>JARQOC010000001.1:395036178-395415110 GCA_033576535.1 Allobates femoralis
ACCAAATGCACTTACAGGACGCAGTCAGAACCCAATTGTAGAGCAAGCCCAGCTGCTGGCTGATGAGTCACCTCTACCAACAAAATGTGGGAGGCGACCTGCCATGCATACACTAGGCCTGCATAGAGCACCATTCACACTGATACATATGATGCAGAGTGTCTGAAAGCTACCCAACCGCTCTGCCGCCTGAGCATTGGGCCGCACAGTACGATGCTTCTGCACCACTGGATGAACGGCGCCCCTATGGGCCCAACTGCACCCTGGATGGATAAAAAAGTGCAAAAGTTTTTTATATGATAAATAAAAAACCTTTATAGATGGGATTTTGGTTCATGTGTTGGCCCAAGACATTTAAGCTGATGACCCACGATCAAGGGATCCCATGCTCACCAGTCCTAACAAAATTGTACAAAAACTACTAGAAAAAAAGCAGCATTAGAAAACTTACCATCCATGCCAAAGACAGAAACCAAATGCACTTACAGGACGCAGTCAGAACCCAATTGTAGAGCAAGCCCAGCTGCTGGCTGATGAGTCACCTCTACCAACAAAATGTGGGAGGCGACCTGCCATGCATACACTAGGCCTGCATAGAGCACCATTCACACTGATACATATGATGCAGAGTGTCTGAAAGCTACCCAACCGCTCTGCCGCCTGAGCATTGGGCCGCACAGTACGATGCTTCTGCACCACTGGATGAACGGCGCCCCTATGGGCCCAACTGCACCCTGGATGGATAAAAAAGTGCAAAAGTTTTTTATATGATAAATAAAAAACCTTTATAGATGGGATTTTGGTTCATGTGTTGGCCCAAGACAATTTGTTAGGACTGGTGAGCATGGGATCCCTTGATCGTGGGTCATCAGCTTAAATGTCCAGGGTGCAGTTGGGCCCATAGGGGCGCCGTTCATCCAGTGGTGCAGAAGCATCGTACTGTGCGGCCCAATGCTCAGGCGGCAGAGCGGTTGGGTAGCTTTCAGACACTCTGCATCATATGTATCAGTGTGAATGGTGCTCTATGCAGACCTAGTGTATGCATGGCAGGTCGCCTCCCACATTTTGTTGGTAGAGGTGACTCATCAGCCAGCAGCTGGGCTTGCTCTACAATTGGGTTCTGACTGCGTCCTGTAAGTGCATTTGGTTTCTGTCTTTGGCATGGATGGTAAGTTTTCTAATGCTGCTTTTTTTCTAGTAGTTTTTGTACAGTCATGTGACATCAGCTGATCAGGTTGCCCCGCCCGGTCAGCTGTTAAGGTCCAGCAGCCATCAGAGGTGGATGCCTCGCATCGCAGGACACTTGGCAGAGAGGTGTGCGTTTTTTTAACCATTGCTTTCCCTTTCTCAATGTATGTAGATACATTGCGAAAGTGAAAGTCAGCCCAACACCACTTGCCTGCGCTTTGCAGGCTGGGCTCCTCCCACCTTTTTCTCTGTCCGGATCCATCAAAATCATGGATCCGGACACGGAAATGGCATAGTTACAAATCCGGGCCTGTCCGTTCCTGTCTGTTTGGTCCTGCAAAAAACAGGATCCCCACAAACAGGAACAAAACTGTGGTGTGATCCCAGTGTTAGGCTGTCTGATGTTTTTATACGCAACTATTTGTTAATTGCGGTACTGGTGATTAGGCAGTAGAAATGCCTTAACTGTGTGTGTTCATTGTTTGTCTTTGTTCTTATTTATTATTTGGGGCTCCCCATAGACTCCTTTTAATGAATTACCAATAAAAGGCAATTTTAATGTTTGCTTAAACTCTTATAATTTCAACAATTCCCCAGTGGTTGCTTATTTTTCTTGAGAAGTATAAGTGGGTGGGTCAGGGGGAATCTTTAATGAATGCCCCTCGTACATGCATCATGCAAAACATAGTACCAAAAGTTATACCCACAAATAAAGATATGCTTGCATAAGCATTCAATCATATACTGTTCTTAAAGTTGTGGTCAAAACTATTGCTACCCCTGCAATTCTGTCAGATAATACTCAGTTTTTTCCTGAAAATGATTGCAATCACAAATTCTTTGGTATTATTATCTTCATTTAATTTGTCTTCAATGAAAAAACACAAAAGAGAATGAAGCAAAACATTGATCATTTCACACAAAACTCCAAAAATGGGCCAGACAAAAGTATTGGCACCCTCAGCCTAATACTTGGTTGCACAACCTTTAGCCAAAATAACTGCGATCAACCGCTTCTGGTAACCATCAATGAGTTTCTTACAATGCTCTGCTGGAATTTTAGACCATTTTTCTTTGGCAAACTGCTCCAGGTCCCAGATATTTGAAGGGTGCCTTCTCCAAACTGCCATTTTTAGATCTCTCCACAAGTGTTCTATGGGATTCAGGTCTGGACTCATTGCTGGCCACCTTAGAAGTCTCCAGTGCTTTCTCTCAAACCATTTTCTAGTGCTTTTTGAAGTGTGTTTTGGGTTATTGTCCTGCTGGAAGACCCATGACCTCTGAGGGAGACCCAGCTTTCTCACACTAGGCCCTACATTATGCTGCAAAATTTGTTGGTAGTCTTCAGACTTCATAATGCCATGCACACGGTCAAGCAGTCCAGTGCCAGAGGCAGCAAATCAACCCCAAAACATCAGGGAACCTCCGCCATGTTTGACTGTAGGGACCGTGTTCTTTTCTTTGAATGCCTCTTTTTTTCTCTCCTGTAAACTATATGTTGATGCCTTTGCCCAAAAAGCTCTACTTTTGTCTCATCTGACCAGAGAACATTCTTCCAAAACGTTTTAGGCTTTCTCAGGTAAGTTTTGGCAAACTCCAGCCTGGCTTTTTTTATGTCTCTGGGTAAGAAGTGGGGTCTTCCTGGGTATCCTACCATACAGTCCCTTTTCATTCAGACGCCGACGGACAGTACGGGTTGACCCTGTTGTACCCTCAGACTGCAGGGCAGCTTGAACTTGTTTGGATGTTATTGATGCTACTCGAGATTCTTTATCCACCATCCGCACAATCTTGTGTTGAAATCTCTCGTCAATTTTTCTTTTCCGTCCACATCTAGGGAGGTTAGCCACAGTGCTATGGGCTTTAAACTTCTTGATGACACTGCGCACGGTAGACACAGGAACATTCAGGTCTTTGGAGATGGACTTGTAGACTTGAGATTACTCATGCTTCCCCACAATTTGGTTTCTCAAGTCAACAGACTGTTCTTTGGTCTTCTTTATTTTCTCCATGCTCAATGTGGTACACACAAGGACACAGGACAGAGGTTGGGTCAACTTTAATCCATGTCACCTGGCTGCATGTGTGATTTAGTTATTGTCAACACCTGTTAAGTGCCACAGGTAAGTTACAGGTGCGGTTAATTGCACAAATTAGAGAAGTATCACATGATTTATTTATTTATTTATTTTTAACAGTGCTAATACTTTTGGCCACCCCCTTTTTTATGTTTGGTGTGGAATTATATCCAATTTGGCTTTAGGACAATTCGTTTTGTGTTTTTTCATTGAAGACAAATTAAATGAGGATAATAATACCAAAGAATTTGTGATTGCAATCATTTTCAGGAAGAAACTGAGTATTAGCTGACAGAATTGCAGGGGTCTCAATACTTTGGCCACAACTATATATGGTTGCAACAAAACTAGACAAAAATCTCATTATAAATCTTAGCACAATACCTTTTCCTTTCCATTTTACTTTAGCAACTGACTGACTGAAATCTACGTGAATGCGCCTGTCATCAATTAGTACATTATCCATCTTGAAATAGGCTTTCTCACAGTCCTCCTCCTGAGAATTAATCAGATATTTATTTTTAGAGCATCATTGATTCAGTCATGTACATGTGAAAAGTGGTTTACATACAAATATAAAAAAAAAATACAACAAACTAACAAAGACTGGAAAAGAAGTGGGAGTAGAGAAGCCCTTCACATGCGGTCTTACAATCTACAGGATAATTTAAAAAAAAAAAGACAGTATGTTAGGGGGTTGCACCAGAGTGGTGGTGAGATGATAGTAGCAATAAGCTTTCTTGAAGAGATGGTTTTTCAAATTACATCTAAACTAGTAAAAAGGCCTGATGCAATTGCATCGGGAGCAGGGTGAAATGAATTGTGTGTATACAGGCGCCTGTGGCGGTGGCAGAGCATACAGGCGCCTGTGGCGGTGGCAGAGCATACAGGCGCCTGTGGCGGTGGCAGAGCATACAGGCGCCTGTGGCGGTGGCAGAGCATACAGGCGCCTGTGGCGGTGGCAGAGCATACAGGCGCCTGTGGCGGTGGCAGAGCATACAGGCGCCTGTGGCGGTGGCAGAGCATACAGGCGCCTGTGGTGCGAGCATAGGGGTGGCGGTCAGAGCATACAGGCGCCTGTGCGTGGCGGGGGCCTGCGGTGGCAGAGCATACAGGCGCCTGTGGCGGTGGCAGAGCATACAGGCGCCTGTGGCGGTGGCAGAGCATACAGGCGCTGTGGCGGTGGCAGAGCATACAGGCGCCTGTGGCGGTGGCAGAGCATACAGGCGTCTGTGGCGGTGGCAGAGCATACAGGCGTCTGTGGCGGTGGCAGAGCATACAGGCGTCTGTGGCGGTGGCAGAGCATACAGGCGTCTGTGGCGGTGGCAGAGCATACAGGCGTCTGTGGCGGTGGCAGAGCATACAGGCGTCTGTGGCGGTGGCAGAGCATACAGGCGTCTGTGGCGGTGGCAGAGCATACAGGTCTGGGCGGGCAGAGCATACGGCGTCTGTGGCGGTGGCAGAGATACGGAGTCTGTGGCGGTGGCAGAGTATACAGGCGTCTGTGGCGTGGCAGAGCATACAGGCGTCTGTGGGTGGCAGAGCCTACTGGGTCTGTGGGGTGGCAGAGTATACTGGCGTTGTGGGTGGCAGAGTATACTGGAGTCGTGGGGTGGCAGAGTATACAGGCGTGTGTTGGCAGAGTATACAGGCGTGTGGTGTTGGCAGAGTATACAGGCGTGTGGTGTTGGCAGAGTATACAGGCGTGTGGTGTTGGCAGAGTATAAGGCGTGTGGTGTGGCAGAGTATACAGGCGTGTGGTGGGCAGAGTATAGAGGCGTGTGGTGGTGGCAGAGTATAGAGGCGTGTGGTGGTGGCAGAGTATAGAGGCGTGTGGTGGTGGCAGAGTATAGAGGCGTGTGGTGGTGGCAGAGTATAGAGGCGTGTGGTGGTGGCAGAGTATAAGGCGTGTGGTGGTGGCAGAGTATACAGGCGTGTGGTGGTGGCAGAGTATACAGGCGTGTGTGGCAGAGTATACAGGCGTGTGGTGGCAGAGTATACAGGCTGTGTGGCAGAGTATACAGGCGTGTGGTGGTGGCAGAGTATACAGGCGTGGGCAGAGTATACAGGCGTGTGTGGTGGCAGAGTATACAGGCGTGTGTTGGTGCGAGTTCAGGCGCAGAGTATACAGGCGTGTGGTGGTGGCGAAGTATACAGGCGTGTGGTGGTGGCAGAGTATACAGGCGTGTGGTGGTGGCAGAGTATACAGGCGTGTGGTGGCAATATACAGCGATTGGCGTGGCGTATGACAGGCGATGCGTGGCATACACGCGCGGGCAATGGGAGTGAGTGGGGCGTGTGAGGCTTTGCAGGCTACAACGCCCGAATTCCAAACTCCCGATTATATAAAGTAGAAGTTCTGAGGGTGGAGGATAATCAGACGTGTAAGGGCACAGAATTACAGTGTATGTCGAATACTACTTGGGAGAAGTCTTGAAGGCGATTGTAAAAGTAAACTGCAAATGTGAAGGAAAGAAAGAGGTCTTGGGGAGGACAGGAGAAGACATGTAGAAAGATATTAGACGATTAGTTTAGAGATTAATTATAGGCGGCTTTGTAGGTCCGCAGTTAGTAGTTTGAACAGGATGCGTTGTGGAATTGTGAGCCAATGAAAGAATCTGTAGATTGGAGAAGCGGAAGAGTAGCAAGGTGGATTAGTCAGACAGCACAGTCAAGGACATACTGGAGAGGTGCAAGAAGGTTAGCAGGAAGGCTACAGAGGAGGATATTGCAGTAGTCTAGGCAGGAGGATATTGCAGTAGTCTAGGCAGGAGTTGATGAGGATACGCACTATGATTTCAGGAGATTCAGTGTTGAGGGAAAGAAAGATTCTGGAAATATTTTTGAGCTGGAGGGAGCAGGAAGTGGTGAGAGCTTGGATGTGTGGTTTGAAGGACAAGCAGAGTCGAGGGTAACAAGGTAGCAGACTTCGGTTACTGGGGAGAGCTTGGTCTCATTTCTTGTGATTAATCAAGTAGGGGAGTTTTGAGAGATGGTGGAAAGATGATACATTGGGTTATATCCACATTGTACTTTAATATCTTCACCCCCAGGCGATTTACCTTTATCCATTTTCCGTTTTCCCTTCCCCTTCTTCCAAGAGCCATAACTTAATTTTTTCATCAATATAGACATATAAGGGCTAGGTTTTTGCAGGACAAGTTGTACTTTCAGAAGAAATCATTTAATGTACAGGAAAATGAAAAATAAATTCCAAGTGTCGTGAAATTGCAAAAAAAAAAGTACAATTTCACATTTGCCTTTAGTGTTTTTTTATTTACCATGTTCACTTTATGGTAAAACTGACATGTCAGTATGATGCCTCCAGCTGGTACGAGTTCGTAGATACCAGACATGCACACTTTTACTGTTATCTGCGTGGTGAAAAAAATTCTGAGGTTACTTTTTTTCAAATAAAAGTCTTGCACTTGTGTCGCCATTTTCCGTGACCCATAGCGTTCTAATTTTTCGGGATGTGGGGTTGTGGGATGGCTTATATTTTGCATCGAGTGGACGTCTATAAGGATACCGTTGGGTAGATGCGCTGTTTTGATTGCCCGTTATTGCATTTTATTGCAATATTGCGGCGACTAAAGAAAACTGAATAAAAAATTTAAAAAAAAGAAAAACATTATTGGCATTTGGACTTTTTTTTCCGTTAAGCAGTTCACCAATATGATTAACAGATTTTATATTTTGATAGATTGGGCATTTCTGAATTTTTTAAAATTTTTAGTTGAATGGGGCAAAAGGAGGGGGGATTTGAACTTGTGGGTCTTTTCCATATTTGTTTAAAAAGGAGAATTTTGTGTACTCACCGTAAATACCTTTTTTCTTGGCCTCTAATTGGAGGACACAGGACCATGGGTGTTATGCTGCTGTCCACTAGGAGGTGACACTATGCAGAATCTGGAAAAGATTAACAGTGGCTCCTCCTCTGCAGTATACAGCCCTGGGCAGGCACTGCCTTAACCAGTTTTGTGCTAAAGCAGTAGGAGAAACAGTATAGGCAACTGTATAATAACGCCTGTGGTAAGGCAACTATATACCAACCTGCTTGCAATGAGGTAACTATGTACAAACTCAAGAACATTCTGAGAACTGACACATGGCTGAAACTGGCAACAGGGTGGGAGCTGTGTCCCCCAATTAAAGGCTAAGAGAAAAGGAATTTATGGTGAGTACACAAAATTCTCCTTTTCGCCTTCGCCTTATTGGGGGACACAGGACCATGGGACGTCCTAAAGCAGTCCCTGGGTGGGAATAGCAACGGAACGACCCTTGACTAAAGACAGGCCACTACAAGTGGGCTACTGCCGCTTGCAGGACCCGTCTACCCAGACTTGCATCTGCTGATGACTGGATATGGACACCGTAGTGTTTTGTAAACATGTGTAGGCTAGTCCAAGTGGCTGCCTTACACACTTGTTGAGCCAATGCCTGGTGTCTAATAGCCCAGGACGCCCCTACCGCACGGGTCGAATGTGCCTTGATACCGCCCGAAAAATAGGTACATTTTTGAGCTGGTAGGCCTCTTGAATAGTGGATCTGATTCACTTAGCCAGAGTAGCTTTTGCAGCTGGCATGCCTCTGCGGTTGCCTTCTGTCAGAATGAAAAGAGAATCTGACTTTCGAAATGTGTCCTAGACACAGATATGCAGTGCCCCGACAAGGTCTAGAGTGTGCAGCACTTTTTCAATCCGATGCACTGGCGCTGGACACAGTGATGGCAGAGTAATTTCTTCATTGATATGGAAAGCGGACACTACCTTTGGAAGAAAGGATGGTACTGTACGTAGCACGACCTTATCCTGGTGAAATACTAGGAAAGGTGCTCTGCAAGAGAGTGCTGACAGTTCTGACACCCTGCGGAGGGATGTGATTGCTACCAGAAAAAACACTTTGTGGGATAAAAGTTTGAGCTCAATATGCCTAATGGGCTCAAAAGGTGGGCTCTGCAACACTGACAACACGAAGTTGAGATCCCACGTATGCAGCGGTCTTCTGTATGGTGGAATCAACCGGGAGACCCCTTGAAGAAACGTCTTGACCTGCGGTTTTTCCACTAGGCGTTGTTGAAACAGCACAGAGAGAGCTGAAACTTGGCTCTTTAGTGAACCCAGAGACAATCTGTTATCCAGGCCCGCCTGCAAGAAACCAAGCTCCTTAGGTAGTGAATGCGCACCAGGAAAAACGGAATTAGACCTACCAGTAATTCTCTTTCGGGGAATCTACCACGACAGCCCTCAGGAGGTTGCCTCTCAGCCCTAATAGGGGCAGGAACACAAAGAGGTTAAATAGCCCCTCCCAACACCTCACACCAGTGTTTAACAAGGACCCCTAGAAATGAAGTACCAAGAACCACTTACACAAGGAGGAACGACAAGAGAAATGATTGCAGAAAGAGGGAGGGAATTACTAGTGCTGTCATGGTTGATTCCCCGGAAGAGAATTACCGGTAGATCTAAATACGTTTTCTGCTCCCATCCACCACGACAGCTCTCAGGAGTAATACTAAAGCCAAAAAATCAGGGAGGGACCACAGCTTGAAGGACTTTCCGTCCAAACGTCAGAGCTGAATGCTTAAGGACTTCCAAACGATAGTGTCGGGTGAAGGTGTGAATGGAAGACTAGGTGGCGGCCGTACAGATTTGCTCGATGGATGCGTCTGCATGCTCAGCCCAGGAGACAGAAACGGCACGTGTGGAATGAGCCTTCAGCTTGTCCGGAGGAGCAAGGCCTTGGCAAGAATAATTGTCGGAAATGGCGTTCATGATCCACGTAGCGATCGTACTACGGGACGCCTTCTTCCCTTTATTCTGACCACCAAATTGCACAAACAAGTTGAAATCGAGCCTCAAGGGCTGTGTTTGTTGGAGGTAGAAGAGGACAGTCTGTCTGACATCCAACAGATGAAACTCCCGTTCCTTCTCGTTCTGAGGATTCTGGCAGAAAGAAGGCAACACAATCTCCTGAGAACGGTGAAAATCAGAAGACTCCTTCGGAAGGAATGATGGATCCAGACGGAGAATGATTCTGTCGTCCAGGACCTTCAGGTAGGGGTCAAGGATGGAAAAAGCCTGAAGTTAACTGACACGTCTAGCCGTGGTGATTGCCACCAGGAAAGCAGTCTTCCACGAGAGCTTATTCAGGAGCACCGATGATAATGGTTCAAAAGGAGACCTGGACAGACCGTTGAGGACGAAATTAAGGTCCCACGGAGGACAGCGGTTGAACACCGAAGGACGGAGACGGGATGCGGATCGCAGAAACCGCTGAATCCATGGATGGACAGCCAATCGTTGATCGAAGTAGGAGCTGAGCGCCGCCACTTGAACCTTCAGAGTACTTGGCTTAAGACCCTTATCCAGACCAGCCTGTAGGAAATCCAGGATACGGGTGATGTTTGGCCGAAACGGATCAGGAGGCAAGGTGCTGCAGCAGGTGCAGAACACCTTCCAGATTTTAGTATAGATGGCATTGGTGACCGGCTTGCGATTATCCTTTAGAGTGGAGATTACTATCGGAAAGACCCCGCATCTTTAAGATCTGGGTTTCAGTAACCAGGCCGATCACATACCCATACCAAGGAGAGGAGGAAATAGGATACGCATGCTCAAAGAACGCGAAGCGTATTTATTTTATCACCTCAATACCCTCTCCCCCAAGGGCCTAAATAGGGAATCTGAAATCCATTACTGAACTAGAGTCTTATGTCTTACTTTCCAAGGCATATAGATAGCCTAACTCATAATCTATTTTGGAGTACCTGTGGATATTCTCTTTGTTGTGTTTAGTTTTATTAGGTTGAAAATGTACTTAGCCATATACTGACAGGTATTTAAGTGCTTTGTCTCAATGTATAGAATGTATTCTAACTTTGTTCTTTTACTCTCAGGCAGGACTATTTTGACTACTAAGGAAGGTTTTCAGAGTTGCTGCAGTTTCAGCAGTATCACCCTCACTCCAGTGCACATCAATCTTCAGCACCTGCAAAGCCTTCTATCCACTGTGCACAGTATCCATAGGCACAGTCCCACCACTATAATGGCGGCCGCCAGCACTGTGACAAAGATAAACCACCTCCTGACCTTCTTCCTCTTCCTGGAAGGTCTAATTCTGTATTCGCCGCCCGTGCATGCGCAGTACGCACACCCGGTCACTGTTTGACCTTCTCAAGATGGCGCCCGTGTCCGCGCATGCGCATCGGACGCCAATAAGCTCCACGCCCTACCAGGAAGCGCTGGAGGGTATAAAACATGGTCACACCTGGTCACATACACTCCTGACCTCCCTGCAAACACTATGGACGCAAGGTAACTGCTGCACAGCCCTTTCATGCTGTTTTCTTACATGTGCCTGTGCTTTCTGTCTACTTTCTAATAGCCTGCTGTACTTCTCTTTCCTTACAGGACAGGAGTCATGTACCTCCTTACAATTTAAGGGTATGTGACCCCTAATACTTCTCCTAGCATATACCTTCATTCCTCCCTTTAATATTTTTCCTGTTTTTCTTTCTCCAGCGACCTGTAAAGTAGTTTTTTTTTTCCCCTGGTATTCTCCTCTACTAAGGATAATCATTAAGCGACTCTTTGAGGTAATCCTATTTATTTCTTTATATACCCTTCCCTTTATACCCTATCTAGTGCTACAATCTTTGGTATACCCATTACCGTAGTATATGCATACCCTGGTTAATTTTAGTAACATTTAGCACTTTCTATTAGATACCTCATCTTGTCATTTATATATGTATATATTTCGTTACAGTTTTCTATAGCAATCTGATTCATCCTTCTATATACCAAGCAATAGAATTTTCCCTAACTACTCGGATCGTTTGTGTCCACCTTTTCCAATTCTCTGAGTTATTAAGGTATTTTATCTGATAATCTAAGTTATTATACTCTACTCATTGTTCCTTTTGCCCCCTTCCCCCTCTTATCCTTCACCTTTTATACACTTAGTCGGTTTTTTCTTTTTTCTTTTTTTCTTCTAATCTGAGATCTTGTATTCTTCACCAACTCCTCATTTCTCTTTCCTCTCACTCTTCCTATCTCTTGTTTCCTCACTTACCACCATACCCCTACACGCCACCATTCACTTACGGACGTGCTCACTTCATTACTTTAGTACGCACGCGATTAGATCCACACACACTTTATAATTTTGTATAATACACCTTGTGTAAGTCGTTTTTTGCTTGTATCATTTATACTGTATTTATGTTTGTCAAATTGTGACTTTTTTGTTGTTATGTTCAATTCAGCTCAATTCCCTGAGGAAGGCTCATGGTGAGCCGAAACGTGGGAAGATTTTGTCTCTGTACAATAAAATAATCAACATAAAGAATTACTTTTCCTTCTGATTTTTCCTATATGAGTGTGCCGAGGCTAATCTAGTATTATTTGGTAGTATTTTCCTCTAAGCACCTCGCATAAGGTCGAGCCGGGTCATACTCTATTATATGATGGGGTTAAAGTGAGAAAATTGCGTGTTTGAATGTTACGTTTTCTTGTGAGTGCATTTTCTTCCAGTGCTGCTAGGTAACCCTGGAACGTGCAGATACTGGTTAGTGAGGTTGGTGTGCCAGGGTTGTTTATTGATCTGGTTCCATGCAAGAGGGAAGCAACCAAGTCAATAACTTGATGAGAGTGTGGCATTTTAGAAAACGGTAGCATTGCATGTGTTGAGGAATGAGAATATGTTAAACAGCGGTAGAAGAGAGTTCGAGTGGATGAATGTGTAGGTGCGTGAGGTTTCTGGGGAGGTTGTACTAGTTGTTGGACGGAGTGGGGGGGGGGGGTTAGGGGGAGCTGGGGGGCGGGTGAGGAGAACAGAGATGAGAAAGTAATTAGATTTAGATAGTGGTCAGATAAGGGAAGAGGTGAGGTTATGAGGTAAGATATGGAGCAGACACAGGTGAAGATAAGGTCTAATGCATGTCCATCTGTGTGGATGGCTGTGTAGGACTATTGCACACAACCAAAGGGTGAAGGAAGTGACAGGAGTTTGGAGGCTGCTGACTCGCGGATGTCAATGGGGACATTTAGGATAGTGGAAATGTCAGCAGAGAGAAAGTGTGGAAGCCAGGTGCAGACGTTCATGATAAACATGGTGGCCAAGCCTGGGGGTTGATATAGGACGGCTACTTGGAGGTTGGAGGGAGATTGGATATGTACAAGAGTCCACTTCAAAAGAAGGGAGAATGAGTGTAGAGGAGGGATTGGGTTGAATGAGCAATTGTTTGAAAGGAGAAGGACAATTCCTCCACTATGCTTATTGACAGGGCGAGGAGTGTATGAAGTGAAGGCCACTGTAACACAGCACTGCAGATGAGGCTGTGTCAACAATGTTTCAGTGACGCCAAGAAAAGACAGGTTGCGAGACTTAAAAAGGTTGTGAATGACAGGGATCCTATGGAACAGGTGTTCTAAAGTGCTCCAAAGAGAAGGAGCAGCGAAGTGGGTGTCAAGTCAATGAGTTTTGTTGAACAAATTACAGTAATTTCTAACAGGTGGGGAGTGAAAGGAGAGAGAAAATATTGGGGGTATCAGCTGTGGAGGTCCTGGATTGGGAGATATATTGCCAGCAAAGAGAAGAAGCAAATAGAGAGCAAATGTGGGAGAAGGAAAAAGCGCTCAGCTTGTTTTGTGTTTTTTAAGGAGTGATATGAGGTTTGAGCAGGACAGCCGATGAGGTCAGGTGGGGATGGGGGTGCCCAAGAAGGAAGGGGAGATAAAGTAATTGCTTGGTGGGTTTTGAATTTGAAAGATACCAGGTCTGAATAGAAGTTAGGAGTCACAGGAAGACAGGCCATTGTATGCTAGTTACATGGCAGGTGAAGAAAAAAAAAAACATACTAAAAAAAGATAGACACAGGGTATGTGGACATGTTAAGTATTTGCAGAGCAAATTTCTGAATCCTTGGCAAAAGAAAATCTGCGTATAATAAGCACATTTTTTACATGCGTTTTTACTAGAGATTTTGTCCCAATCATCACTGGGGGTGAAATCTGCAGCAAAAATGCTGAAGGAATTGAAATGCTGCAGATTCAAATCTGAGGCAAATCTGCAAGGAAACAATAAGCAATGTGTGCATGGAGCTTCATGTATCTCATTCACTTCACTAACAAAAAATCCTTCAGGTTTTGTGATAGATTTAAGCAGAATAAAAAAAAAAACACCAAAACACAAGACTGAAACTTGTGCACAGACTCACAGGGGTGTGAATTGGGCTCAATATTGTCAATCAGATTTGAGGGATGTTCTAATCAGAAAACAGATGCCACATTTGTGTTTTTATATCCAGCTTATCAACTGTTATGTAAAAAAAAAAAAAAAATATTATAAATGGGATACCTTTTCAAATTCAATAAACGCGTAACACAGGGATTCCCCAGTCTTCCAGTCCCGTATTATTTCACAGCTAATGTAGGAAAAACAAGTAAAAAAAAAAACACAGAGCCATAAATTAGTTTGGTTTATGTCCATGTCACTAATTCTAATTACTCTGTTTTTCAGCACATACAGTACTAATCAAAATTTTGAACACACGTTTTTATGCAATAGTTTTATTTGAGGTTATTGAAATGTGTACATTGTAGGATACGGACACACTGGCGTGAAACTCGGGACTGCAATGCGAGTAAAAATCGCATTGCAGTTGGTCCAATGTTATTCAATGTCCTAGAACACATTTCCGAGTGTCAGACATTTTTTTTCTCATCTGATTCACGGATGACTAGTCAGTCACAACATGGTGCGATAGTATGCGATTCACGTCCGAGACTCGCCAATGCAAGTCTATGGGTCCGACAAAAAAATCATGGACCGCACACAGACAGCGTAGGGAGAACGAATTTAACTTTGGGTGTTTCTCGCTGGGAAAATAGACAGAATAGATAGGATAGAATAGGTAGATCGGGTTCACCTCTCTCCCGCTGCTACTTCCGGGGCCGCCCATTAAGCTAATTACATATGCACTGCACTGTCAGACAAACAGCCAATCAGAGAAGCTCACACTGTTTGAGGGCCTCTGTGATTGGCTGTTGTAGTCAGACTGAATTTCCTCAATCTGGACAGTGATTCTGCTTGGTTGCCATACATATTAGTGTATGGCAACCAACCTGGCGTTTATAGGGTGTGAAATAAATAATTTAAAGAAAAAATTGCTGCGAAGCCCCATGCATTAAGTCTAGCCCGATGAAAGTAGACAGTTGTGAGTTGCCACCCTCAGCTGCCTAATTTTCCCTTGGCTGCTAAAAAAAAAAAAAAAAAAAAAAAAGAAATGCATGGGCTTCGCCCTACTTTTCAATGTCAGCTAAGGTAAAATTAGGCAGCTGAGGGCTGGTATTCTCAGCGGGGTGAGGGCTCATCAGCATGGGGGGGCCCTAAAACAAAGAACAACAGCCCACAGCAGCCCATGAAAATGACGCATTAATAATAGGCGCCATTTCCAGGCACCTCACCAGGCTCTTCCAGCGTCCCTGGTGGCGGTGGCATGCTGGGTAATAAAGGGTTAATACCAGCTTTGTTATGCAGGCTGGTATTAAACCCGAGATTCTTAAAGGGATCCTGTCACCTCCAAAACGCCTCCTAAACTACCAAAACATGTCCCTGCAGCATATTATCACTAATCTCACACTTCTTTTGTCTCCTAAAACCATCATGTGAAAGTGAATAAAAACGATTTAATACGCACTCATTAGGGATTATAATTAGCAGGGGCTATATTCTTTAGCCCTTAGGGCGTGTTGTTTTGCAGCCTGAATGATCCAGCCTCTCTGTGCAGCTTCTGTTGTGATGTGCAGCTGAAGCCAGGACAAATGATTTGCATTCTGTGAGTGACAGAGTGGGAGGGAAAAGCCTGCACAAGCAAAGCAAACAGACAGACAGACAGGGCTGGATTCTCAAGGGCTGCAAAACAACACTCCCTAAGGGCTAAAGAATATATCCCCTGCTAATTATAATCACTAATGAGTAAGTATTAAAACGTTTTTTTTCTGCACTTTCACAGGATGCTTTTAGGAGACAAAAGGAGTGTGAGATTAGTGATAGGATGGTGCAGGGACATGTTTTGGTAGCTTAGGAGGCGTTGCGGAGGTGACAGGATCCCTTTAATGTCAGGCCAAGTTTGACCCGGCCATGAAGAATCTCCAATAAAGGATTTAAAAAAAAAAAAAAAAAAAAAAAAAAGACACCACAAAAGACATCCCTCCAGGATCCTAGTCTTCTTTCTTCTCCAAATGTTCAGCTCTGCTACATCACAAAGCAGGAGGAAGAAGAACGCTTCCACTCTCTGCTATGTGATGACTGAATGAGCAGAGGCGGGTAAGCGATGACGTCAGCGCTGACACCGTTGCCATAGTAACCTAATAAGCAGTTACTATATCAACGATGCCGCAGCGAGATCACAGCGTCTCCTGAAAGAACAGTCTGGTTTCTTCATCAGGAAGAGGGGAGAGTAATATCCTCTTCACCTCCTCCTGGACTGGAACCCAAATCAGTACCACCTTGTCCAGGAGACTTTAGATTTCGTCCTCCAGCTCCAGTTGTTCATCCTGAGACGCCCTGGGAGAAGCGGCTAGAAATCTTGATGGGGGAAACTCTGGAAACTACAACTTCAGACCTGCTCTTATTAGGTCTAGGATCCAGCTGATTGAAGAGACCTTTACCCAGGCTGGGAAGAAGTGAGTGAGCTGTCCTCCCACCTGGGAAAAGGTGTCACTTGGACGCGATCTTGGTGTCATGGGAGGGGCCTTTAAACATAAAGCCCTTTCCTCCCCTCTTTTGGTCAGACCAGCTGGACTGTTCTTTTTTAGGGGTACTCTTCCTCCAATATCTTCTGTTCCGAAAGGAATTTTTGAACGAATCATAGGACAAATCAGGTAATTTCTTCTTTTTGTCACCTGCCTTCTCAAAGATGTAATCGAAGGCTTAATTTGCCTTTAGTTTGCAGGTCTCCAGGCCAACACTTCAGCCACAATTCCCTTCTGGCTGCATTGGATGAGGCCGCAGATCTTGGTGCCAAAATGGTAGAATCCGCTGAGGTGTCTGCCAAGCATGCTGCAGTCCTTACATGACAGGAATTGAGGCTAAGATCTCATTTCTGGGAACCCAGTCTTTCACCTGCTGACAAGTTGGTCCAGCCAAATCATCAGGCATCTGGCTGTACAGATGGCTGCAATACCCAGTCTTAATCCTCCTGCTGTTGATTTCAAAGTATTCTTGAGAAACTAATCTGCTTTTTTATCAAGTGGATCTTTCAGTGTCTCCATATCCTTGAAGGGAAGAAAGAATTTTTTGAAAGCTTCAGCAACTGCTACATCCAATTTAGGGGCCTTACCCTAAGAGGAGTAAGAAGACTCATCAAAAGGGATATTTACACTTGAGAAAGGCTATAGGGGCGCTCTTCTTTTCTGGTCTTTTTCACTCCTTAGCCACCAGGGCCTGAATTTTTTCATCCAATGGCAAGGGAAGGCACTTCTTCTGCCCCAACCCCTCGAACATTAAAGGGAGCCTGTCAGGTGGTTTATGACCCCCAGCTATCACTGTCTGCACTGGTAGCTTTATAATACTATTCTAATCATCCCTGTTTGAGCTCAGTGTAATGGTAAAGGTGAAAAAAAGCATTTATATACTTACATTTCAGTCTACACTGTGGAGGAGCGATACTGTCTGGCAGGATAATAGTTAACTCACTATTAACTTGCATGGCTAAAGGACCTGTGAGATATATCGATCATGTGTCACACACTTAGATGGCACGGACATTGTTGGATGCTGCTGTATATGTGGTTTTTCTTTAAGAGCTGCATGGTTGATGGTTGTGAAGGTCCTTGCCTCCTGTGGTGTGCTCCAGAAATGCAGTCACTATTATGTTCAATTGCTGGTTCAGGAGTTAATGTGTGACTCACCTGGAATCCCCTCCCCCTGGCTTTAAATAGCCTTCCCTCTCCTCTGTCAGGTGCTGCTGATAGCTATGTGCTCTAGGTTTTGGTGCTGTGCTGTGCTGATGCTTAGCTGCTGGGCTAAAGTCTTTCCTTGGAAGAAGCTGCGATTCCTGACCCGTGGGTGGACGTAGGGGCCTCAGCCTAGGGCTAATCAGGAGTTTTAGGGCACAGGGAGGCAACTCAGAACTCCTCACCATCAGAGGTACCTCCAAGATCAGGGCAAGCCAGAGATCCCAGTATCAGGGTCAGATTAGGCTCTTCTGACCCCCTTTTGCCCAATTCACCTACTTGTTACTTGATTCCTTTACCTCCCAAGCGTGACATCATCTGACCGTAGTAGGCGGAGCTAAGCGAGCAAAGTTATGTTCTATGGGGACTTCGCTCCGCCTATTGTAGTCACATGGTTATGACATCACATCAGGTCTCCCAACATGTTCTAACATAAGGCTGAAATAACTATTAACCTGCCAATTTCCATCCTCCAAGCTGGAGACTGACTGCCTCATTACATAAGGAAATGCTTTTTTTTTTCACCTTTCACATTACACCATGAGCTCAGACAGGGATGATTAGACTAGTATTATAAAGATGCAGCTACAGACAGTGAGAGCTAGGGAGGCATAAACTAGCTGACAGGTTCCCTTTAATTCCAATTTTGATGGTCGAGTTTTCTCTTCCTCAATACCCATCGTAGATTTATGGTTTTGACCAAATTTCCGACTTGTTCAACTGAGAAGCAATGAGAAAACAAATGGCTCAGGACGCAATAAACAAACCATCACATATCGTAAATCACCCAGATTATGGGTGTTGGAGAATGGTGACAAGAAATTAATGCTGGAAACTAAAAAAAAATATATATGTTGAATTACTCATTTTTTTCTATTTTGCCACACTTGGATTTTTCTCTTGATTTCTAATACATGTGATACATGTGATGGCGTCAATCAATAGTCAAGTCATCCCACAAAACGCAAGCCCTCATGCGGCTATGTGAATGAAAAAAATAAGTGGTTCTCGCCATGGTCGGGCTTAGAATAGTTCTGGAATAGAGCTCAATATCAGCACTTTTTGAAAGCTGGCGAGACCATAAATTAACTTTTGGCAAGACAGACTCCTTCAATGGAACGCATTACAGGTGACTGCCTGACAAGGCTACTTGAGAGAATCTCAAGGTCAGCTGTCATCAGTGTAAAGAGGGGGTACAATGAGGAATGTAAGGTTTAACAAACAATCTGGTTTGTTGCACAGGTTTCTTTATTCCTTGTTTCCACATGTGTTCCTTGATAAATTCAGACTGAAGGAAGCAAAACAAAGATGTTTTCATTCTTATAAGAACTAGGAAACCATTGCATTAATAGGTATTGTATAAACTTTTGACTAGTAGTGTATGTAGACAAGAAAAGATTTGCATAAATTGACACTCACACAATCCACAGTATTTATAAATTAGCATACGTCCCCTAATACTTCAACTGTACTAAAATCCCTGAAAAAAAACATGACAACTACAAAATGCTTATTATTAACAGTCTTTATGTGAAACAATGATGAAATGATACATTGAAATCAAAGGGATTAGCGGAAGTAAAGTCCCCGTCACACTAAGCGAGATCGCTGCGAAGTCACAAGTTTGGTGATGCAACAGCAACCTCGCCAGCGATCTCGCTATGTTTGACACTTAGCAGCGATCAGGCCCCTGCTGTGAGATCGCTGGTCAAGTCAGAGTCGCCTGGACCATTTTCTGATAGTTGGGGTCCCGCTGGGAAGCATGCATCGGTGTGTTTGACAGGGACAACAACCGTTTGACATCTCACCAGCGATCCCTACAGAGACGCACCAGCGATCCCTACCAGGTCATATCACTGTCGGAATCGCTGGTGTGTCGCCAAGTGTGACGGTACCCTAACACCAGAGGGAGGAAAATAGTCTCTAATAATCTATTTACATAACTGCCTTGCAGCGTCCGTCATAGACTTCCGCCGTGTGGATGTCCAGGAATTCCATGTAGCAACGTGCCGGCGGCAGCTATATCTGCACACCCAAGTGCCCACTAGCAGTATTGACCCATTGCACAATCCTGCTTGTGGAGTTTCGGCAAAACGACATCAATGATACCCGCAATGACACTGGGATGCCGCCGCATCCGCTCCCATCCCCAGACACCACCTGTTGCACACACCGAACTCCTCAACTGACCTGACAGGACCTGAGGTGTTGTCACGGTCAACGGATCAGTCACGTGAACGGGAAAGCCAATTATACGTGACTTATCACATGACTGTGAAACCCCTCAGGTGCTGTACTGCACTGTTGAGCTGCTGTGACACAGACAGCAGCAGCTCACCCCGCACGCACGGGGGTGGGTGGGGCAGGTCAGAGAGCACGCACAGGAGGAGGGGTGGGGGGGTGGGAGGGAGGCCAGAGAGCACGCATGGGGGGAGGCCTGAGAGCACACAATGGGAGGCCAGAGAGAGCATACGGAGGGAAGGCCAGAGAGCACACACTGGGAAGCCAGAGAGAGCATGCAGGGGGAGGGGAGGCCAGAGAGCACATGTGGGGGAAAGGACAGAGAGAGCACGCGAGGGGGGTTTGGGGGAGGCCAGAGAGAGCACACACAAGGGAGGAGAGGTAGGAGGCCAGAGAGAGCACGCACGGGGTGGGGGAGTCCAGAGAGGGCGCACAGGAGAGGTCAGAGAGGGCACAGTGGGTGGTGTGGGCTTTGCACGGGAGGGTGCATTTTACCAATTTTATGGCTTCTTCATGAGGGGCTTTCTCCTTCATGAAAAGGCGGTGAAATTGTGAAACGCGCATCAGGGGACATTTTGATAGGTACACATGCATTAATATGAGCACATATATATTTATATATTATACAGACTAGGTAGATCAGAGGAACTCCCTATAACTAACAGTATTGTTCCTGACACCAGAAATTGTGAGATTTCGCTGAGCATGTCTATGTTTAGTTTTTTTTTTTATTAAAGACAACCCTATAAAGGCCATCTTTTATTGTATTCTGGACTAGTAGTCCTATTTCCAGCCTATTTTTCAACTAGAAATAGTTGGTGCTGCAAAGTTTAATAGTGGCTGAAATACAGTGCGTTGTGAAAGTATTTGGCCCCCTTGAACTTTTCAACCTTTTGCCACATTTCAGGATTCAAACATAAAGATATAAATTCAATTTTTTTTGTGAAGAATCAACAACAAGCAGGACACAATTGTGAAGTGGAAAGAAATTTATTGCATATTTGAAACTTTTTCAACAAATAAAAAACTGAAAAGTGGGGCGTGGAATATTATTTGGCCCCTTTAATTTTAGTGCAGCAAACTCACTCCAGAAGTTCAGTGAGGATCTCTGAATGATCCAATGTTGTCCTAAATGACTGGTAATGATAAATAGAATCCACCTGTGTGTAATCAAGTCTCCGTAAACTGCACCTGCTCTGTGAATGTCTCGGGGTTCTGTTTCAAGTGCAGAGAGCATCATGAAGACCAAGGAGCACACCAGGCAGGTCTGAGATACTGTTGGGGTGAAGTTTAAAGCCGGATTTGGATACAAAAAGATTTTCCCAAGTTTTAAACATCTCAAGGAGCACTGTGCAAGTGATCATATTAAAATGGAAGGAGTATCATACCACTTCAAATCTACCAAAACCCGGCCGTCCCTCTAAACTTTCATCTCGAACAAGGAGAAGACTGATCAGAGATGCAGCCAAAAGGCCCATGATCACTCTGGATGAACTGCAGAGATCTACAGCGGAGGAGGGAGAGTCTGTCCATAGGACAACAATCAGTCGTACACTGCACAAATCTGGCCTTCATGCAAGAGTGGCAAGAAGAAAGCAATTTCTCAAATATATCCATAAAAAGACTCGTTTGAAGTTTGCCACAAGCCACCTGGGAGACACACCAAACATGTGGAATAAGGTGCTTTGGTCAGATGAAACCAAAATCTAACTTTTTTGCCACAATGCAAAACTATATGCTTGGCGTAAAAGCAACACAGCTCATCACCCTCAAAACACCATCCCCACTGTTAAACATGGTGGTGACAGCATCGTGGTTTGGTCCTGCTTGTCTGCCGCAGAGACAGGGAAGATGGTTAATGAGTCAGTCGACAGGGTAGGGGGGTACTCTGATACGGGGCCTGATGGCCGCTTCGATGGGGGGGGGGGGGGGAGGAGATCATGGCTGGTCGGTTTCCGTGCCATGGACCCTCAATGGCGGAGATGGTGGGGGGGGATGTTGATGGATGGGGAAAATGGTAACGTGATGCCACCTGTGGTACTTGGTAGCGTGGATACCAGGACTGCGGCCGGCCGCTAAGGTGAATGAGGTACAGCTCAGAGTAGTACAGCTCTCCACAGGTGGAGCTTTACCTCAGGGCAGCGAGGGTAGATGAGGGGGGTAGTAGTCCTCACCTTTTTGATGCTGTAGGAGCCCTCCGGGCAGCAGAGCAAATGAGTACAGACACCAGATCAGCTCAAGAAGTTCTTTACTGCCTCCAGATGAAAAACAGGTACACAGTGCAGTCTGGTTTACCGGGGACGTAGCCACAGATTTGAGGTAACTTAGCAGAGTCTGTCGGTGGAGCCCTCTCACAGCTTTCGGGATCTGTGTTCCTCTTTACTCTGATTAACCACTCTGAAGAGCTCCTTCGCCAGTCCCCTGGTCTGTTACTATTAGGTACGGTCAGTTTCTTACCGGTACGGACGGGAGCGACAACGAGCAAATCCTCCCGCCACCGGAATTTGGTCCTTTCCCTAAAGTGTCCTGGACCTTTTTGGAACTGAGGAAGAGGTACAGTCTGTGGCGCTATGGCTCCCTCCTGTCAGTCCCACAGCCTGTCGGTTCACAGTCAGGGATAGACCTCTGACTGCCTCGACTCCAGTATGTCGGTGTTGACCCTGGACTCCCCAGCCGGCTCCAACCGGTCCTGGATTGTCCCCTCTGTTTCTGGGTCACCCCTCTCCAAGGAGGTGCGCTCCTGTCAAGAACACTGTCAGGCACGTCCTCTCTGGCTGCCTTCCCAGCACTGTCTGACTAGAACTAACTGAACTGTCGCTCAAGTCTCCTGCGCTACTCTAGGCTCCACCCCCTGGACCTACTGAATATACGGTCCCTATGCTAAGGTGGCCTAGTGTATGGGTGCTTATCACAGACTCTGTATGAAACCCTGTATCCATGGCTACGGAGGCACTACACCTTCTGTTTGGGTTGCAGTACCTCCCTGTGGCGCCACATTAAAATTGATGGGATGATGGACGGAGTCAAATACAGGACCATTCTGGAAGAAAACCTGTTCGAGTCTGCAAAAGACCTGAAACTGGGACGGAGATTTATCTTCCAACAAGACAATGATCCCAGACAAAGCAAAATCTACAATGGAATGGTTCAAAAAAAGAGAATTTTGTTTACGTACCGTAAATTCTTTTTTCTTTAATCATCAATGGGAGACCCAGACAATGGGGTTTAGGGCACTGCCCTCCGGAGGTCACACTAGGTACTACAAGTTTGTAGACACCGCCCCCTCCGCTTATAAACCCCTACCGCAGGGAACATCCTCAGTTTGGTCCATAAGCTGCGAGGAGACAAATAAACCACACCCGAAACATCGGGAAAGAAACCGTGCAAGACGGTCCAACAACCCGGAAGAACACTGTCCCAACAGGGAACAGATCAAATGCAAAACATGCAACGGAACAACTGGGTGGGTGCTGGGTCTCCCATTGATGATTAAAGAAAAAAGAATTTACGGTACGTAAACAAAATTCTCTTTTTTCTGGTCATCATAATGGGAGACCCAGACAATGGGGATGTCCTAAAGCAATACCCCAGGGCGGGAAGAGTTCCTCAAAGACGGATAACACATGGTCCCCCTCAAAGGTGGGCAACCGCCGCCTGGAGGACCCGCCTGCCCAAACTTGCATCCGCAGAGGCATGGGCATGCACCATATAGTGCTTAGAGAAAGTGTGCAGGCTAGACCATGTGGCTGCCTGACACACCTGTAGAGCAGAAGCTCGATGTCGCAAAGCCCAGGAGGCACCGACAGCTCTGGTAGAGTGAGCTTTCAATCCCACCGGGAGAGGCAAACCAGAAGACCGGTAGGCCTCCTGAATGGGAGCCTTGATCCATCTGGCCAAGGTTGACTTCGATGCCGCGGACCCCTTACAGTGACCTGTCGTCAGGACAAATAAGGAATCCGAATTCCGGAAGGAGGCAGTCCTGGACACAAAATGCGTACAGCCCTCACGAGATCCAGAGTATGGAGATCGCGCTCAACCTGATGAACGGGAGTGGGGCAAAATGATCTGGGACAATCTCCTGGTTCAGGTGAAAAGTGGAAACCACCTTCGGCAAGAATTCTGGCCGCGGGCGTAGCACCACCTTATCTTGGTGAACCACCAGGAAGGGTGACTTGCACGAAAGTGCAGCCAATTCTGAGACCCTTCTCAGAGACGTAATCGCCACCAGAAATACCACCTTCTGGGACAGACGAGACAGGGAAATGTCTCTCAGTGGCTCAAACGGCGGTTTCTGCAGTGCCGCCAGGACCATGTTAAGGTCCCAAGGGTCCAGTGGTCGCCTGTAGGGCGGGACCACCCGAGAGACTCCCTGTAGAAACTGACGGACCTTGGGAAGGAGCGCCAAGCGCTTGTCAAACAGCACTGAAAGAGCTGACACTTGACCCTTCAAAGAGCCTAGGGACAATCCCAATTCCAGCCCCGACTGAAGGAAAGCCAACAATGTCGGAATGGACAAGGGCCACGGGGAGCGACCACCCGAGGCACACCAGGTGAAGAAAATCTTCCACGTTCTGTGGTACATCTTCCTGGAAACAGGCTTCCTAGCCCGAGTCATGGTGGCAACAACCGTAGGAGAGAAGCCCCTGGACGTCAGCAGCCAGGCCTCAAGAGCCATGCAGTCAATCTGAGGGCCCTGGAATTGAGGTGGAAGAATGGGCCTTGCGCGAGCAGATCTGCGCGTTCTGGAAGAGCCCACCGGAGTCCGCCTGACAGTCGCCACAGGTCCGGATACCAGGACCTCCTGGGCCAATCTGGAGCCACTAGAATGGCTACCCTGCACTCCGACCTGATCTTCCACAGAACCCTGGGGATCAGAGCTAGAGGCGGGAACACATACGGAAGATGGAATCTGGACCAACTCAGGATCAGGGCATCCGCCCCCAGAGACTGAGGATCCCATGATCTCGCCATGTATTGCGGCACCTGATGATTCAGCCGCGAGGCCATCAGATCCACGTCCGGAGTGCCCCATCTGCTGCAGATGTCCTGGAAGACGTCTGGATGAAGAGACCACTCTCCGGCGTCCATCCCCTGCCGGCTCAGGTAGTCGGCCTCCCAGTTCTCGACCCCTGGGATGTGAACTGCGGAGATCAGGCAGTCGTTGTCCTCCACCCAAGATAGAATGCGGTGGACTTCGGAGAGGGCCTGAGCACTTCTGGTCCCTCCCTGATGATTTATATAGGCGACGGCCGTCGCATTGTCGGACTGAACCCGAATGGGCTGTCCTGACAGGAAGTTCTGAAACGCCAGGAGCGCCAGATAGACCGCCTTGATCTCCAGCACGTTGATCTGCAACGCCGACTCCGACGGAGTCCAGAGTCCTTGAGCCCTGTGGTGTAAGAACACCGCACCCCAGCCCGTCAGACTGGCGTCGGTGGTCACCACTAACCATGACGGTTTGAGGAAGGACCGGCCCCGTGACAAATGGCGTGGCTGGAGCCACCACTGCAGGGAATCCCTGGTCGGTTGGGAAATGGTC
Organism: Allobates femoralis; assembly: GCA_033576535.1. Classification (NCBI taxonomy): domain Eukaryota; kingdom Metazoa; phylum Chordata; class Amphibia; order Anura; family Aromobatidae; genus Allobates; species Allobates femoralis. The sequence continues at coordinate 395,061,189 of JARQOC010000001.1, forward strand.
ACCAGTCGATTCAGAGAGATCGTCCTCTTGTCCCATCTGCGAAGAATCTCCAGCTGGAGAGGACGGAGGCGAAACTGCGCAAAAGGTACTGCCTCTATTGCAGCTACCATGCGCCCCACCAACTTCATCAAGACCCGTAGGGATGATTGTGGTGACAGGAGGACTGCTTGCACTCCTGATTGGATCGCCATCTGTTTGACTCGTGGCAGAGACACTAGGGCCGAGTCCGTGTGAAAATCCATGCCCAGATATGTCAGTGACTGGGTCGGAACCAGGGTCGACTTCTGGATATTGATAAGCCACCCGAACTGTTCCAGGGACTTCATGGTTACCTCCAGGCTTTGCCGACAAAGGTGTTCTGATGGCGCCCTGACCAGTAGGTCGTCCAGATAGGGTATTACTGCGTGCCCCTGCACGTGCAGGAGAGCCATCATGGAGGCCATCACTTTTGTGAACACCCGTGGTGCCGAGGCCAACCCGAACGGCAGCGCCACAAATTGGAAGTGTTCTTCCCCCACTGCAAATCTCAACCATCGCTGATGAGCCGGTGCAATGGGCACGTGAAGATAAGCGTCCCGAATATCTATGGACGCTAGGAAGTCCCCCTGTGACACAGCTGCGATCACGGATCGCAGTGATTCCATACGGAACTTCCGAACAAACACGTGACGGTTGAACAACTTTAGGTCCAGAACCGGGCGGAAGGATCCGTCCTTCTTTGGGACAATGAAGAGGTTGGAGTAAAAACCCCGAAACCTCTCCCCGGAAGGCACCGGGACCACCACTCCGTCCCTGCGGAGACCCTCCAACACCAGGTGAAAGGCCTGAGCCTTTTCTGGGGATGGGACCGACCGATGGAATCGGGGTATCGGCTTTGACGTCAGCTCTATCCTGTAACCTCGCGAGACCACGTCTCGAACCCACTGATCTTGAACGTGAAGTAGCCACCTGTCCTGAAAACGAGACAGGCGACCCCCCACCTGTGGGGAGGCAGGAAGGGAGAGCGAGTCATGTAGAGGCGGGTTTGGGGGCGGCAGCCGCTGCCCCCGCCGGCTTCTTTGGACGACTCTTAGAGCGCCACTGAGAAGCGGGCTTGCCCCCTCGGTCCGTGCGAGCGGACGGTGCTGATGACTGTGAGCTGGAGCGAAAGGACCACTGCTTTGGGTTCCTCTTAACGGAATACCGCGGCTTAGGCTTATTCTGCGGGATCTTAGACTCAGCAGAATCCTTTATCAGCTTGTCCAGTTCGGTACCAAAAAGCCTGTCACCAGAGAACGGAAGATTCTGCAGAATCTTCTTAGATGTGGCATCTGAGTCCCAAAGACGCAGCCACAACAACCTGCGAATCGCAATAGCGTTGGCCGAAGCCACAGCTGAGCGAGTGGCAGTTTCCAAAGTCGCCGTCCTGGCGTAGTCCGCATAGGCCCTTGCCCTTTCGGTAAGCGCCAGGACCTCTGGACTGGACCTTGCCAGGTCAGTGATACCATCCAAGCAGGTAGTAATCGCTTGTAAGGTCCAGACCGTGGCAAAATTAGGGGCAAATGAAGACCCCACAGCCTCATAGGAAGACTTGGCGAGTTGCTCGACCTGTCTATAGTTGCATCCTTCAGCGAGGAGCTATCAGAGGCAGAGAAAAGGGAGCGTGCAGCAATCCTGGTCATGGAAGCGTCCACCTTCGGGGACTGCGACCACTCCTGAAGCACCTCCTGGGGAAAGGGGAAGCGATTGTCCTTGGGTTTACGGACATAACGCCGCCCAGGATGTAGCCTGGGAGCTCTAATCACCCTTCCAAAGTTAGTGTGGTCCATGAAGGAGCCACTTGGTCTAGCCTCCGGCCGCAGCCATTGATAGACCTCCTTCGGGTGTACAGTCACCTCCTCAGGGGGTGTCACGAGACGTAAGGTCTCGTTAATAGAGGACACCAGATCCTCCACCCCGTCTGGTGGTTCAGACACAGACACAGACCCGAAAGTTGAACCCCCATCATCCTCCTCACCATCAGAGGAACGCTCCTCCTCAGAGAGAGCCTGGAGCTCGGGTGAATCCTCACGACGAGCCCGCTTAAGGGGTCTCACAGCAGAAGAGGGAGACACCCGGGGTAACTGGAAGGAGTAGCTGGGCTTTCCAGCCTCCTATTGAGTGCCTCCAGGGACTGCGACATGGAGGACAGTTGGGACAACAGAGATTCATTAATCTTATTCTGAGTTTCCCATGGCCCTGGGATCACCTGCACCTCAGGGTACAGCACCGGAGCTGCCGTCTCAGCAGTGTCAGTCCGGGCCTCTGGGCGTCCGCAGTTATTGCAGGACCCCTCCACCAGAGTCCCATTGCATGTAGCACAGGTAATGGTGGCCTCTGCCGCCTTAGCAGCACGCTTCCTAACTGAGGACATCGCCACAGTAGGGGAAAATAAGCCAAATTGTGCAGACAAAACCGGGAATCCCGGTGGCTTACCGACCGCAGCGAAGCGGTAGGAGGAAGCGGTGTGTGTGTGTGACCTCCGCGAGAGTTTCCGGTCTCCTCTGGAGTGCAGACGCACGCTGCATACAGTTCCCAGCCGGGAAGTGAGGTAAAGATGGCCGCCGACAGTGAAACCGTGGGCGGCGCCGAAAACACGCGGGAAGCACACACACACGCCCATCGATGACGTCACCGCACGGGCTGCTTCCTATCCTCCAAGCAGCCTCAGTATTAAGGCGCCAGAGCCCGCAGCGCGGGAAGTAATGTAGAATACATCACACAGACTGCATGCACCAACACACATCCGCAGCCTATAGCCTCAGCCCCTGCAACACACAGGGCGGTCAGCCAGGGTGACCCCAGCACGGGGTACACCTCCAGATCCGCGGACCCGAGAGTAACGCGCGGTCTGAGTGTCATAACACAAAAAGTGCCAGACACTACCCCCAGGCACACAGGAGACACAGAGTGCCTCAGTGCCGGTCCGGTCTGTAAGCACCATTTAGGGAGGCTCGGACGGGGGTTCAGCACCAGTCCGGAGTGTAAGCACCATTTAGGGAGGCCTCGGACTGGGCTGGCTCCAGTCCGGTCTGTAAGCACCATTTAGGGAGGCCTCGGACGGAGCAGCGAGCTGTGCAAGGCTCCCATCTCCCACTCTCCAGAGCCCCCCAAGAGGGATGGAGAGGAGCGCAACAGCGTACCGGGAGAACACAAAGTGTCCAGGCTCTAGGCCCTCCAGTACCTCCACCTGCGTGTTCCACAAGGGTGAGCGGGGAGGCTGTCGCAGGTCCCGACCGGAACCATTTTACCTTGTCTTCATACGCCATCACGTAAGGTGTGAGAATGCAGTGAAGTGCAAGCAAAGCGTGATCCTCCGAGCACACTAAGTTAAAAACTGAGGATGTTCCCTGCGGTAGGGGTTTATAAGCGGAGGGGGCGGTGTCTACAAACTTGTAGTACCTAGTGTGACCTCCGGAGGGCAGTGCCCTAAACCCCATTGTCTGGGTCTCCCATTATGATGACCAGAAAATAAACATATCCAGGTTACGTATCCAGGTTAGAATGGCCAAGTCAAAGTCCAGACCTGAATCCAATCGAGAATCTGTGGAAAGAGCTGAAAACTGCTGTTCACAAACGCTCTCCATCAGACCTCACTTAGCTCGAGCTGTTTTGCAAGGAAGAATGGGCAAGAATTTCAGTCTCTTAATGTGCAAAACTGATAGAGCCATACCCCAAGCGACTTGCAGCTGTAATCGCAGCAAAAGGTGGCAGTACAGAGTATTAACTCAAGGGGGCCGAATAATATTGAACGCCCCACTTTTCAGTTTTTTATTTTGTTAAAGTTTAAAATATCCAATAAATTTTGTTCCACTTCATGATTGTGTCCCACTTATAAATTCTTATTTTTTTTGTGAAGAATCAACATCTTTATGTTTGAAGCTTGAAATGTGGCAAAAGGTTGAAAAGTTCAAGGGGGCCAAATACTTTCACAAGGCACTTTATCAGCTGGGACACAACAGTGATGTCAGAATCGCACCCCTTCCTTTAGAACTAGTCTCCCTTCCTATAGAAATGAAGCACAATTATGAATGCATTTCTCTATCATAAAAGTATATTTTCATTATTAAAGGGGTCAATTACTTGGACAAGCCCTTCTCAATCACCATGTTAGCCCCCCAGTAAAATAACACATATTCACTCTAGTGCAGCACTCTTTCAGAGGTGTCAGCATTCCCTATCCCAGACTGTACAAGACATGATTACGTATTGGGAGACCTGCACACAATCACGGCAAGATTCACTCTCCCCACCTTAGGACGAACTAAACATCAAGAGTTAAGTCACAGTTGCGGCTGGCAGCTCACTTTCTGATGATGTGTCCGAAGGTAGGGACACTAAAGCCAGTGCTGGTTGCTCACATGGTTCACATATTCTAACAACGTTATGGGAGCTCTGAGAAATTGAGTGCCGACACCGCTGGAACGTCACCAGCAACGGATTCGCGTATAGGAGTTGTTATTTTAATGATAGCAAACATGGTGAGAACAGTATGTCTGAGCAGTGGACAACACCTTTAATATGAAATATTTATTTTCTATGCACCCAAGAAGTAAACCTATTTCTTCATATGTCAAGATGAAGAGCATACCTCTTAATAGTTCCAAATCTTGAAAAGATGATTTCCAAATCTTCATCAGTTGTGACAGGGTTCAATTTACATACAAAAAGAACATTTTCAGGAGGTTTTATATCTGCATCTGGAATATCGCCGACCTTAAAGAATGAGAATTAAATTCAAAATAGTTATATCTCTTTAAAAACTATAAGTGTAACTATATGTAACTATATGGCCCAAGTTCCACTTGCGAGAGAGTCGCACGTGTCTCGTATCGCATCACCCGACACAGCTGCCCGCCCTCTGGATAGGAATGTGTCAACGGCTTGTATTTCCATGCAGCTCTATGCTTCTGCCCAGAGATCTAGAGGCCGTGTTGAGTGATGAGTAGTGATGAGCGAGCACTAAAATGCTCGGGTGCTCGGTGCTCTGGCCGAGCATCTCAAGATACTCTTGTACTCGGCCAGAGCACCGAGCCCAATGTAAGTCAATGAGTGACAGGCTCCGCCCACAGACTTCCGGTTATAAAACGAGTAATTCTGGGAAAGGGCGGGAGGGTGGGCTTTTTCAAATCGCCGCAGCATAGAACACCTTGCTGTGGCCCCCAGAGGGATCCTAACAATTAATCTGCTCCCTGCATGGTGCCAGCTCACTGTGTGCACTGAAGGGAGCAGTGTATGTGTGTCAGATCGCTATTTATTACCGAGCAGTCCGAGCATCTCGGCGGTACTCGGTGCTCGCCGAGCACCCCGAGTACCGAGATACTCGTGCGAGTACCGAGTAGCGCCGAGCATACTCGCTCATCACTAGTGATGAGATGTGAGACGCATGCGAGAGTGGAACCCCGGTCTTTAAGCGTAAATATCTTATTTGGCATGATCAACTTAGCTGATCACATAGAAAGCTTCTTTCAGTTGTTGGACAAGGAGTTAAGGTAATTTCACATTTGCATCACAGTTTGAGGAGAAGCATGCACCATCACTGCATGGAGCAGGATCAGCAGGTATGTTTATCCAAGCAGAGCAGCTGCCAGTTGTGCTCATTTATGCAATCCGAGTTAGCTTAAATTTCACTCACAGATTATTAAAGCGTTTTTATAGTCTATCATAAAGAAACTTCATGATTTAATTGCTGTTAGAACTTCTGCTTTGTTCATGACCTGTCATTCTTGAGCTCTTTGAATGAACTGCAGTGAAGTTTTAGGTGCAGTTTGTGGTCAAGCGGTTTTTTCACCGTTGTCAATGGGTCAATGGCTGGGAGGGCTACAAAATGCGCCAATAATTGACATTCTCATTCTTTTGTCCTGACTCAAACTGCACCTAAACTGCCAGAAAAAAAAAAGCATCATTCACACAGCACTTGAGAATTTCAGACTTTGCTGGGGGCAGATACTTTTTGACACAAAACTGTATGTGTGACCAAAAAAAAAAAAAAAAAAAACGCAAAAAAAAAATGAAACGTTGGCACAGGGCCTTAGGCTACATTCACAATTAGCGTATTTTGTTGCGTTTTTTTGCACACACTTTTTGCTGCGATTTTCGGCCACGTAAAAAAGTGCAACAAAATACATTGTGCTTTTGCACACGCACTTTCTTCTGCCATAAGCGCAGGTGATGTCACAGAGGGTAGGAAGAATCCTAATTCCTCCTCCCCTCTGTGACATGTGTGACAGACCCATTTGATTTCACAGTGCATAATATACACTGCGAAATCAAAGTTAATAAAGGCAATGTATTAAAATATATAGAATGAAATGCTACCCTTTCTGACGCCTTTTCTCGGTCTCCGATGCAGGGCATGGAGACTTATCGTCTGCAGGCCTTCATGACGTCACGGCACTGATGGCGCTCGCGGTCATGTGATACATATCACATGACCGCGAGCGGCCAATCAGCGCTCGGAACGTCACTAACATCACAACAGGTCGTAGCAGGTCAATTCCTGGAAAAAGCGCAAGCGTAAAAAGAATTGACAAGTCAATTCTTTACGCAGCAACACCGGCGCTGCTGCATCTGATGTCACAGAAGGGGAGGAAGAATCCTGGTTCCTCCTCCCCTCTGTGACATGTCTGCCAACCCCCATTTGATTTCGCAGTATATTATTATACACTGCAAAATCTAAATGAAAGAAAACCAGAGGTATTAAAAATAAGGAGATTTTTGTGTAGTCACCGTAAAATCCTTTTCTCTTAGCCTCTAATTGGGGGACACAGGATCGTGGGTTATGCTGCTGTCCACTAGGAGGCGACATTAAGCAGAATCTGTAACAAAGTTAAGTGACTCCTCCTCTGCAGTATACACCCCTGGGACAGGCACTGCCTCACCAGTTTTGTGCTAAAGCAGTAGGAGAGTTAACAGAGTAATAACAGTATAACAAGGCCTGTAGACTAAACAGGCAAGCATATGTAAACAGTTAACCATGTAATAGCTTAGGAGTAACATGAGAACAGTAGTAAAGGCCCGAATGGGCAAAAGGGTGGGTGCTGTGTCCCCCAATTAGAGGCTAAGAGAAAAGGATTTTACGGTGAGTACACAAAAATTTCCTTTTCTCCTTCGCCAATTTGAGGGACACAGGACCGTGGAACGTCCCAAAGCAGTCCCTGGGTGGGAAGAGCAATAGAACTGTTAATACTGAACAAAGTCAGTGAAGAACTATGCACCTACAGGTGGGCTACTGCCACTTGGAGGACACGTCTACCCAGACCTGCATCTGCCGAAGATTGAGTATGAACACTATGGTGCTTTGTAAATGTGTGCAGGCTGGACCACGTGGCTGCCTTACACACTTGTTGTGCTGATGCCTGGTGCCTAATGGCCCAGGAGGCCCCTACGACCCTAGTAGAATGTGCCTTGATACTGGCCGGAAGGGGCGAGTTTTTGATGGTATAAGCATCTTGAATGGTTGATCTAATCCATCTGGCTAGAGTAGCATTAGAGGCTGGCATGCCTTTGTGTTTTCCCTCCGGAAGAAGGAAGAGAGAGTCAGACTTCCTAAAGGATGCTGTCCTGGACACAGATGCGTTGGGCTCTGACAAGGTCCAGCATGTGTAGCGCTTTCTCGACCCGATGAACTGGAGCAGGGCATAGCGATGGCAGAAAAAAGGTCTTCATTTAGGTGGAAAGAGGACACCACCTTTGGGAGAAAAGATGGGACCGGACGTAGGACAACCCTGTCTTGGTGTAAGACCCGAAATGGTGGCTTACATGAAAGCGCTGCAAGTGCCGAGACTCTGCAGAGAGAAGTAATTGCCACCAAAAATACCACTTTCTGTGTGAGAATGTGAAGGGGAATTTCCCCTAGAGGCTCAAAAGGTGGTTTTTGTAGAGCTGTGAGGATGAGGTTCAGGTCCCACGGGTCTAGTGACCTTTTGTAAAGAGGAATTAGATGGCAGACACCTTGAAAGAAGGTTTTCCCTTGAGGTCTGGTAGCGAGGCATTTCTGAAATAGGATGGAAAGGACTGAAACCTGTACTTTGAGGGAACCTAAGGACAGGCCTGAGTCTAGGCCCGATTGGAGGAAACTGAGAATTCTTGGTAGGGAATAGGCCCAAGGTGAATGACCTCAAGAGGTGCACCAAGCAAAAAAGATCTTCCATGTCTGATGGTATATCTTTCCTGAGGCTGGTTTCCGCGCTCTGATCATGGTTGCTACAACATCCTGGGAAAACCCAGCTTGGGTTAAGACCCAGGTCTCAAGGGCCATGCCGTCAAATTCAGAGCTGATGAATTCTGATGGTAAAACGGGCCTTGAGAGAGTAGGTCTGCACGGTCTGGTAGGCGCCATGGCACGTCTGCTGTGAGTTGGACGAGATCGGCGTACCAAAACATGTCTGGCCCAGTCTGGGGCCACAAGGATGATCTGGTGACATTGTTTGACCTTCCTCACTACCTTGGGGATTAGTGGTAGCGGGGGGAAAATGTAGGGGAGTAGGAATCGTGTCCAGTCCTGGACTAGCGCGTCTGCTCCTAATGACTGTGGGTCGTGGGACATGGCCATGAAAGTGGGAACCTTGGCATTGAAGCGTGATGCCATTAGGTCTACATCCGGGGTTCCCCAGCGTTGACAGATTTGTTGTAAGGCGTCTGGATGTAGGGACCACTCTCCTGAGTCCATCCCTTGGCGGCTGAGAAAATCCGCTTCCCAATTGTCTACACACGGTATGTGAACAGCTGACAGTACTGAGTTCGTGGATTACGCCCAATGAAGTATCTGGTGAACTTCTTTCTTCGCCTGGAGACTGTGGGTTCCGCCATGGTGATTGACATATGCCACAGGTCTGGCATTGTCTGACTGTATTCTGACATGGCAGCCTGCCAGGAGGTGACTGAAGGACTTCAGTGCTAGGAATATCACCCGAATCTCCAGTAGATTGATGGGCATCTTTGATTCCAAGCAGGACCATTTGCCCTGTGCTCTGTGATGGAGGTACACCACACCCCATCCTGTGAGACTCGCATCGGTGGTTAGAACTTTCCAACATGGTGGAAGGAAAGACCTTCCCTGCGTAAGGGTGTGTGGCCAGAGCAACCAGTGGAGAGACTGCCTGGCTCATGCCAGGTGAAACCTCCTGTCGAGTGACCGGGGGTTATTGTCCCATGACTTGAGTATGGATAGTTGAAGAGGTCTGAGGTGCAGCTGAGCAAAGGTGACAGCTTCTATTGCCGTCACCATCCTGCCTAGGACTTTCATGGTAGTTCTGATGGACTGAGGAGACCGGTGAAGGAGAGTGCAGACTTCCTAGCCGAAGGGCCCGTACCTTGTCCTGGGGGAGTTTGACTAGTGCTGTGGATGTATTGAACTGAATTCCCAGAAAGACTAGAGACTGTGTTGGAACTGGAGTAGACTTGTGGAGGTTGACCAGCCAGCCGAGTGTTGTTAAAGTGTCTACCGTGATGGAGACGCTGTGTTCACAGTCCCTGAAGGTTGGTGCTTTGATGAGCAGATCATCCAGGTATGGAAGGATGACGACACCTCTTGAATGAAGGATAGTCATGACGGCCGCTATGACTTTTGTGAACACTCTGGGAGCTGTAGCTAAGCCGAACGGGAGTTCCACAAATTGGTAGTTTTCTTGGTCGATAGCAAATCTAAGAAACTTTGGTAAGTAGCTGCGACTGGAATATGCAGGTAGGCGTCCTGTATATCTATGGACGCAAGGTATTCTCCTTGTTCCATGGAAGCAATTATGGAGAGGAGAGATCCCATGCGTAAATGTCTTACCCGGACATGTCTATTCAGTTGTATTAGGTCTAGTACAGGTCGTACTGTACCTTCCTTTTTGGGGACAACGAAGAGGTTGGAATAGAATCCTTGAAAACGCTCGTCGTGTGGCACGGGTACAATGACTCCTGAGTTGAGGAGAGACTTGACTGCTTGGAAGAATGCTTGAGCTTTTAATGGCGATCTTGGGGAGACGGAAAGGAAAAAAATGGTTGGGCGGCAGAGACGCAAGCTCTATTTTATAGCCGGAGGACATTAGCTCTTGTACCCACTTGTCTTGTATGATAGGTAGCCAGAGGTGCTGAAAATGAAGCAGCCGACCGCCTACAAGTGGGGTGTCTTCTGGGTGAAGAGAGTCAGGAGGAAGAAAAACTTAGATTGGCGAGACTGGGTCTGCCAGGATGAGCTACTTTTCTGGGTAGTCTGTGACCGCTCCCTGCATGGCGACTGATTACCTGTCTGCGTTGGTCTAGATGTTGACCAGCCAAATGAATTCCGAAAGGATCGGAATTAGGTTTGCTGACGGCGATTGAAGGGCCGTCTGGCTTTGCACTGAGGGAGGTTAGTGCTTTTGCCTCCCGTGTCATCTGAAATTAACTTATCCAGTTGTTCTCCGAACAGATGTCCACTGAGGTATGGGAGGCCCGTGAGGGACTTCTTGGAGGCCGCGTCAGCCTTCCATTCACGTAACCAGAGGGCATGTCTAATGGCAATAGCATTGGAAGCTGCTAATGCTGAGCAATTGGCAGAATCAAGGGCTGCATGTATCAGGTAGTCAGCTGTGGTTGCGATCTGAGCTGCATGGTCCGCCATAGTAGGATCGATAGACTGTCTTGTCTAGAGAAAGAGGGCTCGTCCCAGGCCGGCATTGGGCCAGTTGTAGTGGCTGAAGGTGAAATTAGGCGAATGGGACTGCTTCCATTGCTGCTACAATTTTCCCTAGGACTCTCATTCCAAAGCGTATGGAATGTGGGGAAGAACAGAGAAGGGAGCGCAATGCCTGTCGCAGTGCTGTTGCTTTGTCCCGAGGGAGGATCAAACCTCGGCGCTTGTTGAAGGTCATGCCCAGGAAGGCGATCGACTGGGCAGGAGTTGTGATGACTTTGCCAGGTTCACTAGCCAGCCCAGACGGGACAAGGTGTCTCCAGTTATCCTGACACTTTCTGTGGAAGTCGAAAAGGTGGGGGCTTTGATTAGGAGATCGCCTAGATAAGGTAGAACAACTACTCCTCTGGAGTGAAGGATACTCATGGCCGCCGCCATAACCTTTGTAAAGACCCTTGGGGAGGTAGCGAAGCCGAAGGGCAAAACCACAAATTGGAAGTGTTGATCTTGCACCACGAGGCGGAGAAATTGTTGGCGAGACTGAGCAATTGGGACATGAAGGTAGGCGTCTCTTAGTTCTTTAGAGGCGAGGAATTCCCTTACCTCCATAGACACGATAATGGGCGTAGAGATTCCACCCTGAACCGACTGATGAGAACATACTTGTTCAGGTGTTTGAGATCCAGGATGGGACGTAGTGACCCGTCTTTCTTGGGAACTATGAAGAGATTGCAGTAGAAACCTCTGAAACGCTCAGAGTCCGGTACGGGAACTATAACTTCCGCGTGATGGAGCGAATGTATGGCCTGGAAGAAGGCTTGACTTTGCCTGGGTGATTTTGGGAGGTTGGAGGGTAAAACAAAAAAAAAACAAAAAAAAAAAAAACGGTATGGTGCGCGGGAGGTAAATTCTATGCAAGAATCGGAAGACACTAGATCTTGTATCTGGCGGATAGTCAGACTTGACTGAAAAGTCAGACGGTCGCCCACAATGGGGGTGTCTTCCAGGAATAAAGGAGAGTCAGGAAGAGGAGAACTGATGGGATCGGGACACCTTGGATCTACACTGTTTCGGTCTGGACTGCCAGGAGGAGTTTGACTTGAATGAAGGTTGTGTGGACCTGTCTTGTCGAGGAGGTAGTGTAGTGGATGGGGGCACTCAAGAGGCCGTCCAGCCGAAAGACTTACGAAAGGAACGAAAAGCAGTGTTGTTGTTGTCTGACAAATGAACGTCTTGGTTTGTGTTGGGGAAGTGATCAGTTCATAGAAGAGAATCCAGGAGGAATGAAGGGCGCTCCCACTAGCAGGAAGTCCAGGTTATTTCATATATTTAAAAAGGTTTTTTTTATTTTATCAATGATTAAAAAATATATTAGCAAGTAGGTACAGAAGATACGTGTTTCGGCTGGAAATTTTTCATAAAAACAGCCTTCCTCAGGTATAACAAATCTTACTGACAAAAAACCTTATATACATATGCAGAGTGGAGGAAAAAGTTCCTCCCATTGTGCAATTAGCTTTAATTAATCCAGGGTGTTCCACAAAGCTCCAGTTTGCTTATTCCCTTCCAGGCAAACTTTCATCCATATCCCTCCATGGAAAGAAACATTATATAATATATATATATATATATATATATATATATATATATATATATATATATCTAATATATAAAGCTGAATGTGTGTGTGTGTGTGTGTATATGTATGTATGTATGTATGTATGTATGTCCGGGATTGGCATCTACACCGTCGCAACTACAGCCACAAAATTTTGCACAGTCACACGTCTGGACCCTGAGAGCGTCATAGGCTATGTTGTGAGGCGAAATTTTAACCCCGCGCGTTCCAGTTCACCAAACAATTTTGCCCCTATCTACATAATGGGGAAAAAGTGAATGGAAAAGTGTTGGAGAAAAATCGACAGCTGTCAGCTATAGCCGCAAAATTTTGCACAATCACACGTCTGGACCCCGGGAGCGTCATAGGCTATGTTGTGAGATGAAATTTTAACCCTGCGCATTCCAATTTACCAAACAATTTTGCCCCTATCTACATAATGGGGAAAAAGGGAAAGGAAAAAGTGTTGTAGGCAAATTGACTGCTACCAGATGTTAACAAGGGGGACTTAAAGAATGAGAGCGATGCCGCCAAAGAGTATATACCATACAGTTGCTAAGGTGGGGCCCCGACATAGGATACTCACCACACACGGGGATATGAACACACACACAAAATGCGCCTCACACTACCTCGTGCTTAAACACATATACAACCCTCAGCACACATTTCACCACACATACACCAACCTCGCCACATAAATCGCCCTAAAACACACACAAGTCTGGTATTATCCTTCAACAATAAAAAAAGAGAATTTTGTTTACGTACCGTAAATTCTTTTTTCTTTAATCATCAATGGGAGACCCAGACAATGGGGTTTAGGGCACTGCCCTCCGGAGGTCACACTAGGTACTACAAGTTTGTAGACACCGCCTCCTCCGCTTATAAACCCCTACCGCAGGGAACATCCTCAGTTTGGTCCATAAGCTGCGAGGAGGAAATAAACCACACCCGAAACATCGGGAAGAATGCCGTGCACAGACGGTGTAACAACCCGGCAAACACTGTCTCAACAGAGAACAGAGCAAATGCAAAACATGCAACGGAACAACTGGGTGGGTGCTGGGTCTCCCATTGATGATTAAAGAAAAAAGAATTTACGGTACGTAAACAAATTCTCTTTTTTCTGGTCATCATAATGGGAGACCCAGACAATGGGGATGTCCTAAAGCAATACCCCAGGGCGGGAAGAGTTCCTCAACAAGACGGATAACACATGGTTCCCCTTAAAGGTGGGCAACCGCCACCTGGAGAACCCGCCTGCCCAAACTTGCATCCGCAGAGGCATGGGCATGCACCATATAGTGCTTAGAGAAAGTGTGCAGGCTGGACCAGGTGGCAGCCTGACACACCTGTAGAGCAGACGCTCGATGTCGCAAAGCCCAGGAGGCACCAACAGCTCTGGTAGAGTGAGCCTTCACTTCAAGTAATGTTTATTGAGTTTTCTTGATAATCAGTATATTACAATGGGTTACAGCATTAAGTATTCATTTTAGTGTAATTAAAGTAGTATAATGTACAAAGTACACATTCTTTAACTAATAACTCTATATTGTTGATAAGTATGCTTGATATAATCATCAATAATCTTCGTTTACAGAACACAGTGAATAAGGTAATAACACAAACATTCTAACAAGAACATCTTACGGCTCATGTTACTAATAACATTCTACTAATAAGGAGTCTTTTATAGCTTTTTGTTGCTTGAGTCTTATTTTATAGCGCATATATCTACCCGATTCTTACAGTATTTTGCCCATTCACTTTAATTTGGTCAGGTAGAATGTTGTTGCATCATGTTTTCTCCTGAAATCATTAAAGAGAATGGGAAAAAAAAAAGAATCCTGTAAGAATCAGGCTTTTTCGTGATCTTTCAAATCAGGAAAAACCGCAAGTGTGAAAGGCCCCTAAAAGGTTCAAGGTCCCCTACTTGGTTGCTCAAATAAGTATTTAGTTTTATTTGAAAGTCTGCTACTGTCAATTCAATGTCAATAGGGCTAAGTTAAATTAAATGAAATGGTTGATGATGGAGTCTTGCCACGGATCCCATTTATGATGAAATTTTACTTGGGTGTTGTTTTTAATAGAGAAATGGTATTCCAGATTTTTGTGGAGTGATAGGGTTTCTAGAACATCTTGGATTTTTGGAGTGATGGTGCTTTTCCAGTTGGAAGCTATTAGTTTGTTTGCGATTAGAATAATATGTATAACTATGGGTCTATATTGTTTTGTAATTGTGTCAATGTTTAGTAATAATAATGTTAGTTCCGGTAGAGTGAGCCTTCAATCCCACCGGGAGAGGCAAACCAGAAGCCCGGTAAGCCTCTTGAATGGAAGCCTTAATCCATCTGGCCAATGTCGACTTTGATGCCGCGGACCCCTTACCGCGACCTGTCGTAAGAACAAATAAGGAATCCGAACTCCTAAAGGAGGCGGTCCTGGACACATAAATGCGTATCGCTCTCACGAGATCCAGAGTATGGAGGTCGCGTTCAACCTGATGAACGGGAGCAGGGCAAAATGATGGGAGAACAATCTCCTGGTTCAGGTGAAAAGTTGAAACCACCTTCGGCAAGAATTCTGGCCGAGGACGCAACACCACCTTGTCTTGGTGAACCACCAGAAAGGGCGACTTGCACGAAAGTGCAGCCAATTCTGAGACCCTTCTCAGAGACGTAATTGCCACCAGAAAGGCCACTTTCTGAGACAGACGAGATAGAGAAACATCTCTCAGCGGCTCAAACGGTGGTCTCTGTAATGCCGCCAGGACCATGTTAAGGTCCCAAGGGTCCAGAGGTCTCTTGTATGGCGGAACCATCCGTGACACCCCCTGCAGAAATTGACGGACCTTCGGGAGGAGCGCCAATCGCCTGTCAAACAGCACTGAAAGTGCTGAAACTTGACCTTTCAAGGAGCCAAGGGATAATCCCAATTCCAAACCCGACTGTAGGAAAGCCAACAACGTCGGGATGGACAAGGGCCACGGAGACCGTCCACCAGAGGCACACCAAGTAAAAAAGATTTTCCACGTCCTGTGGTACATCTTCCTTGAGACTGGTTTCCTAGCCCGATTCATAGTGGCAACCACCGTAGGGGAGAAACCCCTGGATGTCAGTAGCCAGGCCTCAAGAGCCATGCAGTCAATCTGAGGGCCTTGGAATTGAGGTGGAAGAATGGGCCTTGCGCGAGTAAATCTGCGCGGTCTGGAAGAGCCCACCTGTGTCCGCCTGACAGCTGCCACAGGTCCGGATACCAGGACCTCCTGGGCCAATCTGGAGCCACTAGAATGGCTACCCTGCACTCCGACCTGATTTTCCACAGCACCCTGAGAATCAGAGCCAGAGGCGGGAACACATACGGCAGACGGAATCTGGACCAAGTCAAGACCAGAGCGTCCGCTCCCAGAGATTGGGGATCCCATGACCTCGCCATGTATTGTGGCACCTGATGATTCAGCCGTGAGGCCATCAGATCCACGTCCGGAGAGCCCCATCTGCTGCAGAGTTCTCTGAAGACATCCGGATGAAGAGACCACTCTCCGGCGTCCATCCCCTGCCGGCTCAGATAGTCGGCCTCCCAGTTTTCGACCCCTGGGATGTGAACTGCGGATATCAGGCAGTTGTTGTCCTCCGCCCAGGATAGGATGCGGTGGACTTCGGCCAGAGCCTCTGCACTCCTGGTTCCTCCTTGATGATTTATATAAGCGACGGCCGTCGCATTGTCGGACTGAACCCGAATGGGTTGTCCTGAGAGGAATCTCTGAAACGCCAGGAGTGCCAGATAGACCGCCTTGATCTCCAGCACGTTGATCTGCAACGCCGACTCCGACTGAGTCCAGAGGCCTTGGGCCCTGTGGTGTAAGAACACCGCTCCCCAGCCCTTCAGACTGGCGTCGGTGGTCACCACTAACCATGACGGTTTGATGAAGGACCGGCCCCGAGACAAGTGATGTGGCTGTAGCCACCACTGCAGGGAATCTCTGGTCGGTTGGGAAAGGGTCACCAGCCGATTCAGAGAAATCGACCTTTTGTCCCACCTGCGGAGGATCTCCAGCTGGAGAGGACGGAGGCGAAATTGTGCAAAAGGCACCGCCTCTATTGCTGCCACCATGCGCCCCACCAGCATCATCAACACCCGTAGGGATGATTGTGGTGACAGGAGGACTGCTTGCACTCCTGATTGGATCGCCATCTGTTTGATTCGTGGCAGAGACACCAGGGCTGAGGCTGTGTTGAAGTCCATGCCCAAATATGTCAAAGACTGGGTCGGAACTAGCGTTGACTTCTGAATATTGAGGAGCCAACCGAACTGTTCCAGAGACCGCATGGTCACATCCAGGCTCTCTTGACAAAGGTGTTCTGATGGCGCCCTGACCAGTAGGTCGTCTAAATAGGGAATGACGGCATGTCCCTGCACGTGCAGGAGAGCCATCATGGAGGCCATCACTTTTGTCAACACCCGCGGTGCCGAGGCCAACCCGAACGGCAGCGCCACAAATTGGAAGTGTTCGTCCCCCACTGCGAATCTCAACCAGCGCTGATGAGCCGGTGCAATGGGCACGTGAAGGTAAGCGTCTCTGATATCTATGGACGCCAGGAAGTCTCCCTGTGATACAGCCGCGATCACGGAGCGCAGTGATTCCATACGGAACTTCCGAACCAACACGTGATGGTTGAACAACTTCAGGTCCAGCACCGGGCTTAAGGATCCGTCCTTCTTCGGGACGATAAAGAGGTTGGAGTAAAAACCCCTGAACCTCTCCCCGGACGGCACCGGTATCACCACTCCGTCCCTGCGGAGACCCTCCAACACCACGTAAAAAGCCTGAGCCTTTTCTGGTGATGGGACCGACCGATGGAATCGGGATATCGGTTTTGACGTCAGCTCTATCCTGTAACCTCGCGAGACCACGTCTCGAACCCACTGATCTTGAACGTGAAGTAGCCATTTGTCCTGAAAGCGAGACAAGCGGCCCCCCACCTGTGGGGAGGTAGGAAGGGAGAGCGAGTCATGTAGAGGCGGGTTTGGGGGTGGCAGCTGCCGCCCCGCCGGCTTCTTCGGACGACTCTTAGAGCGCCACTGAGTAGCGGGCTTTCCCCCTCGGTCCGCGCGAGCGGACGGTGCTGATGACTGCGAGCTGGAACGAAAGGACCACTGTTTTGGGTTCCTTTTAACGGTATACCGTGGCTTAGGCTTATTCTGCGGTATCTTAGACTCAGCAGAATCCTTTATCAGCTTGTCCAGTTCGGTGCCAAAAAGCCTGTCACCAGCAAACGGAAGATTCTGCAAAATCTTCTTGGATGTGGTATCTGAGTCCCAAAGACGCAGCCACAACAATCTGCGGATCGCTATAGCATTGGCCGAAGCCACAGCTGAGCGAGTGGCAGTTTCCAGAGTCGCCGTCCTGGCGTAGTCCGCATAGGCCCTTGCCCTCTCGGTAAGTGCCAGGACCTCTGGACTGGATCTTGCCAGGTCAGAGATACCATCCAAGCAGGTAGTAATCGCTTGTAAGGTCCAGACCGTGGCAAAATTAGGGGCAAAGGAAGACCCCACCGCCTCATAGGAAGACTTGGCGAGTTGCTCGACCTGTCTATCCGTCGCATCCTTCAGCGAGGAGCTATCAGAGGCAGAGAAAAGGGAGCGTGCAGCAATCCTGGTCATGGAAGCATCCACCTTCGGGGACTGCGACCACTTCTGAAGCACCTCCTGGGGGAAGGGGAAGCGATTGTCCTTGGGTTTACGGACATAACGCCGCCCAGGATGTAACCTGGGAGCTCTAACAACCCTTCCAAAATTCGTGTGGTCCATGAAGGAACCACTTGGTCTAGCCTCTGGCCGCAGCCATTGATAGACCTCCTTCGGGTGCACCGTCACCTCCTCAGGGGGTGTCACGAGACGTAAAGTCTCGTTAATAGAGGACACCAGATCCTCCACCCCGTCTGGTGGTTCAGAAACAGACACAGACCCGAAATTTGAACCCCCATCATCGTCCTCACCATCAGAGGAACGCTCCTCCTCAGAGAGAGCCTGGAGCTCGGGTGACTCCTCACGACGAGCCCGCTTAAGGGGTCTCACAGCAGAAGAGGGAGACACCCGGGGGTAACTGGACGGAGTAGCTGGGCTATCCAGCCTCCTATTAAGAGCCTCCAGGGATTGCGACATGGAGGACAACTGGGACAACAGAGATTCATTGATCTTATTCTGAGTCTCCCATGGCCCTGAGATCACCTGAACCTCAGGGTATAGCACCGGAGCTGCTGACTCAGCAGTGTCAGTCCGGGCCTCTGGGCGTCCGCAGTTATTGCAGGATCCCTCCACCAGTGTCCCATTGCATGTAGCACAGGTAATGGTGGTCTCTGCCGCCCTAGCAGCACGCTTCCTAGCTGAGGACATCGCCACAGTAGGGGAAAATAAGCCAATTTGCAGACAAAAAACCGGGAGACCCGGTGGCTTACCGACCGCAGTAAAGCAGTAGGAGGAAGCGGTGTGTGTGTGTGACCTCCGCGACGGTTTCCGGTCTCCCCTTGGAGTGCAGGCGCACGCTGCATACAGATCCCAGCGGGAAGTGAAGGTAAAGATGGCCGCCGACAGTGAAACTGTGGGCGGCGCCGAAAACACGCGGGAACACACACACACGCCCATCGATGACGTCACCGCACGGGCTGCTTCCCATCCTCCAAGCAGCCTCAGCATGAAGGTGCCGGAGCCCGCAGCGCGGGAAACAGTGTAAAATACTACACACAGACTGCATGCACAAACAAACATACGCAGCCCACGGCCTCAGCCCCTGTGACACACAGGGCGGTCAGCCAGGGTGACCCCAGCACAGGGTACACCAGCAGATCCGCGGACCCGAGGGTAACGCGCGGTCTGAGTGTCAGGACACATACAGTGACAGACACTACCCCCAGGCACACAGGAGACACAGAGTGCCTCAGTGCCGGTCCGGTCTGTAAGCACCATTTAGGGAGGCCTCGGACGGGGGTTCAGCACCAGTCCGGAGTGTAAGCACCATTTAGGGAGGCCTCGGACTGGGCTGGCTCCAGTCCGGTCTGTAAGCACCATTTAGGGAGGCCTCGGACGGAGCGGAGCTGTGCAAGGCTCCCATCTCCCACTCTCCAGAGCCCCCCGGAGAGGGATGGAGAGGAGCGCGACAGCGTACCGGGAGGACACAAAGTGTCCAGGCCCAAGGCCCTCCGGTACCTCCACCTGCGTGTTCCACAAGGGTGAGCGGGGAGGCTGTCGCAGGTCCCGACCGGAACCATTTTACCTTGTCTTCAGACGCCATCACGTAAGCTGTGAGAATGCAGTGAAGTGCAAGCAAAGCGTGATCCTCCGAGCACACTAAGTTTAAAACTGAGGATGTTCCCTGCGGTAGGGGTTTATAAGCGGAGGAGGCGGTGTCTACAAACTTGTAGTACCTAGTGTGACCTCCGGAGGGCAGTGCCCTAAACCCCATTGTCTGGGTCTCCCATTATGATGACCAGAAAATCTGATTAATAAGCAGCAAAACTACAAGAGAAACAAATGTACCATATAGGAAATACGGCAGCTGTCAGTCACATGAGCTGTCTATTATCTGTATGTGTGAGCTAATATATACTGTCAGGGGGGAGGGTTTCCTGTTGCCTGGGGATTTATCAGGCTGCCAATAGCAACCAATCACAGCTCAGCTTCTATTTT
The DNA here is from genome assembly GCA_033576535.1 of Allobates femoralis. Classification (NCBI taxonomy): domain Eukaryota; kingdom Metazoa; phylum Chordata; class Amphibia; order Anura; family Aromobatidae; genus Allobates; species Allobates femoralis. The sequence continues at coordinate 395,081,117 of JARQOC010000001.1, forward strand.
GCTACTGTTAATCTGAGCTCTGATTGGTTAATATAGACAACAAAGGACATTCTCAGTAAAGCTTCTGTGAGGTAATAGGATGTCTGTGAGGCAATAGGATGTCAGTTAGGGTGTGTTGGTGGAAAGGCTGATGTCAGTCACATTACCTCTATGTGAGAGGATATAGAAACTGCCAGTTACAGACTATTTTTACCACAATAATGCATCATAAGAAAAGGAGTTCCTTGGCACGAATGTCAGCTGATGCAAAAAGAAAAGCTGCATTACGGGTGAGTGAAAAATGTGAAGACCGAGAAACAAGGCTGACACACATGAGAACAGCAGCTGCTTCCTCAAGGGCCAATGGACTTTGAGGAGAGAGAAGCGAGGCTTGCAGACATGAAAACAAGAGCTTCTTCCTCAAGGGCCAATTAATTTTCTGAGGAGAGGGAAGCGAGGCTTGCAGACATGAAAACAAGAGCTGCTTCCTCAAGGGCCAATGAACTTTCTGAGGAGAGAGAAGCGAGGATCCACCAAAGCTGTGTAATGGAACAAGACTCTTGATTAAGAACCTGTTTCCACATGTAATTGAGGCAACCATTTTGACAGGATGTGCCACAGGAGAAGATGTTTTCATTCCAACAATTCCTCTTATTCCATCTGATTTGCCTTTTGATTTTAAACGCCTCCAGTTTCCTGTTCGACTGGCATTTGCTATGTCCATCAACAAGGCTCAGGGACAGTCTTTGAAAGTAGTTGGAATTGATTTACAATCTCCATGCTTTTCTCATGGTCAACTTTATGTGGCCTGTTCAAGAGTTGGAACAGCCAAAAATCTGTTCGTCTTTGCACCTGAAGGAAGAACTAAGAATGTCGTCCATCAAAAGGCTCTCGAATAAGGAGTAGAAGATTATTTCACATTACTTGGCCAATTTAGTTTAAGCTGTGTGGAATATATGTGGTGTTGAAATATATGTTGTGAAATGCTTCTATTAGCTTAGTTTTTGCCTTTTAATAATTACATTTCTATCGATTTGTTTTGTGGTTTTTGTGTGCTGAATACATTTTTGTTAACACATTCTATTTTGTTAACAGCAGTTATTAACCCGGGCGAAGCCGGGTGGTTCAGCAGTGTATGTATGTATGTATGTATGTATGTATGTATGTATGTATGTATGTATGTATATATATATAAAAAGTTCTCAAACAGCAATCCAATGTGGGTGCAGTGGAACTTTTTATATATATTATATTATATATATATATATATATATATATATATATATATATATATATATATATATGGAAAAAAAATTCACATTCTTATTTTTCTTATTTAAATTAATTCATTAAAATCTATATCCTTTGTTCTAGTATCTTCTGTACCTACTTGCTAATTTATTTTTTAATCATTGATAAATAAAAAAAAACCTTTTTAAATATATGAAATAACCGTGACTTCCTGCTAATGGGAGTGTCCGTCATTCCTCCTGGATTCTCTTCTATGAACTGATCCTTAACAGCCACAAGGCTAAGTGTGTTGCACATCCAGGACGGGGCTGCAGACCATAAGGAGAACTGAGAGCAAATCTGGTCAGATGAGCCTGATCTAAAGACCAGCATAAGGTGAGCATTTATAATCCTTATAGCACTTGGAATAGTAAATACGATGCACTGAGATCTGCGCCCTCTTTCTCTTGTTTCTCCCACCACCATAGATAATCCATAGCCTTGGATATCATCTCCTTGTTGGGGAAGTGAGGTACTCTTTCCCCCCGTGGTGTCCAAAATTAGTTTGTCGAGACAGTCGCCGAATACAGTAAGGTAAGGGAGGCCAGTGAGCGACTTCTTTGAGGCTGAATCAGCATGACACTGTCTGAGCCAAAGTGCTCTGCGTATGGCGATGGCGTTAAGAGGCAGTGAACGCTGCACAGGTGGCAGAATCTAGGGAGGCCTGAATTAAGTATTCAGCTGCCGCAGTTATCTGAGTGGTTAGATCTGTAAATTGTTGAGGGAGCTGAGACTTTTGTAGAGTTTCAGACCAGACCATGACTACCTTGACTTACCACACGGATGCAAAGAAGGGCGAGAGAGGTGCCCGCTGCTTCGCATGCTGAGCGTGTGAGTTGCTCTACCTATCACTGGGGTCCTTGATAGAGGAACTGTCTGGTAGGGATAATAAAGTTCGCAGCGAGGCAAGACACTGGCAGATCAACTTGGGGAGAGTCCACCCAGTCTTTGGGAAGTGTCAAGGCAAAGGGATAACTAGCTTCGATGGGCTTGCGGCCGGTTAAGCGTTTGTCAGGTTTTTCCTTCTGTTTTGACAAAATTGCCTGAAATTCTAGATGGTCAGTAAAGACTTTTTGCGTTTTTTTTGCCCGTTTAAAGGATACAGCGTGGTCCGGAGTTGCAGGCGGTAAGTCGTCGACATAAAGTGTGTCGATGGCGGCTATCAGGGAGTCAATTGAGGCCTGGTCATCAGAGGAATCTACAAGAGAGTCGTCCAGTTTGGGTTCAGAGTCACCGTCTGGGGGCTCCTCAGATGGAGTGGAAAATGGTTCTTGATCACGAGATGACGATCTATGAGAGCCATGAGAAGAAGCGGGTGACACATTTCTGTGATACCTTTTCTTGACGTCCACCGCAGACGTGATGCGTAGTCTACTGTGGTGTGATGGGCCTTCTGATGAGGGATCATCTATGTGTACTCTGCCCTGGCAGTCAGTGCTGCTCTGGGGGTGGTACTGCATGGCTTGGGCCAAGTTCTGGGACAGCTTTTCCATAGGTTGTGACAGGAATAATGTCCAGTCCGGCAGACTCGGGGCAGCAGGTGCTGCCTGGGTCTCTACGGGGATACAGGTCTGACAGTGGGGGGTTGTATGGCTGCGCGGGAGCTCGGAGTGGCAAGTGACACAGGAAGAGTAATAAACCGTATGGGTTTTGTTTTTTGAGGCCTTAGAAGAGGCTTTAAAGGACTGCATGTTGCAAGTGGGAAGGAAGATTGTAAAGGGATCAGTGATACAGCAGAGGATCAGCTAGGTGTAGCTGCAAGTGTAGTCAGAACTCACACGAGTGTGCGTGTGTGCAGCACTGTGTAAGGTGCTGAATATCTGCCTTACCAGGGAGAATGCAGACTGATAGTCCTGTGTGCTGTAATTATGGTGCGCGTGGGCTCCGTATGTGTAGAAGCAAGTTGTATGCCTCTATGCCAGGTACAGAGTCCTCGTCGGCAGTTACAGCAGTTTCACGGTGGTGAAAGGGCGGGAAGCAGAAGAGGCAGAGCCAAAGAGAGCGGGGCCATAGCGTTGGTTCCGGGAGCATTGCCGGAGCGGGGGCTTGTTTCGCGCCTACCTGACGTCATGGGGGGGAGGGCCTGGTTACCGCCCTCCTGACAGTGCCGTGTCATAGAAGGGGCGGGGAATAACAGAAAGGCCCAAAGGGGGCCTAAAACTGCAGTCCCGGCGACAGTAGCGGCGGGTATAGCAGGAGCTGCGGGCGCAGCGGGGGTTTCGGTGTCAGGGCCAAGTTAGGCCCTGAAGTTGCGCTCCCGGCCGCAGTAGCAGAGGCTGCATACATGGCGGCAATAGGGGTGGTGGGGGTAAAGAAGGGAGCCCTCCGCCTGAGAGTTCTGCTGGATGCCTCAACAGGAGCTAATAAGCACATCAGCGGGGGGAGCCAGCGGTGGATGGGTCTCACCTGAAAATCTGTTGTGTCCCAATAAGGTATCTCGACCCAGGCAGTCCTGTGGGGGCTGGGGAGGCCAGTATTGCTGAAGCAGTGGCTGTGTCGGCTATGAGCTGCTGCATAACCCAGGCTGGAGTAGGCTGGTGTAAGCTTGCATATCTCAACCCAGACTTCTGTGATGGAGGCTGGGTAGAGACAGTCATCAGTATGTGCCACTGGGAAGCTAGAGTCTGCGCTGGTTTCGGAAGGGGGTACAGGGAGGTGCCCGTCCATTGTTGGTTGTGGGAAATCGGTTCCCTTGGGGAAAGCAGTCGCCCATAAAGTCTCAAGAAAAGAGGGGCAACGCAGCCCTGATGGATCCCACGTAGCAGGAGGGGGTATGTGGAGGCGACAGTCCACGTTCCCGCCTGTTGGCGTTTTTGGAAGAGCGATGCCCAAGGGAGCCGTCGTCCATCTATTATCTTGAAGGTAGATAAAAAAAATTCTGAAAAAAATCTGAAGAGGTATCCTACTACGGACACCAAGCTAAAACTGGTGCATGCTGCAGAGGAGGAGCTAATTGTTTTCACATTTGCTTAGAGTCGCCTCCTAGGGATAAGCAGCATAACACCCATGGTCCTGTGTCCCCAATGAGGCGATAGAAAAAAGCATATGGCTCTCAGAATATGGAGACACAGTTTGCCCCAAATACTTGCACCTTAGTTATTATGTATTTTACAACACATTCTGACTTTGCTGAATGGAGTGTGGCTTAGCAAAAAGGTCCAACAGAACAGCATCAACTACTAGATAGTTCATGGCTCATTTTAAAGGAACTCCAGATTTTTGACACATAATCTGAGAACAGCATAGAGAAAAATCCCAATTCTAGTGATGAATCACTTACTGGGCCTCTTGATGTAATTTTGAATAACTCACTGTTTTATTAGAAGGAGATTATGCTCCTTTCTCCAAATATGAATCATTTTCTTCCCTCTTCCCTGAACTCACCATCCACTCTGAAAAACAGCTCTAATCTATCATTGTCAAAGCAAGATAGAAAGCAAGTCTAGTGAGTTGTGAGGTAATTCCTCCTGTTATGTTCTGTAAGGCTGGGGTCACACTTGGCTGAGTTTTTTTAGTAACTTAAAAAAACGCATGCGTTTTTCTATGCGTTTTTTCATGTCAGCATGAGTTTTTTAAGGTGTCTGATGGCACCCTGCGTTTTTGCATGCATTTTTAAATCCACACCAAAAAATAGTGCATGCAATATTTTTTGGTGAGTTTTTAAAAACGCATGCTTTTTTTTACAAAAAGCATACTTTTTTTTTTTTTTTAACATGGGCCCCTATGGAAAACGCATGCAAAAACGCATGTACAATCTAGTACCATTTAGTGCCATTCAAAAACACATGCGTTTTCCATTGGAGCCCATGTTAAAAAAACGCATGCATTTTTGAATGGCACTAAATGGTACTAATGTAGCATGCGTTTTTCATGTCAGCTAATCCCATAATAGCAAAAACGCACACAAAAACGCATGGTACTGACACACATGCGTTTTTGCTGTTTACACATGCGTTTTTGCTATTAAGGCATGCGTTTTTTAACATTGGGGCGTATGGGTGCATTTTTACATGTTTTATTAAAAACGCAGGTCTCCAAAAACGCTTGTAAAAAACGCAAGTGTGACCCCAGTCTAAGCCCGGCATCAGATGGAAGTATAACACGGATGACAATGGCATCGCACTGCTCGGACTGGCCGGCAGCTCCCTGAACTGATTGTCACAGCTGCATAGAAATATATGAATTCTCATGCTCGGGAGAGCCACGGCCCGTGCAGGCAGTGCCATGCAATCCTGTTCCAAGTTATACAGCTGTCGGACCTCAGCCTAAAAAGAGAAGCGAGAAGCACTCAGCACATTAACATACAAACAGACTTGTGCTGGAGCTTCGAGACTGACACCTGCTCTGTGCTTTGGAGACACTTCTGGATTTTGCATACAAATACTGATCACAAATACCGATGTGTACTGTGCTGGATTCACCACCACACAGCTCTATACTGTGATATAATACCCTTCATGCGGTTTCTGCTTCTGAGATATTCTGTGACACAGAACTGGAGACAGCAGTGGTCAAAAACAATAAAGAAATGTACATTAGAGATATTTCTATTGAAAATTGTTAGAAACAAATCATACAATGGCAAGAAAAGAAGATTTTTGTGTACTCACCGTAAAATCCTTTTCTCTTAGCCTCTAATTGGGGGACACAGGACCGTGGGTGTTATGCTGCTGTCCACTAGGAGGCGACACTAGGCAGAATCTGCAAAAGAGTTAGATGGCTCCTCCTCCTCAGCATACACCCCTGGAGCAGGCATTGCCTCACCAGTTTTGTGCTAAAGCAGTAGGAGAGTTAACAGATCATAACAGTAAAACAGATATAGCTAACAAGGTAATAACAGTGTATAAACATGTAAAAGTTAGCAGAGTAAAAGTAGTACAATAAGTCCTGCAACTAAGCAGGCGTATGAGTAAATCGTGAAGAGTTAACGGAGTAATAACCGTATAATGAGACCTGTAACTAAACAGGCTTACAGTACTACAATAACCATATAATGAGGCCTGTAACTAAACAGGCTTACAGTACTACTAGGCCTGTAACAAAACAGGCACAAGTTGAAACAGTCAACAGAGTGATAATAGGCAAGCATGAGTAGACATGGCAACCCTGTAACAGCTGATAAGCTATGTAAGAACTGTAGAAAAGGCCCATAAGGGCAATAGGGTGGGTGCTGTGTCCCCCAATTAGAGGCTAAGAGAAAAGGATTTTACGGTGAGTACACAAAAATCTTCTTTTCTCCTTCGCCTCATTGGGGGACACAGGACCGTGGGACGTCCCAAAGCAGTCCCTGGGCGGGAAAGAACAATGGAACTAATAACGCTGAACCTGGTCAGCGAAGAACCATGCACCGACAGGTGGCTGCTGTCACCTGGAAGGAGCGTCTACCTAGATCGGCGTGTGCTGAGAACTGAGTGCAAGCACTGTAGTGACTTAATGACGTGTGGGCTGGCCATGTGGCTGCCTACACTCCCTATTGCGTAGACACCTGGTGCTGAACAGCCCAGGAGGCCCCACGCCCGTAGTAGAATGTGCCATGACCCTGCCGGAGGGCATGAGGTTTGATGGTATAAGTGTCTTGAATGGTTAGGCAATTCCCCGTGGTTAGAGAAGCTGTAGAGAATAAAATGACTATTCCTGCGTTCTGGAAGAAGGAAGAGAAGAATCAGACCTCTTCGGAGGGTACTGTGTCGGATACCTAAATGCGTAGGGTCCTGACAAGATCCTGCATATGTAGTTTCTTCGCGGGCAGATAGAGAGATGTCTTCATTTAGGTAGGATAATACCGCCTTAGAAAAAAAAGGATAGAATCAGCCGAAGGGCAATCTTGTCCAGGAGGAAGACCAGAAACGATGGATTGCCTGAGGGCGCTGTAAGTACCACTACCTCTGCAGAGGAAAGTAAGTGCCACGGAACCTACCACTGTTTGGATGGGAATGCTAAGGGTAGTATCCCATAGAGGCTCAAAAGAGGATTCTTGTAGGGTCATGAGATCGAAATTCAGATCCCACGGGTGTAGGTTTATTGTATGGAGAAAGTAGACGGCAGATCCTTGGAAAGAAGTGATTTCCTAGAAGTCTGGTGGCAATATTTTTTTTTTTTTTTTTTTTTGGAATGAGGTGAAACTAACTGCAACCTGCTGAGTGAGGGACCCCAGGGACAGACCTGAGTCTAGGTCTGAGTGGAAGAGGCAGAGATCTTGGTATGAAATAGGGCCGAGGGGATTGACCTCTAGAGGAGTTCCAAGCAGAAAGAAAAACAAAACGATACACGTGTGATGGCCTATCGTTGATAAGGCTGGATTCCTTGCTGTGACTATGGTCGCTACAATATCCTAGGAAAAAAACTCTTGGGTTAAGGTCCAGTTGTCAAAGGCTACGTCATTAAGTTCAGAGTTGATGACTTCTAAGAGAGAACCGACCCTGGGAGAGCAAGTATGGACTATCTGTTAGTCTTCTTGGTACTGCTGGTATGGGTTGGCCAACATCTGCGTCCAAGCGCCTCTGGGCCATTCTGAGACCATAAGAACGATCCGGCGACATTCTTGTATGACATTTCGCAATATCCTGGTAGTGGGGGAGGAATATAGGGGAGTCGGGAAAAAAAAAAAAAAAAAGGGGTCCAGTCTTAGACTAGTGCGACTGTCCTATTGACTGCGGATCCTAAGACCTGGCCAAGAAGAACGGAACCTTGGCATTGAGGCGAGACACAGTCAGGCCCACATCTGTAATTCCCTGACGGTGGCAGTCTAGATGGAGGACCTAATAAAAACATAATAATAAAGTATTTATATTTAGCGCCATTAGGTTATATGGCGCTTCACAAATGAGCGGGTAGACAACGACAAGTGTTAAAAACGACAACAAATCAGTCATATGGGTACATTAGGGCAGAGGGCCTGCAGAGGAAGGGACCTTTCCTTGAGTCCATCTCTTGGTAGGTTAGGAAAAAAAACCCTTCCTAGATGAGTACACCTGGAATGAGAACAGACAGTACAGTGTTCAAGGATTCCACCCAGTGAAGGATGTGGCGAACGTCTGTCATCACTTTGAGACTGTATGTTCCACCCTGGTAGTGGACATGTGCCACAGCTGTGGCATTGTCTGGCTGTATCCCGACCTGTTCGACTGCCAAATGGTGACTGAATAATGTCAGTACTAGACATACTACTCGAATAGTCATAATTGTATCTTTGAGTATGGACGAGACTACTGGAATGAATTATGATAGAAATGCCTTCCATGCTGTCACTATCCTGTCTAGGAGTCTCCTGACAGTTGAGAAGGATTGAGGAGACAGCTGAAAAAGACTGCGGCTAACCAGCCGAAGAACCATGCTTTGTCTGGGGAAGTTGGACTAGAGTTGTATATATGTTGCAGCTAAAGGCCGCTGTTTTCGTCCGATGCTGTGTGTCCTATATGGCTGAGACACCGTATGTGATGCTGCAGCATGTAGTCAATCGGAGTACTCAGCTTTGGAATTGTATTAGACTCGTGCAGGTTAATCCGCCAACCAAGTCCTTCAAAGTGTACAGTGAAAATGACACTGTGATAGTAGTCCTTGAAAATCACTGCATAAGTGGTTAAGACGTCCGGATATGGAAACCTCCTGAAATGAAGTATAGACAAGGTCAACCTCAGACTGGGACAAAAACTTCGTATTTTTGCACTTCAGGCCTTCCAGTATCCTCAATTGACTCTCGAGTCGAGAAAGGACCGAAGGGGAAGAAGGTTCGGGCTACAGCCATACAAAGGACCGAGGGCCCTCTCTTGGGTTAACACAGGCTGGAGTCTGTGATGTCCTGCTTTGGAACAGGCTGTGCAGAGTGCTTGTGAGTGTTATCTCAACTCAAGTACCTAATATAGGTGCAGTGAGGAGATAGGCAGCTGGACACATGTTCTGCGTTCTGTGATCCAGAGTTTTGTTTTTGTAGGCTGGGGAGGGAGGCCGGTCAGGCCTGTGCAGTCACAAATTCAACCCGCGTCCCCAACAGTTGGATGTTGAGGAAGGAATATGGGATTATAGAAATCTTAGCTACAGCCCAGCACCTACAACAATGGGGGGCTAAGAAGGGGATATGCCATGGGTCGTATATTCCAGAGACCATTAGCTGAATTACCCGTGCAGCTGCGGATCACAGTGTTTTAGTCTGTGTCATGTGAGACTGGGTTGTCATCTCCGCCAATCAGAACTCCAGTGGTGGGATCTGGAGAGGATTGGCTAACAGCCCAGGGACGCCTTGCATTTGTCGGGTAATTGTAGGTTACATCAATTTTAACTGGCTGTCCAATTGTGAGGGACGAGGAAGGAACCTAACAGCTAAATTCGTAGTGAGTCCACTGGAACTCCGTTGTCCCATCTGTGTGGGGGTCTGGGAAGGGGAGTGTTGGATGAGTATTTGGTGTCAGGCAAGGGTGAGTTACCTGAGACGCAACCCAGCTCCCTGATTATGGGGGCTCCCCCAACAATGGGGGGATGGGGGGTCTGTAGGATGTCGGTCCATCTAGAGCAGAGGTTCTTAATTGGGGTTTGATCAAAACCCCAGGGGTACAAGGTATTGGTCTCACGGTTTTAGCGGAGCCTCCACCATGGAGGTCAACACACTTCCGACGGCTGCATAGGGTTCGGTGAATGTGCATATGAAAAAACGGTGAGGTGGGTACCTCAAACAAGGTTAAGATCACTGATCTAGCGATTATAATCCAACCCAGGTCTCCTCTGTGGGGCTAACTATCAGTGGTGGGACCTGCGGGTCCCTGTATAGCGCTTGAGGCCCCAGCCTGGCAGGGTGAGCACCACCGAAAGGTAAGAACGCTCCGCAGCAACATAGGGAGTAGACAGGAGAGGATTGAATTGTCTCCTGATGTAAAAATACAGCGTAAATGGAACATGCTCTGCGATGTTCTGTACTGCTTGTACCAGCGGTCTGTAGTCATGTATGACAGAAAAAACAGGAAGGGATTGAAGTGCCCTCTGTTCTAGGAGCACAGCATAGATGGAACATGCGATGCCAGTTCCATATGCCTGTGATGACCAACAGCAAGGGTTAATGTAATCATGCTTTGCAGTGGTCCTTAGTGCTGTTAAGTGGTCCCTGATGTGATCTGCACTACTGAGTTTTTACTTCCATACTGTATTAGATCACACATTCTCCTCCTCCCCTCCTGCTATGCATTTGCAGGGGCTTTGTAAGGAGGGCTGTCATGGCGACCGTGGAGAGGAGAGGTGGGAGGGCGGGCCAGTGAAAAAACGCGGGCCATCTGAGGAAAAGGCGCGCAAGATTCAGTCAGGGAAGCCTGACCCGCCCCCTTTGTGATGCGGCCGGGGCGTGGATTACCCCCGCTGACATCATCAGAAGGGCGGGCAGTAGGCGTGGAGGGGCGGCACCCGGGACGCTAGGCCGGAGCCGGGGCCTCAAGTGAATGGTGGCCCCGGAAAAGTGAAGAGGCCGGCGCGGAAGTATACAAGCCGCGCCGGTTCCGCTACGCGGGACCCCCACCGCCGGTCTGCCCAGGCAGGCTCGTCACCCCAGTAGCCCCACCGCTGCCTCAGCAAGGGGGCACAGGCCTGAGATACTGGGGCGCTGTAGCCCACAGTACTACTGCTGGGGAATCGCTGCACAGAGGGGAGAGATAAGATGATAGGGTAAGTGCCCTCTGTTCTATCATAGAAGCAGCCTGTCCTCAACCCAAGGCCCCTGAAGAATAGGGGAAATGGGGAGGATGGTGATGCAATCCCACTATGTAAGCTCCAAAGGCTCTTTACAGCAGAGGCTGTGAGCAGCCTTGGGGGGCCCTGCAGCCGAGGGAAAAGCCATGTACCAGACAGTGCTATGGAGGGCACCTGAGGCTCGTGTCTCAACCCAGATTCCCAGCCAGGGGGAATGGGGAGGGCATCTGCTGAACCCATGGGCCCCAATACTGCCATCCAGATGTTACCTGGTGCCGGTTGTGGAGATGTAATGCCTTCATTTTTCCATGGGAGCCGAGGATCGGGCCCCCTTCTTGCCGGTTTTTGTTTCCAAGTGTCTTGCTGCTTGCGGTGGGGACATGGAGCATTACTGCGACCCAGAGCCCCAACTGTGGGGACTGGGGAGGAATGCGGGCCTCAGAACCGGCAGGTCTGGAAATCGCTTTAACCCTGCACCTCCAACAGTGGAGGGCCGAGAAAGGAATAGCCCTTATCTGACAAAATAGCTCAACCCAGAGCTCAACTATGGAGTCTGGGGAGGTATCTGTGGTCGACATGTCCCTTCAAAAAGTAAAAATGCAGCTTCAAAAGTAAAAATAATTGGAGAGATAGTAAGAACGTGTGCCTCCTTTCAGACACTAAGCAAAAACTGGGGAGGCAATGCCTGCTCCAGGGGTGTATGCTGAGGAGGAGGAGCCATCTAACTCTTTTGCAGATTCTGCCTAGTGTCGCCTCCTAGTGGACAGCAGCATAACACCCACGGTCCTGTGTCCCCCAATGAGGCGAAGGAGAAATAGTGTCATTTATCATGTACACAAATAGAACAGCTGTTTTTGAAATCTTATCTGAAATAATAATATACCGTATATACAGTATATTTATTCATTTATATAGCACTATTAATTCCATAGCACTTTACATACATTAGTAATGCTGTCCTCATTGGGGCTCAAAATCTAAACATCCTATCAGTATGTCTTTACAATGTGGGAGGAAACCAGAGTGCCCAGAGTAAACCCATGCAAACACGGGGAGAACATACAAACTCCTTGCAGATAATGTCCTTGGTGGAAAATGACTTCAGTGCTGCGAGTCTGCAGTGCTATCCACTGAGCCATCGTGCTGTAAGACTGCCAAGTCTAAGTGTGAAATGTCCAAAAATTAGACAATATTAATAAATGTGCCCCAGTAATATTGTAATGACTCACAAAATAAACTAAAGGCACTGAATGGTAAATGAATTAATGGCCAATACACCAAAAACTGACATTATTTGTGTTAATGCCAATACAGGCCTGGTCATTAAGGGGTTGACAGATGAGTTTTTTTTTAGTTGATCCTAGATGGGATGCTTCTCCATATTTTAGAAAAATGTAGCAAATAATAATCATTTTTAAATAATAAGTTCATACCATTTCCAAGAGAACAGCTCTGGTCTTTGCTTCTTTCTCAGCCAGTTGTTCTTCAATTTCCTCATTTGACTTTCCCTTATTATCGTCAATTTCTTCATCGGCACCTATACGGCCACTCTGGGATTACAATAAAGTGATGATTATAACAACATTATCATACAGGAGTCAAATAAGATATAAAAGGATGAACCGCCTTACTAAAATACTCACATCTAACTGCTCTTTACTAGGCTCTGGAGAACGATCAGGAATAGGGAGATCTGGTGGGTCATCGAATGGGTCATCCAAAATCACAGTATGGTTTATTCTATAAAAACACAGTTTAATGACTTCCAACATTGAAAACATAAATGTAAACATTGCTTAATTGTCAGGCTGAAATATGCAGATCATTTCTACTGATATCCTTGTAAGAAAAGGTCTTATGGCCACTTTACACACACCAACTTATCTGTCCAACTTCTGACCAACTTACTGGTTGCAGTGAAATCATGGACACATTGTTCCATTGTACACAGCCACAAAATGGAGCAATGTGTCCATGATTTCACTGCAACCAGTAAGTTGTTCAGAAGTTGGACAGATAAGTTGGTGTGTGTAAAGTGGCCCTTAGACTCCTGGGGCAGGGTGGATTGATGATTTTGTTGAGAAAATCATCTACACACTTGAAAAGGAGTTTCTTTTATTGGTCCTGTACTTGTGTGTCTATTAAGTGACCAAAATACATTTTTATCTCTAGTACCGAAGCAGTGACTGTTCTTTAAATGTATAAATGGTTGGGGGACGTGTCCGGATGCTGGTCTGAGAGGACCTGTGTGGTGAGGCTCCCACTAACCCCAGCTATAATCAGCATTTTAACCTGCAGCATACCGGAACTACATCTTTATTTTGGGCCCTAAACGTACCAAGCCCACACGCAGCCCACACGCAGCCAGCGGTAGGTCAGTCTGCCCAGAAAATAGTGTTGGACACCTTCCTGGGCTTGGAGCAGCAACCAGCAGGAGATAGGGCACCATTACCCAGGCCGCATGGTGAGGGGGAGGAGGAGGTTCCTCTGAACACTGCTGGCTGCAGGAGACACAGCATGAGGCAGAGGACAGCGGGCGGGGGGGGGTGGGGGGGGGAGAGGAAGATGAAATCTCTGCACCTCTGGAGAATGCACGGTCAGTGGGAGGTGGGGGTCCCTGCATAAATCAGGACAATGGCATTACAGCACATACCGAGGAGACGCTGGTGGAGGGGGGGCTGGATCCTCTGTGGGCTCCATAACCCCAGAGCTCTTATAACACTAGAGCATCTACTAAACAAAGAGACCCAGTTTGGGGAGTTTATCTGAACCCCTTACATCTCCAGCACCATCAAGGCCATTACTCTCCCCATCTTGCACTCCAGGCTCCTGGCTATACTATTTACCAGCCTGGGGAGAGTTCTGGGGGGGGACTCCCTCTCCACCACAGAACTGGCAGAGCACTTTGGCTGCCTTGTCATCTAAGTAAGACTTCAGAATTCTCATTAATGAGGTTAAGGATACCTGCAGAGCCGAAATAGCCAGTGTTAAAAGGGATTTACATCACCTAGGTGGCAGGCTGGAGACTGGAGGAGGATCACGACTCTACCAGGAAACACTTGTCAGAATTACACCAACTTGTGAAGTCACAACAAGCTGCTTTAGATGAGATGCAATCCCATATGGAGGATTTGGACAACAGGGGCCGTAGATGTAACCGATGTGTCAGAGGGATCCCTGAGGCTGAGGATCCAGAATCCCCTGGTTCAATTTTGTAAATCATTTTGAATGATATTCTTGGAGTTCCTTCCTCAAACATTACTAAATTGATAGAGCTCACAGAGCACTCCAACCTAAAAACATGACGGGGCAGCCAAGGGACATAATCTGCTGTGTTCATGATTTTTCCATCAAAGAACAAATAGTGTCCAAAGCAAGGATGAGAAACACTATTCCTACCTACATGGAAACAGAGGTTCAGCTCTACCCGGACCTCTCCCGTATAACCCTGCAGAAGCGAAGACATCTCAGGCCACTACTTGTGGTCCTTCAGGAACACCAAATACCATATAGATGGTGCTTCCCATTTATATTAACAGGAAGGAAGGAGGGACAGTCGGCTTCTCAACGCACCCCGGCCGATGTACCGGCCTTTTGTGCAGCTCTGGACATCCCAACTATCCATATTCCTCACTGGGTCTTATACATGCCTGGGGGGGGCCCCCCCGACTCCTGTGTGGTCCAAGGGTGGGGGATCCAGACAGGGAACGAGGGGGAGTAGACGTGGTAAAGCTGGAAATGGTGTTACCCCCGCCCTCGATGAGGTCCTGGAGGACCGAGATTTATACCTCACGGGACTCTCTCTCTCTCTTCATTTTGCATTCCTCATTTTGGCCAGGATTACATGACGTTATTTTTGCAGTCTTCATTGGACATTTGATTTATTGATCCTCGCTAGACCCTACTAACTTGTGACTTGGCCCTTTCATGGGAGGACTCTTACTAAATGGAAACTTTCGGGATGTTGGTTGGTGGGGGCCACGCTCGGGTTACGGTTTTGATTACTTCTTTTTTACCCGTGGCAGTTGATATTTCCGACGGAGTAGACTCGAATCTTCCGGACATCCCTCCTCTACTTATTAATGGAGTTTCCTCAGGGAATGTGTTCAAGATTGAAGGGGGTTTCTCTTATTTTTTTTTTCCCCTATCTCGACCGCTTTGAGGGCGGGTACTTTTCCTCTGCGGAACTTCTAACCAGGCCGAGCTCGGTTTATGTAGACTGAGTTTTCTTTTTTTAGTTTGTTTATGAAAATGATGCCTTTCTTCATTGTTTGTCTGTGTCTTCCCCTTCTCTCTATGTTTCTACCCTAATCTGTTTTCTCAGACCACATCCACCTCTATGGATCAAGATGAATCAAACTGTGAATGGCTATTCAACTTCATGGAACAGCGTTCCCTCGAGGGTAGCTTACTTGAAGGTAAAACATCTAGCATCAGCTTTGCCCTACTCACAACGCTATTAAGATGACTCATATAATTTCCCTTAATGTAAAAGGGCTTAATTCTCCTCGCAAAAGGAAACTAGTGCTTTGAGAACTACGCACTGCTAAAGCCGAGGTGGCTTTCATACAGGAGACACATTTTGACTCCACCGGGTCGTTTAAGTTTGCCTTATGTAACATTCCCAAACAATTCTCGGCCTATTCAGACTCCAAGAGGGGGAGAGTGGCCATCTTGATATCTGCCAACAGCCCAATTCAAGTCATTGCCTCGCATATCGATCCCAAGGGGAGATACGCGATTCTAGAAACTACTATGGGAGGCACTTCCTGTATATTGGTAAATCTCTATGCTCCTAATGATGGTCAGCTTCGTTTCTTAAAGACGGTTTTTACTTTGCTTGGAGAGCTCTCGCCAGTGGAGACTTCAATGTCCCTTTCTCTGAAGTATCAGATAGGCTCTCTCTCGGGGGGCTCCCGCCTTCTACAGCAATACAGAAGCTTTCATTAGGCTTCCGCAAACTCATCCGTTCTGAAGCTTTATTTGACACTTGGAGGGTGGCGCACCCTGGGGAGAGAGCCTTCTCTTTTTTTTCTCACCCCCACCAGACCCACACTAGGATCGATTACTTTTTTGTGAATTCTCTCCAGCTGCGGAGTCTGAGGGATGTGAAATTAGGCTCCATCACTTGGTCAGACCACGCTCCCCTGATCATGGACATTGGGGGAATGTCTGTACGCCCTCGTGCTGGTCATTGGTGTTTAAACGAATCCTTGCTTACGGTCTCCGCGGTCAGAGCCTCTCTGCAAAAACAACTAGAGGAGTATTTCAGGCTCAATGAGGGATCGGTCTCATCGGAGTGGGTTCTGTGGGAGGCTCATAAGGCGGTGATGAGGGGCCTATGTATTAGGGAAGAAATCTGTGGAGACTCAGAGGGACTCACTGACATCTCTTCTAAAACTACAAGAGAGGAAGCTCTTGACACATCCAACGTTGTCTGTTTTGAGGGAAGTGATCGGACTGAGGGAAAAATTAAAAGACCTAGCAATTCAGGGCGCAGAGAAAAAGGAGATTTTTGTGTACTCACCGTAAAATCCTTTTCTCTTAGCCTCTAATTGGGGGACACAGACCGTGGGTGTTATGCTGCTGTCCACTAGGAGGCGACACTAGGCAGAATCTGCAAAAGAGTTAAGTGGCTCCTCCTCTGCAGTATATACACCTTGGAGCAGGAAGTGCTTCTCCAGTTTTGTGCTAAAGCAGTAGGAGAGTTAACAGATAATAACAGTGACACAGGAAGTCTACGCAGGCAACCTGTGTAAACAAATATAGTTAAACAAGGTAATAACAGTGTAACATGGCCTGAAACAAAACAGGCACGTGTGTAAACAGTTAAAAGTTAGCAGAGTAATGCTAGTACCACAAGTCCTGAAATTAATCAGGTGCATGTGGAAAACAGTGAAGAGTTAACGAAGTAATAACCGTATAACAAGGCCTGTAACTAAACAGGCTCACAGTACTATAAGGCCTGGAACTAAACAGGCACAAGTTTAAACAGTCAACAGTTAACAGAGTGATAATAGGCAAACATGTGTAAACATGTTAACCATGTAACAGCTGAGAAGCTGTGTGAGAACTGTAGAAAAGGCCCACAAGGTCAATAGGGTGGGTGCTGTGTCCCCCAATTAGAGGCTAAGAGAAAAGGATTTTACGGTGAGTACACAAAAATCTCCTTTTCTCCTTCGCCTCATTGGGAGACACAGACCGTGGGACGTCCCAAAGCAGTCCCTGGGTGGGAAAGAACAATGGAACTAGTGACACTGAGCATGGTCAGTGAAGAACTATGTACCGACAGACGGGCTGCTGCCGCCTGGAGGGCACGTGTACCCAGACCTGCGTTTGTCGAGGACTGAGTGCAAGCACTATAGCAGCTTGGGTATGGGTGTAGGCTGACCCTTTGGCTGCCTATACACTTGTTGCGCCGATACCCCTTACTGAACTGTCCAGGAGGCTTTCACGGCCATAGTAGAATGTGCCGTGACCTGCCGGAAGGAATGAGTTTTCGAAGGTATAAGCGTCTTGGATGGTTAGAGGAATCCACCTGGTTAGGGGAGCCTTAGAGGCTGACGTGTCATTATGTCTGCCCATTGGAAGAAGGATAAGGAGAATCCGACCTCTTAGAAGGGCACTGTCCTGGATACCTAGACGTGTAGGGCCCTGACAAGGTCCCGCATACGTAGGTCCTTCGCGACCGGACAGACTGGAGTCGGGCGCGGCGATGGCAGAGAGATTTCCTCATGTAGGTGGAAGGAGTAAACCTACCCTAGAAGAAGAATGGAACCAGCCATAGGACAATCTTGTCCAGATGGAAGACTAGAAAAGGATGGATTACAGGAAACTGCTGCAAGTACCGATACTTCTGCAGAGACAAATAAATGCCGCCGAACCATACTACTATGTGGATGAGTATGCTAAGGTAACATCCCATCGAGGCTGAAAAGATGGTTCTTGTAGTGCCGTGAGGACCAAGTTCAGGTCCCCACGGGTGTAGTCTTGTTGTATGGAGACCTGAAATAGCAGACCCTTCGAAGGAAGGATTTTATAGACGTCTGGTGGCAAGACGTGTTTGTAAGAGGGTGAACAACAGCTGAAAAACCTGCTGTGTAAGAGACCCTAAGGACAGACCTGAGTCTAGGTGTGAGAGGAAGAAAACGGAGAGTCCCTGGTATGAAGTAGGGCCAAGGGGAATGACCTCTAGAGGTGCCCCAAGCAAAAAAACAAAACGATTACACGCGTGATGGGATATCGTTGATAAGGCTGATGTCCTCTCTGTGACTATGGTCATTACAATATCCTGGGAAAAAAAACACTTGGGTTAACCTCTAGGTCTCAAAAGCTACGCCATTAACCTCGGATGTGAGGAATTCTGAGGGAGAACTGGCCATGATCGAGCAGGTCTGGACAGTCTGTGAGACGTCCTGGTACTGCTGCTCTAAATTGGACAAGTCTGCGCACCAAGCGCGTGTGGGTCAGTCTGAGAACGCGAAAATGGTCCCGCGACATTCTCGTTTGATATCCCAGACTGGTAGTGGGAAAAGAATATAGGAGAGACGGATACCGGTCCAGGCTTGGACTAGTACGTCTGTCCCACTGACTGTGGATCCTGAGACCAGGCCAGGAAGGCCGAGACCGTGGCATTGTGACTCAGTCAGGTCCACATCTGTGGTTTCCTGGCGTTGGTGTTTCGACGGAGGACTTCTAGATGAAGGAGCTAGTCCCGAGTCCATCCTTTGGTGGATTAGGAAATCCGCCTCCCAGATGTGTACACCTGGTATGAGAACAGCTGGCAGTACAGTGTTCCAAGGATTCCCCCTAGTAAAGGATGTGGCGAACTTGTCATCGCTTAGAGACTGCAGGTTCCACCCTGGTGGTTGACATATGCCACGGCTGTGGCATTGTCTGACTGTATCCTGACATGTTCAAATGCCAGAAGGTGACTGAAAGATTTCAGTACTAGAGATACTGCACGAATGTTCGTAAAGTAAGGGGCATCTTCGAGACAGGGCAAGACTACTGCCATGTGCAATTTGATGGGGGTATATCGCACCCCATCCTGTTTTTGTGCAACACCTGAGCATGGATAATTGCCAAGGCCGGCGATTCAGCTGAGCCAATGGAACTGAATTCCAATCTGCTACTATGCCATCTAGGACCCTTATAGCAGTTGTGAAGGATTGAGGAGACCTCTGACGGAGGCTGCGGATTCCCAAATGAAGAATCTGTGCCTTGTCTGGGGAAATTTGACTAGAGCTGTGGTGGTGCAACTAAAGGCGGCCGTGTTCATGCGATGCTGTGCGTCCAGTATGGCTGAGACTCCATACGTGATGCTGTAGCATGTGGCCGTCAGGAGTACGCAGCGGAGCACGGACTCCTGGAATGTGTGTGCTGAGCTGCAGCATGCGCCTTGGAATTGCGGTAGACCTGTGGAGGTTGATCCTACCGAGTCTTCTTAGCGAGCACGGTGTAAATGCCACTGTGTTCACAGTCCTTGAAAGACATGCATTGATAAAAGAGTCATCCAGATATGGGAGACTGCTGAATCGTAGTATAGACCTTGCCAACTTCAGGGTGGGAAAAAGCTTTGTATCCTTTGCGCTTCAGTCCTTTTTGGCCTCGCCCCACTCCCTGTGCTGACGCTTCAGAGGCCCCGACGTCAGGCAGAGGGCGGGTGTGGCGGGCGGGCAAGCCAGTGCTGTCACGGCTAGGCTGAAGCCAGGGCCTCACGTAAATTGCGGGGCCCGGGAACAACAGAGGTCTGGCGCGGAGGTCCGGAGGGAGCCGGAAGTCAGGATCAGCGCTGGCCGAAACCGGAGGCTGCGCCGCGATAGTCCAGTCGCCGGTGTCCTGCGCTGCATACAGCGAGCGCTATCCCACCATGAGTATTCTCCTTTTGGACTCATGAGTCGAGAAGGGACAGATTGCGTGGAAGAATGTTCAGGCCACAATCATACGGGGTCCAGAAGGGCCCATCCATCGGGTTAATGCGGTTGGGGGTCTGTGAGGTCCTGCTTTGAAGCGGGCTGTGCAGAGTGCTCACACTTGTGATCTCAACCCAAGTACCTAATATAGGTATAGTGAGGAGATTGGCAACAGGGCTCGTATTTCACGTTCTGCGACCCAGAGTTTCATTTTTGTAGTTTGGGGACGGAGGCCGGCCAGGCTTTGTGCCGTCACAGTTTCAACCAGAGTCCCCAACAGTGGGGAGTTGAGGAAGGAGTATGGTATATAGCAATCTCGGCTACGACCCAGCGCCTCCAACAATGGGGAGCTGAGGAGGGAGTATGCAATGGGTCTTAGGTCTCAGAGACCTGTAGCTAAATTACTCGTGCAGTTGCGAATTACGGTGTTTCAGCTTGCGTCTTGTGAGACTTGACCGTCATCACCGCCAACCAGACCTCCAGCCCTTTTGGAGAGGATTGGCAAACGGTCCTGGGACCCTTGCAGTTGTCAGGTAATTGTAGATTACATCAACTTCAGCTGGGCTCTCCAACAATGGAGGGCCGAGGAAGAAACCTGCAAGTTAAGCTCGTAGTAATTCAACCACAACCTAGTTCTCTCAACTAGGGGTCTGATGGACGAGTATTTTGAGCTGTTTGAATAGTAACTGGGCTCCACCAACGTTGGGGGACCAAGGAATACGCATGTCGGTGGCTCACTGCAACCCAGCTCCCCCCAGGGCAATAAGGTTGGACAAGTGTACCAACAGGTACATGCATTTGGCACGGTGTTAGGAAAAAACAATACGTGCGGTGGCCTGTGCGCTGATTACTACTGTAGAGGAAGATACACTGGTCCTCGTAGTATGGTATTGCTCTTTACACGGTGTCTTGAGGGGTGGACAAGCTGGAGCAGGATACATCGCTGCTGGTTGTCTTGCCGTTTTCGTTGGGAGACTGCTGCACAGCGAAGCTGAGCGCATTGTATACTCCAGAGTCGCTGCGTGTGCGCCCTCGCAGTGCTGTGCTTGCTGTACCCCTGCATAGCGGATGCTGAGCCATGGCTGTTGGAGAAGCCAGAGGATGATGGGGGGCATTGCAGACCGGCCGTACCTATATTGCATGGCAGGCTCTGCTGTATGTCCCTCTTCCTTTCGTTGCGGCCGGGAGAAGGAGGGGGCAGGCACTATAGGACTCCTAAAACCAAGGCCCCTGGCTGCACTAGTGTGCCTTGAAGACCACGGCAGGGAGGAAGCACTGTTGGGCTCCCCGTGTTTGAAAGGGGCCTAATGCTCGTTGTACCCCCTGCTGGCTGTGCATATGTGCCACTGTGCCAGCAAGGTCGTGGGCACGTGGTTGTCCGCTCACAGGACAGCTGACCTACATGTGTGTTTATTACATGTGTCAGCTGTTACATGTGTAGTGTGTGCACATTGTCTGCACACAGGCTAGCCCGTATATGTGGCTACTGTGTGCGGGGCTCAAGGCTGGCAGCTGCGGTGACAGGAGCAGTGCCTGAATCCCTTAATGGCCACCGCAGCTTAGAGGAGAGGGGTCATCCTCATCCTGTGCCCCCCGGAGACTGGCTGGCTGATAATGGCCACCAGATAGTGCCAGACCTGCATTTGTTGAGGAAGAAGGGGGGGCTGGGCACAGAAAAAAAAAGAGCGCGTCCTATGTAAAAAACGCGCCCGCTCTGCTCCGGCCCGCCCCCTGCTGTCACGCTGGCAGCGTCACCCTCGTCATCCGGGGGGAGGGCCGGGGGGCGTGGAAAAGGCGGCGGCTTCGAGCTAGGCCGAAGCCGCGGCCTAAATTAGATTCCTGCGCCCGAAAAGGGCTCCAGAGCGGCGCGGAGGTCCGGAACTGACCCGGACCTCGCCGGACCCCCTGGGCATTATAGCGGCAGCATGGTGGAGCTCCCACAGAGGACCCAGAGCGCTGGGTCCTCTTACATCCGGCCACTGTGCAGCCGTGATGCTGGCTGCTGCAGGGGCACAGGCAGTCTGTGCCCGAGTGCTATGACTGCCCCGTTGTTGATCCCCGCCCCCATCCGGAGGACACAGCAAAGCTGTGTCTCCTGGGTATGCTGCAGCAGTCCGTGCTGCACCTAGTTCCAACGGAGTGACTCAGCAGAGCTGAGGCTCCTGGGGTGCTCAGAGGTGCTGCACCTTCTGGCCCTACCTGAGGCGTTTCAACCTAAAGGGACCCCTGAAGGGTGTTTAGGGAGGGATTGCGTCCACCATCAGAGGGCCCCTTTGGAACCTCGACCTCAACCCAGTAACCCCAACAGTGAGGAAATGGGGAAGGAGGACCGTCGTCTCAACCTCAACCCAGTGCCCCAACATTGGGTAGCCGAGGAGGGAGCGGCATGTGGAATAAGGGTCTCAACCTCAACCAGGCACCCCCAACAGTGGTGGGCCGAGGAGGGAGCATGCCGGGAGTCTCACAGAGACCCACTTTTCTTCTTCTTGAATTAAAAAAATCCAAAAAGCGAAAAAATTCCATAGGAAATAACATTTAGGTGTGCCTCCTACGACACTAAGCAAAAACTGGAGAAGCACTTCCTGCTCCAGGGTGTATATACTACAGAGGAGCCACTTAACTCTTTTGCAGATTCTGCCTAGTGTCGCCTCCTAGTGGACAGCAGCATAACACCCATGGTCTGTGTTCCCCAATGAGGCGAAGGAGAAATGTTAACCTTCTCAAAGCAAAAATTCTACAAGCATGGCAACAGGGCACATACCCTCCTCGCACGTCAGTTGAAAGAATGCACTGCAGCCTCCTGCCCCCAGGTACTTCGTGACCCTGAGGGAACCACGCATTATCACCCGGAGGCCATAGCTGCAATTTTTTATGGTTTTTATAATAAACTGTATAATTTACGAGACCAGATGGGCGATAACCCGCAGAGACCAGAGGCTATTGAGGCCTATCTTTCCCTTCTGGAGCTTCCCTCTTTGCCTCGGGAGGCAATAGATGCCCTTAACAGTGTAATTTCTATGGACGAGGTGGAGGAGGTGTTGGGTTCTCTGCCACAAGGGAAGTCACCGGGCCCTGACGGCTTAACTTACTTCTATTATAAAACCTTTATTAAAACACTTCTTCCTCACATGACCTTACTATTCAACTCTTTCTTGCAGGGTGTCCCAATCCCACCTATTATGCTTCACTCTCATCTGATACTCGTCCCGAAGCCACCCAGGAACCCCCTAGACTGTGCAAATTATCGGCCAATAGCTCTTGTAAATGCCGATTTGAAGATATACACCAAGCTCCTGGCTGCCAGACTTAATAGATGGTTGCCACTGATAATACATAAAGATCAAGTGGGTTTCATCCTCTGTCGTCAGGGGGAAGACAATACTAGTAGAGTGATTGACTTGGTGGATGTCTCGAATCGGAGGAAATAGCAGACGCTAGTCTTGAGTCTTGATGCAGAGAAGGCCTTTGCTCGCCTCTCCTGGCCTTTCCTTTTTGGAACAGTGCGGGCCTTTGGTGTCTCTGGTGGCTTCATGACTGCCCTCCAGGCACTATATATCCTACAGCGTCAGTTAAACTGCCCCTTTATACATCTAAACCTTTCACTATTTCAAATGGCACCAGGCAAGGATGCCCTCTGTCTCCCCTCTTATTTGCTCTTTGTATTGAGCCTTTGGCCGCAAATATCCGGAGGGATCCCAATATCTCGGGGGAGTGACACTTGGGAGCAAGTCATTGAAGATTGCGTTTGTTTGGACGATGTACTATTGACTCTTACTAACCACCATATTTCCCTCCCAAACCTTATGGAGGCATTAAAGATATATGGAGCCCTTTCCGGCTACAAAATTAACTCAAGTAAAACGGAAGCCATGCCCTTGAACATTCTCCCCGAGGTCTGGGATCACCTATGCCTGAATTTTAAATTCAGATGGAAGTTGGATGCGGTTAAGTACTTGGGAGTGCAGATTACATCCACATATGACACATTATACAAACACAATTTCCCCCCCTCCCCTATTCCGCGAATTGAGAGCGTGCTTGACAAAATGGCTATCGCTTTTAAATGCGTTAAAAGCCCTTTTTTAAATGTGCCCTCTGGAATCCACGGTCCGCATGCAACAAACTTCCCTTTATTTACAACTACTTTCTCACTAACTCTCTTAACCTTTTGGCCTTCACTGAAACCTGGATCCAGGACCCAGACACTGCCTCCCCTGCTGCTATCTCCTACGGCGGTCTACACTTCTCTCATTCCCCAAGACCTGGAAACAGACGTGGTGGCGGAGTTGGCCTACTCCTGTCCCCACAATGTACTTTCCAGGTCATCCCCCCTCGCTCCATCACTCTCATTCCCTTCTTTTGAGGTTCACACCATTAGGCAGTTCCGTCCCCTCCCCCTCAGAGTAGCGGTGGTGTATCGCCCCCCAGGTTCACCCACCCACTTCCTTGACCACTTCTCCGCATGGCTGCCGCACTTCATGTCCTCAAAATTACCAACCCTCATCCTGGGAGACTTTAACATCCCCATAAACAGCCCCAACTCCACATCTGCATCCCAGCTCCTATATCTTACCACTTCTCTTGGCCTCTCGCAGCTCTCAACCTCTGAGACACACAAGAATGGTAACACCCTTGACCTGGTCTTTACCCGACTCTGCTCTACCTCCTTCTTAGACAACTCATCTCCTTCTCTCTCTGATCACAACATTCTCTCCTTCACACTCACAAACCCTTGCCAATCACAGCATAGTCCGACCTATCAAAACATTCAGAAACCTACAGGTCATCAACCCTCATACATTCACAGACTCTCATCTCTCATCACTGTCCCCAATCTCCTCCTTCTCCTGCCCCAATCTGGCTGTGAATTACTACAATAAGACTCAAAAGTACCCTGGACCAAGTAGCGCCCCTCACCCTCAGAACCTCCAAACACAGAGTAAAACAGCCCTGGCTCACATCACAAACTCGATTCCTCCAGCGATGCTCTAGGAGTGCCGAACGCCTATGGAGGAAAACTCGCACACCAGAAAACTTTATCCATTACAAATTCATGCTCAAACCCTACAACTCTTCCCTTCACCTCGCCAAACAGACCTACTTCACCACCCTAATCTCCTCACTAGCCAACAACTCAAAGAAACTCTTTGACACGTTTCACTCTCTCCCCAGGCCCCTATCACTGACCTCTGTGCTGATGATCTGGCCTCTTACTTCATAGAAAAAATAGAAAACATCCGTCAGGAAATCAGCTCCCAACCTTCAAGTGTTTCTACTCCCATCTGTCCCTACATCCCCTCTGCTCACTCTCCATTTTTGACCCAGCCACAGAAAAAGTCTCCAGGCTCCTCTCGTCCTCACATCCCACTACATGCACCTCTGACTCCATTCCCTCACACCTACTACAGACCCTCTCTCCAGTGGTCACCACTCACTTAACCACAATCTTCAATCTCTCCCTCTCTACTGGCATCTTCTCCTCCTCTTTCAAACACTATTATTACTCCACTACTAAAGAAAACATCCCTTGACCCATCCTGCACAAATAACTACAGACCTGTCTCCAATCTCCCCTTCATCTCAAAACTCCTGGAGCGCCTGGTCTACACCCGCCTCACCCATTACCTCGCCACTCTCTTTTAGATCCATTGCAGTCTGGCTTCCGCCCCTTACACTCTACAGACACTGCCCTTACGAAAGTGACCAATGACCTCCTGACAGCAAAACAGAATGGTGACCACTCTCTGCTTATCCTTCTTGACCTCTCTGCGGCTTTTGACACTGTTGACCACCATCTCCTACTCGCTATGCTGCACTCCATTAGCATCAAGGACACGGCTCCCTCCTGGTTCTCTTCCTATCTTTCTGACCGCTCTTTCAGTGTATCATCCTCTGGCTCCACGTCCTCCCCTCTTCCCCTCACTATTGGGGTCCCTCAGGGTTCAGTCCTTGGACCTCTTCTCTCTCTCCTACACAGCCCCGATCGGACAAACCATCAGCAGATTTGGCTTCCAGTACCATCTCTATGCTGATGACACACAACTATACAATTCAGCCCCTAACCTTACTCCTGCTCTAATACAGAACACCAATGCCTGTCTAACCACAGTCTCCAATATCATGTCCGCTCTCTATCTGAAACTCAACCTTTCCAAAACCGAACTTCTTCTGCTCCCACCCACTGCCAACCTCCCTAAACCTGACATCTCTCCCTCGGTGTGCGGCACCACGATAACGCCCAGTCAGCAGGCTCGCTGTGTCGGTGTTTTGATGGACACTGATCTCTCCTTCACCCCATATATACAATCTTCACCCGCTCCTGTCGCTTGCACCTGAAAAATATCTCCAGAATTCGCCCTTTCCTCACCATGGAAACAACTAAATCCCTCACCGTGGCCCTGATTCATTCCCGCCTAACTACTGTAATTCTTTATTAGCTGGCCTCCCCCACAGTAAGCTTTCCTCTCTCCAGTCTATCCTCAATGCAGCAGCCAGGATCACCTATAGTCCCTACAAGTAGTATTCAACCCCCTACAGATTTAGCTGGTTGACACATGCGGAATTAACTTGGCATTGTGACATTTGGACTGTAGATCAGCCTGGAAGTGAAAATGCACTGCAGCCAAAAAGATTTTTAAATTTTTTTTTTTTTTTTTTAAAGCGTTAAAAGTTAATTCAGAGGGTCATTTATTATTCAACCCCTCAAACCACCAGCATTCTGTTTGGACCCCCTAAAGTATTAAGAAGTAGTTCAGGCACAAAGAACAATGAGCTTCACGTGTGGATTAATTATCTCTTTTGCCAGCCTTTTCTGACTATTTAAGACCCTCCCCAAACTTGTGAACAGCACTCATACATGGTCAACATGGGAAAGACAAAGGAGCATTCCAAGGCCATCAGAGACAAGATCGTGGAGGGTCACAAGGCTGGCAAGGGGTACAAAACCCTTTCCAAGGAGTTGGGCCTACCTGTCTCTACTGTTGGGTGCATCATCCGGAAGTGGAAGGCTTATGGAACTACTGTTAGCCTTCCACGGCCTGGACAGCCTTTGAAAGTTTCCTCCCGTGCCGAGGCCAGGCTTTTTCGAAGAGTCAAGGCTAACCCAAGGACAACAAGGAAGGAGCTCCGGGAAGATCTCATGGCAGTGGGGACATTGGTTTCAATCAATACCATAAGTAACGTACTCCACCGCAATGGTCTCCGTTCCAGACGAGCCCGTTAGGTACCTTTACTTTTAAAGCGTCATGTCAAGGCTCGTCTACAGTTTGCTCATGATCACTTGGAGGACTCTGAGACAGATTGGTTCAAGGTTCTATGGTCTGATGAGACCAAGATCAAGATCTTTCGTGCCAACCACACACGTGACGTTTGGAGACTGGGTGGCACTGCATACGACTCCAAGGATACCATCCCTACAGTCAAGCATGGTGGTGGCAGCATCATGCTGTGGGGCTGTTTCTCAGCCAAGGGGCCTGGCCATCTGGTCCGCATCCATGGGAAGATGGATAGCACGGCCTACCTGGAGATTTTGGCCAAGAACCTCCGCTCCTCCATCAAGG
Source organism: Allobates femoralis (assembly GCA_033576535.1). Lineage (NCBI taxonomy): Eukaryota > Metazoa > Chordata > Amphibia > Anura > Aromobatidae > Allobates > Allobates femoralis. The sequence continues at coordinate 395,108,526 of JARQOC010000001.1, forward strand.
ATCTTAAGATGGGTCGTAATTTCATCTTCCAACAAGACAACGACCCAAAGCACACAGCCAAGAAAACCAAGGCCTGGTTCAAGAGGGAAAAAATCAAGGTGTTGGAGTGGCCTAGTCAGTCTCCTGACCTTAACCCAAATGAAAACTTGTGGAAGGAGCTCAAGATTAAAGTCCACATGAGACACCCAAAGAACCTAGATAACATGGAGAAGATCTGCATGGAGGCGTGGGCCAAGATAACTCCAGAGACCTGTGCCGGCCTGATCAGGTCTTATAAAAGACGATTATTAGCTGTAATTGCAAACAAGGGTTATTCCACAAAATATTAAACCCTAGGGGTTGAATAATAATTGACCCACACTTATGTTTAAAATTTATTAAAATTCAACTGAGCAACATAACTTTTTGGTTTGTAAGATTTATGCTTCTGTTAATAAATCCTACTCTCGTTTGCAGTTTGAAGGCTCTAACTTATTTGCATCTTATCAAACCACCTAAATCTGCAGGGGGTTGAATACTACTTGTAGGCACTGTATCTAGCAAACCATTACTCAGATGTTTCTGCTCTGTGCCAGTCACTACATTGGCTACCCGTACACTATAGAATCCACTTCAAATTGCTCGTTGTCACCCACAAAGCTATTCATGGTGCGGCACCTCCTTACCTCTCCACCCTCATCTCTGTCTACAGGCATTAATCCGAACCTCCCATTCCCGACTTAGAGACTTCTCTCGAGCTGCACCAAACCTCTGGAATGCTCTACCCCAAGAAATTAGGACCACCCATAACTTGCATAGCTTCAGACGTTCCCTAAAAACACACCTCTTTAGGGCGGCCTATCCTTCTCCCTAACAGTAGTCATTTAGACATAAGATATAAGATATTCATTGTTATAAGCCCCTGTACTTTGTGTTCCCATCCCGTCTTAGATTGTAAGCTCCTTCGAACAGGGTCACCTTTATTTTTTGCCTTTTTATTGTATTTCCTAAGTTGATTCTATGTTTATTGTACGTAACTACTGTTCTGCATTACCATTCTGTACCCTATATTTTTCTTATATGTACCATTGTACTGTAAAGAGCTGCGGAATATGTTGGCGCTATACAAATAAAGTTTTATTATTATTATTATTATTATATTATCGCTTCCCATATCATGGCTGGGTCGAATGGCGGCGGTAAAGATGACCCTTCTCCCTTAGCTAATTTATGCTTTTGAAACCCTACCAGTCGCGGTTCCTTTTTCTGAGTTAAAATCCCTGCAGGCTGCTATTATTAGGTTCATTTGGCACCATAAGAGGCATAGCGTGGCCAGGGAGGTCTTGCTAAGCCATAAATTCAAAGGGGGGCTGTCGGTACCAGATGTGCTTAAATATTACTGGGCAGCACATCTGAGAATTCCTTGCCGGACTTCCCTATGGGCATACAGCAGATGGAATGAGGTGGAGAAACTCTGGATTGCCCCTGTGCATCCCAATCCCCTTCTGTGGTCCCCTGCCCAATTTAATCCTACCTCTCCTCTATTGGGTCCCATGCAGTTTATGCGTGAGTTATGAATTAGCTGCAGTAAAAGATTTGCCCTCATGTCGCCATGCTCCCCTCTGGTGTTCTTTCTCTATCAGCCGCTGCTCCCAAGTAGTATGTAGTCTCCCATTGTGCATCCCTGGCTGAAAGGTGGATTATTCCGATTTGCTGATATTATTGATGGGAGGACCATGGAGATGCATACTTTTGATTTCCTTAAACAACATTTCTCCCTTTCTAACAGGGAATTCTTCCAATATTTACGAATCAGAGACCTAGCTAATTCCTTGTTTGGTAAGGCAGGGGGTCTCTATTTCTACGGAGTTTGAATGGTTGTGCAGGGGGAATACGGACACTAGGGGTCTGATATCGGCAATCTATAGATTACTTTCTGACCCATGGGAGGGACAGGACAAACCATTTCTATACATGACAAAATGGGTATCTGCCCTGGGAAGGGGGATCTCTATTAGAGATTGGGTGACCATATGGAGAAATGCTGCTAAATCTTCGGAGTGCACCTTATACAAAGAGAACATTTATAAAATTATAATGCAGTGGTACCACACTCCTGAAGTTGTTCATGGGATGGACCATAACCATATCTTCGACTTGCTGGAGATGTGGGATGGATTTAGGGTCCACATTGCATATATTCTGGTCATGCCCAAAGATCATTCCTTTCTGGGTACAAGTTAAATCTATAATAGACAAGGTTTTGTACGCTGATGTCGACTTAGACCCCTTAGTGTTTCTCTTGGGCTCTGGGGTTCCTGGTATGGGTAAGCTGTCCTCCAGACTAATGATCCACATCCTCACGGCAGCAAGGTGCCCGATAGCACGGAACTGAAAACAGTCGAGCGCGCCCTCACTCCAAAGCCTTAGGTACAGAATCTTAGATGTTAGACGCATGGAACATCTCACGGCTTTACTTAACGACTCGGTGGAAAGATTATTGGCAATCTGGTCTCCTTGGGATTACTATGCCGCAAATCTTGACCTATACATTTTTTCAACGATAACACACTGGTCGAAACGATTCCCCCATACCCTTTTACCCCATGTACCTACCTTCCCCCCCCCCCCCGTCTTGTTTTTGTCTTTGTCTATTTTGTTATATGTTACTAATGTTGTTATGAAACTTTTCAGGTTATTACCTTGTCTCACCTGTGAATGGGTCAGTTAAACTGACCACTGTATTTGACCATTTAACTGGCTTCGCCACCTTATTTCTCCTTTTGTGCAGGCTCCGCCCGCTTTGCGGGGAGCTGGAGTCGTAACTAGCTGAAAGAGACCCTGTATTTGTTGTACTGTTAAGGTGAAAGATAGAAAATCCATCTGAGGTATAGCATTAATTTCTTAGGAATGATCAACCAACAGTTATGTATATTCTAAAAAAAAAAAAAAAAAAAGAAGTGCATTGGTGAGGTTGGGAATTCTAAACACCCTGAATGACCAGGAAGACAACAATGGTTTAAGATCGCAGAATCCTTTAAATGGTAACGAACACCCCTTTAAAACATCAACCAACTGAAGAACACTCTCCAGGAAGTAGGTTTTTCAGTATCTGAGTCTACCATAAAGAGAAGACTTCATGAGAGCAAATGCAGAGGGTTCACCACTAGTTGTAAACCAGAATAGACTTTGCCAACAAAATCTAAACAAACTAGCCCAGTTCTAGAAAAGCATTCTTTGGACAAATTAAACTAAGATCATCTTGTAATAGAAGGATAAGAGGAAGAAAGTTTAGAAAAGGCTTGGAATGGCACATGATCCAAAGCACACCACATCCTCTATAAACTGGTGGAGGTAGTGAGATGGCCGAGCATGTATAACTTCAAATATAACTGGGTCACTAGTGTTTATTGATGATGTGACTGAAGAAAAAAGCAGCCGGATGAAAGAACAGGGCTACACTTTCGGCTCAGATTCAACCCAATACAGCAAGGTTGAGTGTCCATCTGTATTGTGAAGCACCACCTAATAACCCAAAATATACTGCAAAAGCAACCCGGGGAGTTTTATTAAGGCAAAGAAGTGGAATATTTTGCAATAGCCGAGCAAACAGTCAGATCTCAACCCCATCAAGCATGCATTTCACATGCTTACAATGTTCATTTTAAAGTTCATTTTAATCAATAGATCTTGGAATAATAATAATTTCCACAAATGAATGTGTTAAAAAAATATTCCTGTGATGAGATAATCTTATATATGTGTCCCTGCTAAGAACTGATGTGTTGATGTGTCTGATCGTACAGGGAACATTGTCTGATCATACCACATCTCCTGGGGAGGAAGTATACATACAGGATAGCAAAGCAGAGGATCATAGCTGATTCTTGTTGTGATGCAAAACATTTATTTTAAAAAACGGGCAGGAAAACATTTAAAATCAAAGGAAAGAATAATTGCAATCTCATGCTGTAATGTCGGTATACTTTTTTTACTTCCTCCCACCCATTCGATGTGGTATGATCAGACCATGTCCCTGTATGGTCAGAGACATCAATTACACTGTACATAGCAGGGACACATATATAAAGATTATCTCAGCCCAGGAGATGTGGTATGATCAAACCATGTCCCTGTACAGTCAGACACATCCATTACACAGTATATAGCAGGGACACATATATAAGATTACAGTTAGGGCCAGAAATATTTGGACAGTGACAATTTTCGCGAGTTGGGCTCTGCATGCCACCACATTGGATTTGAAATGAAACCTCTACAACAGAATTCAAGTGCAGATTGTAACGTTTAATTTGAAGGGTTGAACAAAAATATCTGATAGAAAATGTAGGAATTGTACACATTTCTTTACAAACACTCCACATTTTAGGAGGTCAAAAGTAATTGGACAAATAAACATAACCCAAACAAAATATTTTTATTTTCAATATTTTGTTGCGAATCCTTTGGAGGCAATCACTGCCTTAAGTCTGGAACCCATGGACATCACCAAACGCTGGGTTTCCTCCTTCTTAATGCTTTGCCAGGCCTTTACAGCCGCAGCCTTCAGGTCTTGCTTGTTTGTGGGTCTTTCCGTCTTAAGTCTGGATTTGAGCAAGTGAAATGCATGCTCAATTGGGTTAAGATCTGGTGATTGACTTGGCCATTGCAGAATGTTCCACTTTTTTGCACTCATGAACTCCTGGGTAGCTTTGGCTGTATGCTTGGGGTCATTGTCCATCTGTACTATGAAGCGCCGTCCAATCAACTTTGCAGCATTTGGCTGAATCTGGGCTGAAAGTATATCCCGGTACACTTCAGAATTCATCCGGCTACTCGTCTGTTGTTATGTCATCAATAAAAACAAGTGACCCAGTGCCATTGAAAGCCATGCATGCCCATGCCATCACGTTGCCTCCACCATGTTTTACAGAGGATGTGGTGTGCCTTGGATCATGTGCCGTTCCCTTTCTTCTCCAAACTTTTTTCTTCCCATCATTCTGGTACAGGTTGACCTTTGTCTCATCTGTCCATAGAATACTTTTCCAGAACTGAGCTGGCTTCTTGAGGTGTTTTTCAGCAAATTTAACTCTGGCCTGTCTATTTTTGGAATTGATGAATGGTTTGCATCTAGATGTGAACCCTTTGTATTTACTGTCATGGAGTCTTCTCTTTACTGTTGACTTAGAGACAGATACACCTACTTCACTGAGAGTGTTCTGGACTTCAGTTGATGTTGTGAACGGGTTCTTCTTCACCAAATAAAGTACGCGGCGATCATCCACCACTGTTGTCATCTGTGGACGCCCAGGCCTTTTAGAATTCCCAAGCTCACCAGTCAATTCCTTTTTTCTCAGAATGTACCCAACTGTTGATTTTGCTACTCCAAGCATGTCTGCTATCTCTCTGATGGATTTTTTCTTTTTTTTCAGCCTCAGGATGTTCTGCTTCACCTCAATTGAGAGTTCCTTTGACCGCATGTTGTCTGGTCACAGCAACAGCTTCCAAATGCAAAACCACACACCTGGAATCCACCCCTGACCTTTTAACTACTTCATTGATTACAGGTTAACGAGGGAGACGCCTTCAGAGTTAATTGCAGCCCTTAGAGTCCATTGTCCAATTACTTTTGGTTCCTTGAAAAAGAGGAGGCTATGCATTACAGAGCTATAATTCCTAAACCCTTTCTCCGATTTGGATGTGGAAACTCTTATATTGCAGCTGGGAGTGTGCACTTTCAGTCTATATTATATATATAATTGTATTTCTGAACATGTTTTTGTAAACACCTAAAATAACAAAACTTGTGTCACTGTCCAAATATTTCTGGCCCTAACTGTATCTCAGCCCAGGAGATGTGGTATGATCAGACCATGTCCCTGTACAATCAGACACATCCATTACACAGTACATAGCAGGGACACATATATAAGATTATCTCAGCCCAGGAGATGTGGTATGATCATACCATGTCGCTGTACGGTCAGACACATCCATTACACAGTACATAGCAGGGACACATATATAAGATTATCTCAGCCCAGGAGATGTGGTATGATCATACCATGTCGCTGTACGGTCAGACACATCCATTACACAGTACATAGCAGGGACACATATATAAGATTATCTCAGCCCAGGAACTTTTTTTTTTTTTTTTTAAATACATCCAATTGTGGAAAGTATTATTCCAAGATCTATTGATTAAAATGAAATGAAACAAAACATAGCGCAGAAAGACACACAAACAAGGAACCGCTGCAGTAAAGGTGCAGCAAAGCATCACACTAAGGAGGAAACCCAGGGTTTGGTGACGTCCATGGCTTCCAGTCATTGCCTGCAAGGGATTGTCTACAAAGTATAAAACTTAACATTTTATTTATGAGAAAAAACATTTGTCCAATTAAGTTTCTGAATGTTTGGTGGTTTACCCAGCAAACTAACATATGGTTAGACATATGGTTAGGACTCGTAAGCGTGAGAGCCCTTGACACGGGTTACGAGCTTACGTTATTTTGGCCAAACTATCCACTAACACCTCACACTTGTTATCTAAAGTGTTTTGTTGCACCTTTTTTATCCCAGCAGTTGAGGATGAGCCCCCCTGGGGGGGGGGGGGTGTCTGTCTCTTGTGGTGCATGTATTTGGTGCAGAGCGTCCCGCCTTGTCTAATAGTTGGGCGTGACCAACAGGCTGTGCTCCGACACTTTGCTTCACTTAGACCTGTGTGGTTGACGTCCTGTTGGTAACTTTGTGTCCATGAATGCCACCAATCTCCTCCTTATCAGCATGGCTGGACGCAGGCGCTACAGCCGCCCCCATGCTTGGGTTGTAGGGGATTGAGCATCAGTGTTCGTACACTTGTGTGGCCTACCAGTGGAGCTGGAAGCCGTCTGCTCTGCTAGGTGTAACGGATATTTTACCTGGCTAAATTATGGTGAGTTTTGTTTATTTTTCCTTGGAATATTATGTCCTACTTCGGTGACTTTGTCCAATTACATTTGAGCCCCAGAAATAAGGAGGTTTTGCAGAAATATTGTGTTAGGGTGCTTTCACATAACGATTTTCGGTCATCCGATTTTATCAGTTTCAAAACGGATACAATCGGATCCGAAATCGGATCTCATGTTCCCCTATGGGGATCGGATGTGCCACTATTGGCATCCGATTTTGCCACCATCCGATCCCATCCGATTTAATTACGGGCACAAAATCGTAGCCTGCTACGATTTTGTGTCCGTGACTCACATCGGACAGCATCGGATCACTGCTGATCCGAGGCTGATCCGAGGGCCCACAACATGGAAGCCTATGGACATCGGATCCGAGTTCACCTCGGATCCGATGTCTGCTCCGTATCCCCTGTCTTTCCCTGCTTCTGCTCCTCCATCTTCTTCCTTCCCTCTCCTATTCTATTCTGTGCCCCTGCTATGCTATTCTGTCCCCCCGCTATTCTATGCTGTGCCCCCGCTCCTCTATCCTCATCTATCCCTATCCTGTCCCCGGTCCTCTTCCCTGTGTGTAACATGGGGGCCTATGGAGCACGGGTCTGAGAAAACCACTGATCGTTTCTCGGACCCGATTTTAGTGTACTGAGCATGCTCAGTACACTAAAACTGCTCTTTCCCGTGTAGTTTCACTTCCGCAATGTACATCCATTGCAGAAGTGAAATTAAGTAAAAGCAAGTTTTAAAATAAATATACATGCTCACCTCTCCGGCGTGTCCCCAGATGTCGGCATCTATCTTCCGGCTTGAGGACCTAGCTGGGCATGGATGACCGATCAGTTGATCGGGTAGCCCCGCCTCTCCAGGTCCTTCAACCTTCAGGAGCTAGATGGAGCACATCGAGGGACTCGCTGGAGAGGTGAGCATATATATTTATAATTTTTAAACACTTGCTTTTACTTAAGTTCACTCCCGCAATGTATATATATGTTGTTATTGATTATATTGAAAAACTATTTGTTATACCGGATGTCTTGGAAAGGAACAAAGTCTTTATCCACAAATGTCTCATTAATCTTCTTCAATACATCCATTCCTTCAGTTACTTCTCCAAATGCTGTATGTACCCCATCTAGATAGTCCAGATTTTCTCCTGTAGTAATAAGGAACTGTAAAGAAAAACAGTATAGCTTGTTTATTATTCATTGGTTATGTTTTTTCACATCGATTCCAATAGAGCTTACAATATTAACCTACTGCATCAGGAGTGTGACTATACAGACTAGTGCCAATGTCATAGAAACACACCGTTTTCGTACTTGTGCTGGATGTATATGATGTGCCCGAAGGTTGGGAGAGTGAGGCCAGTGCCGATTAGCTGCAGGAATTAGGTGACATTGTTATGCCCAAGGAGCGGCAGTGACAACACTGCAGGTGAGCAGAAGTGTTATTGTATTTCACAAGGGGGAACTATAAAGAGAACGGGGGTGTCCTAGTAGTGGACAACCTCTTTAAAAAAAAAAAAAAAAAAAAAACCGACAGTATTTACAGCACAAACATTTGATATGCAATAAAAGTAATACCACTTACGTTTTATAGTGGCCCTCGATAATTAAGCCTTCAGTCCAATAATGATTATAGCACAGTGTGAACTGGAGCAAAGGCACAGTAGAAAATTACTCAAAGCTTATGTAGGGAATAACATGAGAACTTAGCTGATGTGATGGCCATGACATCCGAGCCCGGTAACCGCAGCAAGGTCTCTCATTCTACCGGGTCCTACTCTAGTTGCCTTATGTCTGCAGTGTGAACTTGCGTGTATGGGTATATGCCACTAAATGCAATTAAAACCTGCTTTTAAGGGGTGTGTCTGGAACAAAGCTACAATAAAATGCAGAGTCTCCTTGCGGCTACAGGGCGGGGGGAGGGTGCACAGTCCAAACAATAACTATATGTAATATTAAAGATGGCTGGCACACCTCTATGTTGGGTGCTAGCTGGCCATGACATCCGAGCCCGGTAACCACGGCAAGGTCTCTCATTCTACCGGGCCCTACTCTAGTCTGCAGTGTGAACACTGCAGACATAAGGCGACTAGAGTAGGACCCAGTAGAATGAGAGACCTTGCCGCGGTTACCGGGCTCGGATGTCATGGCCATCACATCAGCTAAGTCTAACTGCAATTAAAATATTGATTACAATGGGGCGGAGCATTCCAGGGATGTCCTCAAGGCCGAGGCCCAGCAGAGCCATGGGTCCGCCAAGGTCGAAGGGAAACCCAACGACCTCGGAGATCAGTGACTCAACTATTTCCAGAACCCCTGGACACGGGGGCAGAGCCACCACACATGTTCCATGGAGCCCACCTCCAGACCACATTTCCAGCACAAGGAGGCTGAGGACCGCTGGATTTTTGCCAGTCGAAGGGGTGTCAAGTACCAGTTTAACTGGATTTTCTTCGCTTGTTCCAAATGTAGGATTCAAGACGAAAACCTAGAGGTGTGGTTTGCGACTCTAAGCCAAGAGTCCAAGGGGGCCGAGAAGGAGAGCCTTTGCTCCCAGATCATCATATAAGGGAGCTTTTGCTGAGCCCCAGCCAAGAGCAAGGCCCGTACAAAATTGACACCCCATGAGTTGCAGAGCATTGGGGTTTAAAATATGTTTGTAAGCGATCATTAACAGGGGATTCGTCCCATGACGGCACACGGCATGTGGAGAGGAAATGGCGAACCTGGAGATATTGGTAAAATACTACATTGGGGAGAGCACAAAATACTGTGTAGTTCTGAGAAGGGTCAGAGGTCAGGGCCATCCATTAGGTCATATAACATCAGTATATTTGAGGCCACCCAGCGAGACAGAGGCAAATCCGTATACTATGTTCTATGGCCCCAAGAGAAATAAATCTAAATAAAAAGGCAAGATGAGAGTAGCCCACAAAGTACCATACTTTCAGTAGAGCAGTCATTGTTCTTAGAATACCGCCAGGGGGGAAAGCCGGAGAAGGCCCATCTCCAAGAGGATCCTAAGTAACCCTGAATGGGCATGATGTGCCTCAATTTGTAGCCAAGGTATGGGGGGGGGTCAGCCCCCGTCCACCAAATTTTTGCGTACTCCAAGAGGGCCGCTCTATAATCCGTCAGGAAGTCCGGGGCTCCCAGTCCCCCAGCAGCACACGGAAGAACCATCACTTTATGGGCAATACGAGGGGGCTTTTTGTTCCAAATGAACGAGTTGATGAGGCGCTGAAGGCTAGAGAGACAGGTACGAGGAAACAATAGGGGTAGACAACGAACAAGGTAAATCAGTTTTGGGAGAATAATCATTTTGGTAATGTGTATGCGGGCGGTCCAGGAAAGGACCAAAGGGCAGATTCTGTCAAGCTCCCGTGAAATCTCCCGCTGCATTCTATCAAAGTTTTTCTTAACAACAGAGTGCAGACGGGATATAAAACCCCAAGATACATGAAACCCTCATGAGACCAGAAGAAGGAGCAACATCGCTGAAGATGCTCCTGTACAAGTTTAGGTACATTAATAGGGAACAGCACAGATTTGGACATGTTAAGTCTATAGCAAGATGCTGCTGAAAACTCCCCGAGGACGGACATGATCTCCTCCAGTGAAGACGAGACATCCAAACAAGAGAAGACCACATCATCCGCATACAACCCAATCTTATGCTCCCGCCCCCAAATGACAAGTCCATGAATGCCAGCATTTGCCCTGACCGCAGTGGCCAATGGTTCCATAGCCAACGCAAAAATCAGGGAGAGAGCGGGCAGCCCTGTCTCGTCCCGTTGGTTATATCAAAGCTACTTGACATGATGCCAGAGGCTCGGACAGAAGCAGAGGGGAGTGAGTATAGGGCCATAATGGCCGCCTTAACTTGGCCCGTGATGCCAAACTTACTCAACACCTCTCCAAGGTACCCCCAGTGAACTGTCGAATGCTTTTTCGGCATCCAGAGACAGGAGAACACTGGGGGCCCCGGATCTCTCCAAGACATCCAGGATATTAATTAGACGTCTGGTTCCGTCCCGAGCCTGTCTGCCCGGGACAAAACCAACCTGATCAGGGCCAACTAGAGCCGGCAATACCCCCATGAGCCTGTTCGCTCAGATCTTGGCATATATCTTTATGTCGCAGTTTAGCAACACTATAGGGCGGAAATTTCATGGCGTAGTAGGCAGCTTCCCCGGTTTGGGCAGGGTAGCAACGATCGCCTCCAAGCCCTCCCTCCCAACCTCTCCCCTGGACTGCTAGCACTCGAAGAGCCTCAGTAAGAATGGTAGAAGGATAGGAGAGAATTGTGCGTAGTAAGAAAAGGAGAACCCGTCCGGGCCAGGCGCGGACTGTTTTTTAGCGGATCTAATCACCTGAGAGACTTCAGGGGCAGTCAAGGGGCCATCCAGGAGGGCCAATTGATGCGGGGACAATTTAGGGAGATGAACCTTATCAAGGAAGGCCGCAATAGTTCAGGGGTATGTTGCTGGGTATTAGGATCTTTATTTAGATTATAAAGGGACTCATAGTAGTGTCGAAATTCTTCGGCTATTTTTACAGGGTGGCGAATCTGCTGTCCAGAGGGTTTGACTAGATGTGAAATCCTAGAATGTGCCAATCTCTTCTGTATCCGCCTGGCCAGCAGTGCCCCGGCCCTGTCACCCATGCCATAATACTTAGCGCTTTAAGGATTTTAAGGTGTTTTTCCGTTTTATGGAGGAGCAGAGTGCGGAGATTATTTCTCACCTCAGTGAGCTAGGACAGGACCGCAGGAGAGGGGGATGTCTTATGTTTTGTTTGAACTGTTGTTAGCTTGATAGCCATGAGGAAGTAGCAGGTCCTGCATTGAAAGGTGTTGGAAAAATAAAGAGTTACAAGCACCATCGGACTGACTTTCTTAGGTAGGCGCAGGTATATATGGTTAATCTCTTTTTATTAAATTTTGAAAGGCATTACAAAGGTATACATATATGTATAAACCTGAAGAAAAAAAGATACAAGAATCACAATAATGACGTCAGTTGCAAGAACATTACAATACGAACAACCCCCCTATATTCACCCACTACGGGTTAGGGTCAACCAGGCCAATATTTACTTTATAAAACCTAATGGAAAAAAAAAAAAAAAAAAAATGACCCTTCTCTGGAAATTGGAGCTGTCAGCCTGGGAGGAGGTAGAGAACTCCACCAAAAGTTTATGTCAACGTTCCCCCCTCCATAATGTTGGCTGTAGAAAAGGGATCAAGTATTGGATTATTTCGTCCTATCTTATCCTTATACCTGTTAAGACCCGGAAGAGCAAGGCCTTAGAGGACTCGCCCTAATCTGGGGCATCCAGGAGAAGAGCCTGTCATCTATAGAAAATCTCAACCAATGTGTGTATACCTCGGTTCTGGTGATACTGGAAGCTCAGAAGAGAGTGAGCTAAGAGAAGGGTTACAGAAGTGAAGAGTAAAGGAATACTGAAGAAGTGAAGAAAGGAAAAGAAAAGAAAGGAGGAAAAGAAAAGAGAATTGTAAGTAGAGTGGAGGGCTGTTCTAGGATAATTGGGGTCAGGCAAAGAAGGGGGTTAAACAGAAGATGGAAAGGGAATGTGGGTCACCCTGACTCCAAGTCAGCCAGAAGTCAGTCCACTATATGACCTCGGCGAAGGTACTCCTGAAGTCAATAGAATCTTGGAAGAGAATCCACTCAACCCAGACCACTGAGAATTTATCACGAGATCCCGATGCGTTGGCAGCTAATTCCTCCATTCGGAAGATATCCATCATTTCCCTGAACCAGTCAAGCAAGGATGGTACCTGAGAAGATCTCCAGAACCTTGGGATCAATGCACGAGCTGCCGAGACACAAAAACGGAGGATATCCCTCTTGTGTCCTTTGATCTGCCGCGTCCTGGGAAGCTCCCGCCGCCATCTTCCCCGCGGCCATCACACAGTCCTGAGGTGTGCTCCAGAGATAATGTGATATTTTTGCAGTGGGGGGCACCGACGGCTCCCGGGTGTGCAGGGGTCTGTTGCTCTTCCGTTTAGCCGGCATGTGGGGGAATTTACCGAGCCTGGCACCAGTTGTTTCAGCCCGAAGGCGGCATGGGGACAGGAGCTCAGAAATCAGCGTCTGCTCCCCGCCATGTCCAAGCCACGCCCCCCGCGCAGGTATATAAAGCGTGGCCTTTCTTCTTTCCTGCTTTCAATGGTTACTTTGGGATTCAGGTGTCGGCTAATATTGACGATTTTGAGAAGCTAAACTTAAATAAGACCGAAAGGGATTTTTTGAATGTACAAGAACCCCTGAATCCCAAAGGTAATCATTGACCACTCGTAGCGGAATCATTGAATCCCTCTCTAAAGCCGTCGCTCGCTCCAGCGGGAGCAGTGTTGACTTGTCCAAATTAATAGAGATCCCTGACACAGCACGTAAGCATCCAGCACCTTCAAAACTGCTCTCAAAGAGCTGCCCGTATCATCCAGTAGAGTGCCACCTTTTCTTCATAAGTACCATACCGGAATCCCACAATACTCTGATCACACCTTATAACTGCCGCCAATGGCTCAATAGCAATGGCGAATAGCAAATAGGACAAAGGGCACCCTTGTCTCGTTCCCCGAAAAAGGGGGAAATCATCAGATAATTGCCCATTAGCCCATAATCTAGCTCTCAGGGCAGTGTACAACAATTAAGACCATTTTTATAAATTACTCCCCAAAGACCATATGTCGCATGGTGGCCCATAGGTATCTCCACTCCACACTGTCAAAAGCTTTGGCAGCGCCCAGTGACAGAATGGCTCTGTGCCGCATATTATCCGCCATGGTCTGCATATTAATAAACAATCTACACAGATTGGTGGCTGTAGCTTTACTAGGCATGAAGCGTGCTTGGTCAGGATGTATAATAGAAGTAATGACTCTGCCAAGCTGGTTAGCCATCAGTTTAGCCAAAAGTTTGATCAATCTCCTCTACCGCCAGACTCACCTGTGATCTATACAGACACCCTCTTTAACCAATTTAATAAATACCTAAATGACCCTGCAGTTCCAACACAATCCACACAACGTTCCACAATGATTCTTGGCTCTGCAACATCCAGAGACTATGGTCAGCGGTGACATTAGAAACTGTGACTACTCACTGCAGACTCCGGAATACACTGACAGCACTGTGGGAGCCGCAGCAGTGACTTCCATGAAGTCAGCGGAGTTCACAGCTGGGGTTCTCACTGTAAGTTTTGTGACCACCAGTGAACTCACTGTCGGACTACGTGACATGGTGGCAGAGCAGTCATGTAGCGAGTTCAACATCTGTTATGGAAGAAACTATGAAAACCCCAGTGATCTCGGGATCAAGCAGAGCAGAAGATCATTGTGGGACATTGTTAAAATTACGTCGGAACTGCAAGGGTATTTTAGGGGTTAATTGATTCACTTCTCTCACAAGAAATTTGGGGATACTAACTTAATATTCGATGAAACTACCACTAGAGTGTGTATAAAATATAGCTTTTATTAAGAACAGGTAAAAGCAGAACATCAGAAAAATACACAAAACCCATCCCCAACACAGGTATAAGAACCCAACATGCATTTTTAGTTGATACACCGTGATTTGCCACTCTTTCCCTAGGTAGACTAGCAGGGTCACCCTCAGGCCCACAATGTATCGGGCCAATCACATGATTAGGCCCAGAATGCACCGGGCCGGATAGGACGTCCTAGCCCAGCGTTTTAGATCACAAGGGAGGCGGCAACTTCAGAAACAAGGAGGAACAACACAATATGCGAGGACGCCCAGCGGGCCGTGCAGAATGATGGCGGAGAGGGGAAAATGTAGCCCGACTTTCCAGTCTCCTAGATGGAGATTGTATAAGTTATGTCATTTTTCTAAACCATTATAGGGCCCCTTTAGGTCAGTGAGGGATGAGCTGACAGTGATAGGATAGGGGGGAAAACGAGGTGACAGGTTCCCTTTAAAGTCAAACCAAACCTAGTTACATGGGATCTCCCTTCTTACCTGTGATCCATGCTGATCATTGCCGTTGTTCACCATAGACACTGTTCCCAGCTTCTTGTGTTTTATTCTTGGCACTTTTTCAGGTTCAAAATAACATGCCTGGTCTCCATATAACTTACTGAAATAATAGATAAGAAGTAAGACAGTAAGGAGCATAACTTCTTTCACTAATGTATGACACCAAAACAACTCCAGACATCAAGCAAATACTATAAAGGAACTGATTAATTATTGCAATTGCAAATTATTTATTTAGTTTTTGGTGTTTTTCATTTGTGCCTTTTTCTTTTACCTGCACAATATATAAAAGTCTATTTTATGTGTTTGAATATTTTATTTTTCTCTGTTGCCTCATTGGGGGACACAGGACGATGGGTTATGCAATTCTGCCTCTAGGAGACACTAGGCAAATAAAAAAGAAGCACAGTGGCTCCTCCCAGCAGTATATAACCCCCTGACTGGCACAGTTCAGCCAGTTTTTGCTTAGTGTCTTAGGAGGTAGGCATTGTTTGTTGTTTTCTCTTCACAGAATTTCCTTCAGAATGCTGCACCATCCCTCCTCAGTCCCCTCAGTTGGGGCTCTGAGTTGTAGGTGTTGGCAGGCTCCTGCAGCATCCCTCCCCAGTCCCCACAGTTGGGGCTCTGGGTTGTAGGAGATTTTCCCTGGCCCTCTGGCTGCAGCAGCATGGAAGATGGAGCTGCTCTGGGATGGAGATCTGTGCCCCTGTCCCTTGTGGGCTCCAGGGTGGGGAGCAGTCTTCAGGTAGGAGCTGCGCTGTCCTCCGGGGTCCCCTGAGGGTTCCTGGCCGCGCTCTGTCTTCGGCGCTGCGCTCCATGTCGACCCCTAGTGATGATGCGGCGTGGCCGGGAACGCCCCCTGACCAGCCCATCGTCCAATGGAGTGCAGCTGCTCTGGGCATCGTGGAAGGGGGAAGGTGGGGGGCGTGGCCTCGCTTTTCCCGCCCCAGGCAGTCTGAGGCCATCTTCAGCTTGGATGCAGCGCGGCTGGAGCTCTGAGGGGGGGTGAGGGGGGGGGGGGGGACACACAGTGCTTCCAGGTGACAGGGCTGAGCAGTGTTGTATAGCCTGCTGCTGTCCTAGGCTGTCTTTTGTTTGTTGGTAGCTCAGCAGTGACTTGTGTCTTTCTGCTGCAGCTGTTTCTGTCTGCTGGCTCTCAGCAGTATATTCCTCTGTATATAGCAGAGAGGATGTCAGACAAAAAGAGCAAGAGAGCACCAAAGGCATTTACTGTGTACTATGGCTTTTGCACTGTGTGCAAGGCTAGCTGCCCTGTGGTTGCTCTACCCCACTCTGTCAGGCCTGTGCCTCTAATTCCTCTCAGCCCTGTGCCCCTGTGTCAGAGCAGGCACCTGCTGGTGAGGTGGTGGCTGCTAGCGTCCTCGCGCCACCGGAATGGGCAGTTGCGTTGTCGCAGTCTAAAAGCCAATCTATCCAGCAGCTATCCGAGACGCTGATCCGGGTGGTGCAGGCCCGTCTTTCGTCCAGCACATCGGACCAGCTGGGCTCACCGGATGACGGTTCTGGTTAGGAGGAGACGCGCTCTCGTACTCCTTTCTTCCATGCTTGCGGTAGGAAGAGACTCCGCAGGGGGTCTCCTTCGGCCCCGTCTCAGGGTTCTCAGGTTTCCCCTGCACGGAGTAGGTCCCGGGAATCACGCTCGTCGGGTGAGCTCCATGATTCAGATGTGGAGGCGGATCTGGGTGATTTGCTCGAGTCCGCGTCCTCCGATACCCTTGCCATGGTAGACGACCTGGTTCAGCTGTGAATCAGGCTTTGCAAGTCTCTGACCCGGCTCCAGTCGCCTCGTCGGACCACGTGATATCTTTCAAGAGGCCCAAGAGACCTCAGAAGGTGTCTTCTGATCATCCTGAGATTCAGGAGGTTCTGCAGAAACATTGGTCCCAGCCGGATAAACTGTTTGGTAATCGTAAGGCGATTGAGGCTCGTTATCCTTTTTTGCCGGCGGTGCCACAAAAGTCTGGTCGGATTCTCCGCAGGTGGATCCGCCAGTGTCCCGTTTGGAATCTAGGAACCTTCTGTCTCTTCCTGATAGTGCGTCTATCAAGGACTCCACGAAGTCAGTTGGAACAATTGTCTAGATCAGAGTTCGAGGCTTCAGGGTCGTCATCATCTCCTTCTTTTGCCTCCATGTGGGTGGCTAAAGCCCTTGTGACCTGGGCGGGTGATTTACATTCCGCCTTACGTCACAGAGGGGCGGATCCAGAGTTGTTGGTTTATGCTGCTCAAATGTCTATCGCTGGAGAATTCTTGGTGCACGCTTCTATTGATGCGGCTAATAATGCCATCGCCATTCACTGAGCTCTCTGGCTTCGGGAATGGAAGCGGATTTGGCTTCAAAGAAGTCGCTCACTTGCATGGCTTATTTAGGTGGGCGTCTATTTGGAGAAAAGCTGGATAAGCTGATCTCTGACACGACAGGAGGTAAAAGTACCTCGCTTCCTCAGCAGAAGCCCAAGCGTAAGTTCTCCAGGGGTCAACAGGTGAGGTTCCGGTCCTTTCGGAACTTGTCTGGGTGGTTCGCCTCTCGTCCGGTCCAGTCGGCCCGTGCGCCGCGTGCGGACAGAGGTTCTCAGCCTCCCAGTAAGTCGGGTTCCAGCTGGCAGCCCCGAAAAAGGCAGTCCAAGTCAAAGGACTCCGGATCTCAGAGGTTTGCCTCTACCTGACTCGGCTCCTCTGGAAGACTCTTCCCGAGTGGGCGGCCGACTTTCCCGCTTTCGGCATGTCTGGCTCGCTGTTACAGACGATCATCGGTCCGGGACTTGGTGTCTTTCGGGTACAGCATCGAGTTTCACACTCTTCCTCACAGGAGGTTCTTTCTCTCTCGTCCGCCGGGCTCGCCGGACAAGGACGCCTTTTTTCGGGCCGTCGACTCCCTTCAGCGGGCGGGAGTCGTCGTTCCGGTTCCTCAGGGCGAGCGGTTTCATGGATTCTACTCGAATCTGTTTATCGTGCCAAAGAAAGACGGATCTTCCCGTCCTGTTTTGGATTAAAATATCTGAACAGATTTGTCCGAATTCGACATTTTCGGATTGGCAACTGCCCCGCGAGTTTTCACCAAGGCATGGAGTCGGTCATGGCCGTGCTGAACGTCCTGGGGGGGGGTTATCTGTTTTTGCATACTTGGACGACCTGTTAATTAAGGGTCGGTCTTTCAGGGACTGCGAGGACAGTGTCCGCGTCACGATGGACACTCCCTCGCGTCTGGGATGGATTCTCAATCTCGAGCCGCAGGGCATCATTCCTGGGAAAGATCCTGGACACGTCTCGGGGTCTTGTGCTTCTTCCTCAGGACAAGGCTCAGTCTCTGCGCTGTGCGATTCGTATGCTCCTGCGTCCTGTCCCACATTCCTTTCGATTCACGATGCAGGTCTTGGGGAAGATGGTGTCGACAATGGAGGCAGTGCCTTTTGCTCAGTGGCATCTCCGTCCATTGCAGTTGGATCTCCTGGTGGCCTGGAATCGCAGTCCGTTCACCCTTCACTGGGTTTTTCGTCTATCAGCAGCGACGAGGCTTTCTCTCCGCTGGTGGCTGATTCCGTCGTCTCTCTCCCGAGGGAGGTCGTTTCTGCCAGTTCGGTGGGACGTGTTGTCCACCGACGCCAGTCTCCTCGGCTGGGGAGCGGAGTTTTGTCATCACACGGCCCAGGATCGGTGGACTCGGGAGGAGTCGTCTCTACCCATCAATCTCCTAGAGATTCGAGCCATTTACTTGGCGCTGAAGAGTTTCCATCATCTCCTGAAGGGTCGTCACATTCGTATTCAGTCGGACAATGACACGGCAGTGGCCTATGTCAACCATCAGGTGGAACACGCAGCAAGTCAGCAATGCGGGAAGAGGAGCCGATTCTTCATTGGGCCGAATCTTCGGAGGCGCTTCCGTCGGCAGACCACATTTCGGGGATCGAGAATTGGGAGGCGGACTTTCTCAGTCGTCAGGGTCTTGGGTCAGGAGAATGGACTCTCCATCCCGATGTCTTCAATCAGATCTGCGATCGGTTCGGGATCCGGATCTCATGGCATCACAGAAGAACGCACAGGTTCCCGCCTTCTTTGCCCGCTCCCGAGATCCCCGTGCACTGGGATCAGACGCTCTGGTCCAGAACTGGACACAGTTTCATCTTCCAAACGTCTTTTCCCCCCTCTGGCCCTCATTCCCAGGGTGGTGCAGAAAGTCAGAGCGGAACACGTTCCGGTACTTCTGGTGGCCCCGGATTGGCCCAGGAGATCGTGGAACCCCAATCTCGCATAACTCGCCGCAGACGTTCCGTGGCAGCTGCCGGACCGTCCGGATCTTCTCTCCCAGGGCCCATTTCATCACCAGAACTCGGGGTGCTTCGTTTGATGGTCTGGCATTTGAGACCCGACTTTTGACTCAGGCGAGTTTTTCGGAGGAGGTCGCGCGCACTATGCCTTGCGCGAGAAAACCTGTTTCTGCTCGTATTTACCACCGGACTTGGAAAGTCTTCTTCGCCTGGTGCGACTCGGGGGGTCTAACGCCCTTGCAATTTTCTCTTTCTGCGGTGACTGGGTTTCCTGCAGGCCGGGTTAGACAAGGGGCTTTACCTTGGTTCTCTGAGGGCAGAGACCTGACCCATCTGTGCTTTTTCAACGCAGATTGGCCACGAAACCTCAGGTTCGTACTTTTTTGCAGGGTGTGTCACGTATTGTTCCACAGTATAGGAGGCCTTTGGAAGCCTGGGACTTGAATCTGGTCCTGGACATACTTCAGAAGCCACCTTTTGAGCCTCTCCGGGAAGTCTCCTTGTGTCTTCTCTCTCACAAGGTGGTGTTTCTTGTGGCAATCACCTCCATTCGGAGGGTTTCTGACTTGGCGGCGCTTTCCTGTAAGACACCTTTCCTTACTTCTCATCAGGATAAGGTGGTGCTTCGGACGCCCCCGTCCTTTCTTCCCAAGGTGGTTTCCTCTTTCCATTTGAATGAGGATATTGTCCTGCCTTCTTTCTGCCCGGCCCTGCTGTACCACATTGAAAAGGCGCTGCACACCCTGGATCTCGTCCGGGCCCTGCGACTTTGTGTGTCTAGAACAGCGCCTTTCCGGAAGACGGATTCTCTATCCGTCCTTCCGAAGGGTCCCCGGAAAGGGTTGGCAGCTTCCAAGGCCACTCTCGCCCGGTGGATTAAGCTTACTGTTCAGGAAGCTTACTCTTTCCGCAACTTGCCCATTCCATCTGGGTTGTGGGCTCACTCCAGTCGTGTGGTGGGTGCCTCCTGGGCTTTTCGGCACCAGGCTGCGGCTGAGCAGGTGTGCAAGGCTGCTACTTGGTCTAGCCTTCACACCTTTGTAAAACACTATTGTGTTCATACATCCTACAGGCAGCAGCCGCTAGTCTGTAGACTGTGTTTTTCAGTTGTGGATGTTTTTTTCCCACCCAGGGACTGCTTTAGGACGTCCGAACGTCCTGTGTCCCCCAATGAGGCGACACTGCTTTAGCACAAAACTGGCTGGACTGTGCCAGTCAGGGGGTTATATACTGCTGGGAGGAGCCACTGTGCTTCTTTTTTATTTGCCTAGTGTCGCCTCCTAGAGGCAGAATAGCATAACCCATCGTCCTGTGTCCCCCAATTAAAGGCTAAGAGAAAGAGAATTTACAGTGAGTACACAAAATTCTACTTTTTTGTTTCTAATGTTTTCCATAGTGGGCAGGGTTTGGGATTTCCAGATGCTGTAAGGCCAAACATTGGTGCACAAATATATGTCAGTCCATCTTTGTGGAAATTTTACTACATTTTGACAAACGTTTTGCATTAAAATGGCACAAATATAAAGTTAGAAGAAAAAAAATTATGGAAAATTATTGTTTTTGTTCAAAATTCATAAACTATGCAACATTTTGAAGGAGAAATGTCAATTGAAACCACAAGTCAAAATAGCAAAAGTTACTTAAAATGTAAATAATAAACTGGGGCCCATTGTATACAACCTTAGGGTGCACTCTCATATACGGAGGAACTTGGAGAGTGCAATCCGATAAAACATTGGATTGCACTCGCCCCGATGTTGAACAATAGAGATATGAATATCTGAGAGTTATTCCTCCGCATAGTATGGATCAAGGAAAAAAAATTACATGCATGTGGCATATGTCTGCAGATCTCGTCGAGATTCTGCCAATGCAAGTGTATGGGTGCGATGAAAACATCGCACACCACATGCACAGCACTCAGCCTGAGATTTTAGCATGGTTATTTTCATGCGGTAAAAAGTCAGAAAAGGCTTAAGCATTAACCCCTTATTATCCAGCATGTCACCACACCAGGGCCGTTGGAAGAGACAGTTAAAGCACCTGGAAATGGTGCTAGGAAAGAATGTGCTGTTTTCAGAGGCAGCTACGGGGCTGGTATTCTTTAGCGTGGGGGCCCTAACACGATGGGCCCTCACCCCGCTGAGAATACCAGCCTCCAGTTGTTTAGTTTTACCTTGGCTGACAATTAAAAACAGGGTGCAGTCCTAGGCATTTTTTTTTGCCAGCTAAAGCAAAATTAGGCAGCTGATGGTGGCAGCTCGAAACTGTCCGCTTTATCTATGCGAAGACTGACAAATACAGCAAAGCCCTACGTTTTTTATTTTTTTATTTTACACACTGACAGCAGGTTGGTTTCTATAAACTAATTTGTATGGCAACCAAACACAGACACCATCCAGATTGTGGAAATGCAGTCTTGACTGCAACAGCCAATCACAGATGCTCTAACAGAGTGAGTGTCTGTGGTTGGATGTTGCCGGTCAATGCAGTCAATATGCATGAAGCTTAATGGGCGGTCCTGAAAGAGTCCCCCTCATTTGTAAAGTCCTTTGTCTAAGACCTCACGTATTGGGAGATGTTTTTTGTGTACTGTTCAAAAAAAATCTCTTTACAGTATTTGTAAGAAATAAAAATTGATTTTTTTTATCGAAGTGAACTCCAATTGTTTCTATTGTTCAAATTAGGCCCAGAAAGAAAGCAGTGGGACACTGATAAGCTCGATCTAGCCATCATACCTATTTATCGATTCCAACTTTACAGCTGGAAAAAAACCATGTCATACTTATGACATGCGCATGACGTACATAGGCTAGGTGCAAAGAAACCACACACTTTCATGTCATCTGCATGACTTCCGCATGTCACACAGGTGTAAAAATGCATGACACCGTGCTACTTTTCTCGCCAAGATCTGCAGTGAGAAAAGATACGCAGATATCAGGGCACCCTAAAGGTACCATTCCACACAGATATATTGCTTGCAACTCACTGGTTGAAGTGAAATCATGGACACATTGTTCCATTTTGTGGCTGTGTACAAATGGAACAATGTGTCCATGATTTCACTGCAACCAGTGAGTTGCAAGCTATATATCTCTGTGTGTGACGGTACCTTAAGAGTGAAAAATCCTAGTCATACTATATATGTAAAAGGAACTATTCAAGAGGAAATATGAAAAATTCTTCAGAGAAATCCTTTAATCTAAACAGATTGCTTACAATGTGATTCTGTATTAGGAGTAAAAAAAATCATAAATATAAAATTAAAATCTAAGTACCTACCTAAAGATGGACTCACCTCCTCTGCCTGTCCCCAAAGGGTCACCAGTTTGTATAATAAAATCTCTCTAAGGAGAAAAAGACATCAGATTGAAGAACAGACATTAGTATGCAAGAGACCCAATGAGGCTGAGCAATTCTATCCCATATACAATATACAACCAACATAACACATTTATGTTGCTGAAAAATCACTGTATTACAAGCACTTTCTCTATAATGACCGATATTTAGAAATGCTCAGTCATAGAGGAGACAGGGTCATGCACACACTGCAGCTTTGGGACAATAGTTTAGAGCCAAGATCAGGACGTTCAGGATCCTTTCTTGTTTTTGCTTATGAATACAAAATCCTAATCAAATATGCAATTTGAATCTAGAAAAGCAGTTTCTGTTCAATGATACGGTTTTATATACCGTAATCCCAAATCTATGACAGGTTGACCATGCCATGAAATGGAAAGTGTGTTTCCACATACAAATACTGATGAGATCTTCATTTTTGTAAATAAAAACCAGGCAAACTGCTAAGCGAAGTGAACAGGACCCAAGCTGCAGTATCCTCTACACAATGTAAGGAGCGGTACTGTTCCTGCCCTGTACACATACTGATACTGGTAAAGCTACAAACTGATGGGCTGGAGAATCTGAGTGTTGCACACCTGCTTATTTTATACAGATTACTATCCTAAGAATAGCTCATATTAATCTAAGCAGACTTAAGCATTGTCGACACCAGCCTTGATGAAGCGCCATGCTCGAGTCAGACGCTCTTCATGAATCAGGCCATAAATCCTACTCCAGTCCACTTGACAAATGGCAGTGACCACGCCCCTTTCCTGCCCCAGGACCACCCACTGTGTCAGTAATGGGTGAACTAGTAGAATACCAAAATTTGCAAAAATTTTGTGCAGTTTCGAGTTGCAGCAAAACTTTTCAAAGCTCTTTATGCCAGAATGCTGAAGGATTCTGCATTCTTAGGCCCCTTTCACATCAGCGTTTTCGCTGATCGCGGCGTTGCAGTGAAAAACCGCAACTGCCGCGATTACCGTATAACAGCCGCACTTGCGGTTCACTTGCGGCAAGCCCCATACAATGTCTATGGGGCTTGCGGTAAGTGTGCGGCAGGTGTGGCATCGGCACTTGCGGCAGGTGCGGCCAAAAAAAATCGCGGCATACCGCTTTTTTTTGCGGCCGCACCTGCCACAAGTTCCGAAACTGCACTTGCCGCACACTTACCGCAAGCCCCATAGACATTGTATGGGGCTTGCCGCAAGTGAACCGCAAGTGCGGCCGTTATGCGGTAATCGCGGCAGTTGCGGTTGTTTCACCACAACTGCCGCGATCAGCAAAAATCGCTGATTTGAAAGGGGCCTTAGACACACATTACTTTTCTTGACATGTTTCTGAAAGCGGATCTCCGGGGAGAGAAACTTTTTAGTACAGTCCCTGCCATGATACATGATGAAGTTGAGCTGTACACTGCAGTTCTAGGATGTATAGATCGCTTATAATCCAATAAAATCATACCTGCTCCTTTGATCTTCCCCCCCCTCATGGGACATAACATTTCAGCCTGAGAGCTTCATGCAGGAGCAGAGAGCAGGAGGTGTGTCAGGGGAGTGGATGCTTGGAGCTGTAGGATCATCCTACATTTTAGTGAGGAGTGATGATAATGATCCATTGAAAGTTGGAGGGATAGGAAGTTACATGTTCCTATAGGGGAGGGGAGACCAAGCAGAGCTTTATCGATCAATGTAATGGTTTGCTTCTCCTCCAAGCCTCAGAATAAGGATATGTGCACACTGTGCTTTTCTTCTGCTTTTTTATGCGCCGTTTTCTGCACCAAAAACGCATGATCTACAGTTCTGCAATGAAAGTCAATGTGATTTTCAAAAAGATGTGCCCACTATGTGCATTTTTAGGTGGTGCCAAAAAAGCATGCGTTTATAGAAGTCCTGTCAATTATCTTGTGCTTTTGTTGGGCTGCATTTTCCAGTTGCCAGCCATTCTAATGATGTGAAAAAGCAGTTCTTAGAAAATGCAGCTGAAAAGCACAGTGTGCACAGAGCAGAAAAGCAAGCATGCTTTTTAGAAACAGCTGCATTTTTGAGGCTAAAAAAAAAAGCAGTACAAACAAATATTCACAGTGTGCACTTAGCCTAACAGTACACATTATGCATCATCATACAGCAGAGGATCACAGCATGTATTTGTACCTTCTTGGTGACATCATTGCTATTTCAAGCCTGGACCCTCCTGTCACATAGGATGATATCACAGACAGGATTGTAGTACGAGCATGGGGGTGATGTCCACGCCCCCTGCCACACACCCTCCCCATATATAAGTGTGAGGGGGCTGCAATGTAGGATGATCCTGCAGCTTCCAGCATCCACACCCTCTGCTTCCACATGAAACTGCCAGGCTGAAAATTCTCTGTCCCTGAAGGGGGGGGGGGGGGGGGGGTCAGAGCTGAGAAGCAGATATGATTTTATCGAAGTACAAGCGATCTATAGATCCTAGAACTGCAGTGTACAGATCTGCTTCATCATGTAGAAGGATAGGGACAGTACTAAAAAGTTCAGTGGCCTAGAACGACTACAATCTGGCATAGATCAGTAGCCATCTTGGATACCATGGTACACACTACACCTTAAAATTTACCATCAGCAGCCAAATACATAAACTAAACACAGCACATAGCAGGATGCAATCAGACCCCATTAAATAGAGCAAACCCAGGTGCACAAAGCAGATATAAATCACTGTCAAACTACAAAAACATGTACTGGGCGGTCCATTTGGTTTGGTGGCAGGAAGGGTGGGTAGCTATCAGATACGCCTCATCATATGTACCAATGTGAATGACGTCCTATGCTCCGTGCACCTGGGTTTGCTCTATTTAATGGGGTTTGACTGCATCCTGCTATGTGCTGTGTTTGGTTTATGTTTTTGGCTGCGGATGGTAAGTTTTTTCAATGCTGCCTTTTTTGAACAGCTTTTACATATCATACACCTTAAAGTGATCCTGACCCCAGAAGACAACACCACATCCCCTTCTTACCTACCCCTGCAACTTGGTATCCTGCTGCCATCCATCCCTGTTTCTTCCTAAACAGCGCTGGCGTTTTTTATAAATCATTATTTTCTTATATCATTCCTGCAGCTTCCTTGAAATGAGGAAGCCGCAACAGGCGGGGCTGTGTGCCGCTCTCCCCCGCCTTGACTGTAATTATGCACGCCACCATGTGCGTGGTAAACATCCCAGAGGCAGCTTGCTTCATAGTAGGGGCGGTGAAGCCGGTATGACGCATATGGCAGCAAGATACCAAGTTGCATGGGTAGGTAAGAAGGGGATGTGGGGTTGTCTTCTGGGGTCAGGATCACTTTAATTACATTCAGAAGGCCTAGCTCTGCTATTTGCCAGTGTTAGTAATAATACCTCAGTACGTTTTCCCAAAAAATAACAATTAATTCATAGAAATACTGACTTGCACATTGTGGATGAGACAGTAGTTGTAGTATTTTATCTTGCAGAGCTTCAGGAAATTTAAGCAAGCTATGAAACAAAATGAATATACATTAAAAAAAAAGTCATGGGAAGATCAAATAAACAGGTCCATTCACATTATAAAGCTAGTATTAAAGGGGTTCTGTCAGCTCAGAAATACTGATCAAGCCGAGTTCAGGTGCTCGGTGAAACACATCATGGGCAGATGTGGAAGAGTTCTATAAAGCCAGAGCTGTGGAGCAAAGAATGGGGGGTGGAGGCAGAGGAAGAACAAGCAGGTGG
Organism: Allobates femoralis; assembly: GCA_033576535.1. NCBI lineage: Eukaryota > Metazoa > Chordata > Amphibia > Anura > Aromobatidae > Allobates > Allobates femoralis. The sequence continues at coordinate 395,134,851 of JARQOC010000001.1, forward strand.
GCGGGGGGGAGGAGGCAGAGGAAGAACAAGCAGGTGGGCGGGGGGGGAGGAGGCAGAGGGATAACAAGCAGGTGGGCGGGGGGGAGGAGGCAGAGGAAGAACAAGCAGGTGGGCGGGGGGAGGAGGCAGAGGAAGAACAAGCAGGTGGGCGGGGGGGGAGGAGGCAGAGGGAAAACAAGCAGGTGGGCGGGGGGGAGGAGGCAGAGGGAAAACAAGCAGGTGGGCGGGGGGGAGGAGGCAGAGGGAAAACAAGCAGGTGGGCGGGGGGGGAGGAGGCAGAGGGAAAATAAGCAGGTGGGCGGGGGGGGGGGGGAGGAGGCAGAAAGAAAATAAGCAGGTAGCTGGCGGGGGGGAGGAGGCAGAAAGAAAACAAGCAGGTGGGCGGGGGGGAGGAGGCAGAGGGAAAACAAGCAGGTGGGCGGGGGGGGAGGAGGCAGAGGGAAAACAAGCAGGTGGGCGGGGGGGAGGCAGAGGGAAAACAAGCAGGTGGGCGGGGGGGAGGCAGAGGGAAAACAAGCTGGTGGGGGGTAGGCAGAGGGAAAACAAGCAGGTGGGGGGGGGGAGGCAGAGGGAAAAAAGCAGGTGGGGGGGGGGAGGAGGCAGAGGGAAAACAAGCAGGTGGGCGGGGGGGAGGAGGCAGAGGGAAAACAAGCAGGTGGGCGGGGGGGGGGAGGACAGAGGAAAACAAGCAGGTGGGCGGGGGGGAGGAGGCAGAAGGAAAACAAGCAGGTGGGCGGGGGGGGGAGGCAGAAGGAAAACAAGCAGGTGGGCGGGGGGGGGGAGGAGGCAGAGGAGAAAAGCAGTGGGGGGGGGGAGGAGGCAGAGGGAAACAAGCTAGGTGGGGGGGGGAGGCAGAGGGAAAACAAGCAGGTAGGGGGGAGGGGCAGAGGGAGAAACAAGCAGGTGGGTGGGGGAGGGAGGGACAAGCAGGTAGGGGGAGGGGATCAAGAGGGGGGGGGGAGGAGGCAGAGGGAAAACAAGCAGGTGGGCAGGGGGGGGGAGGCAGAGGGAAAACAACAGTGGGGGGGGGGGGGAGGCAGAGGAAACAAGCGGGGGGGGGGGAGGCAGAGGGAAAACAAGCTGGTGGGGGGGGGGAGGCAGAGGGAAAACAAGCAGGTGGGGGGGGGAGGAGGCAGAGGGAAAACAAGCTGGGGGGGGGGGAGGCAGAAGGAGAACAAGCAGGTGGGGGGGGGAGGAGGTAGAGGGGAAACAAGCAGGTAGGGGGGAGGAGGTAGAGGGAGAACAAGCAGGTGGGTGGGAGGAGGTAGAGGGGAAACAAGCAGGTAGGGGGGAGGAGGTAGAGGGGAAACAAGCAGGTAGGGGGGAGGAGGCAGAGGGAAAACAAGCAGGTGGGCGGGGGGGGAGGCAGAAGGAAAACAAGCAGGTGGGGGGGGGGAGGAGGCAGAAGGAGAACAAGCAGGTGGGCGGGGGGGGGAGGGCAGAGGGAAAACAAGCTGGTGGGGGTAGGCAGAGGGAAAACAAGCAGGTAGGGGGGAGGAGGCAGAGGGAAAACAAGCGGGTGGGGTGGGAGGCAGAAGGAGAACAAGCAGGTGGGGGCGGGGAGGAGGTAGAGGGGAAACAAGCAGGTAGGGGGGAGGAGGGTAGAGGGAGAACAAGCAGGTGGGTGGGAGGAGGTAGAGGGAAACAAGCAGGTAGGGGGGGAGGTAGAGGGGAAACAAGCAGGTAGGGGGGAGGAGGCAGAGGGAAAACAAGCAGGTGGGGGGGGGGGCAGAAGGAGAACAAGCAGGTAGGGGGGAGGAGGTAGAGGGGAAACAAGCAGGTAGGGGGGAGGAGGTAGAGGGGAAACAAGCAGGTAGGGGGGCTCACGAAATCCTTTTGCAGAATTTTTAGCGGACTAAAAGCATTTTTGAAATAGAGCTTCATTAAAAATGTCAGGCCGTTTGGCTTCTACAGCGTCAATGAATAAGGCTATGTACCTCGCGGCCGCTCCTCAGTGTACAGGTCTATGACAATGTCCCCCACCGTGGTCTCCAGCAGTACAGCCATAAAACCAGCGTCTAGAGCCACACCGTCTCTTACTGCAGGACTAGGAAAGGACCTTTCCTGACGTCACGATCACATGACCGCTCCGGAAAAGGAAGGTGGAGTACTGTGATTGGCATTTCCTGCTCCTGGACCCGCCTCCCCAGGACCCGTATGTTTGGGAAGATGGTGCGGTGTGGGCAGTGTTCAGGGCCCAGCTGCCTCTACCTGCCAGTGGCAGCCCTGCTTCTCTTAGCCCTGATTGGCACCGCTCAGGACCGTGGTATCAGGACACGTGTGCAGGTAAAGGCGCCATCACTGGCATCAGGTGTGAGTAGTCCCTGATCACAGTCCTGCCTAGGGTGTAGTGTACCTCTGTCCTAGTCCCTGATCACAGTCCTTCCTAGGGTGTAGTGTCCCTCTGTCCTAGTCCCTGATCACAGTCCTGCCTAGGGTGTAGTGTACCTCTGTCCTAGTCCCTGATCACAGTCCTTCCTAGGGTGTAGCGTCCCTCTGTCCTAGTCCCTGATCACAGTCCTGCCTAGGGTGTAGCGTCCCTCTGTCCTAGTCCCTGATCACAGTCCTGCCTAGGGTGTAGTGTACCTCTGTCCTAGTCCCTGATCACAGTCCTTCCTAGGGTGTGTAGCGTCCCTCTGTCCTAGTCCCTGATCACAGTCCTGCCTAGGGTGTAGCGTCCCTCTGTCCTAGTCCCTGATCACAGTCCTGCCTAGGGTGTAGCGTCCCTCTGTCCTAGTCCCTGATCACAGTCCTGCCTAGGGTGTAGCGTCCTCTGTCCTAGTCCCTGATCACAGTCCTGCCTAGGGTGTAGCGTCCCTCTGTCCTAGTCCCTGATCACAGTCCTGCCTAGGATGTAATGTCCCTCTGTCCTAGTCCCTGATCACAGTGCTTCCTAGGGTGTAGCGTCCCTCTGTCCTAGTCCCTGATCACAGTCCTGCCTAGGGTGTAGCGTCCCTCTGTCCTAGTCCCTGATCACAGTCCTGCCTAGGGTGTAGCGTCCTCTGTCCTAGTCCCTGATCACAGTCCTGCCTAGGGTGTAGTGTCCCTCTGTCCTAGTCCCTGATCACAGTCCTGCCTAGGGTGTAGTGTCCCTCTGTCCTAGTCCCTGATCACAGTCCTGCCTAGGGTGTAGTGTCCCTCTGTCCTAGTCCCTGATCACAGTCCTGCCTAGGGTGTAGTGTCCCTCTGTCCTAGTCCCTGATCACAGTCCTGCCTAGGGTGTAGTGTCCCTCTGTCCTAGTCCCTGATCACAGTCCTGCCTAGGGTGTAGTGTCCCTCTGTCCTAGTCCCTGATCACAGTCCTGCCTAGGGTGTAGTGTCCCTCTTGTCCTAGTCCCTGATCACAGTCCTGCCTAGGGTGTAGCGTCCCTCTGTCCTAGTCCCTGATCACAGTCCTGCCTAGGGTGTAGTGTCCCTCTGTCCTAGTCCCTGATCACAGTCCTGCCTAGGGTGTAGCGTCCCTCTGTCCTAGTCCCTGATCACAGTCCTGCCTAGGGTGTAGCGTCCTCTGTCCTAGTCCCTGATCACAGTCCTGCCTAGGGTGTAGCGTCCCTCTGTCCTAGTCCCTGATCACAGTCCTGCCTAGGGTGTAGTGTCCCTCTGTCCTAGTCCCTGATCACAGTCCTGCCTAGGGTGTAGTGTCCCTCTGTCCTAGTCCCTGATCACAGTCCTGCCTAGGGTGTAGTGTCCCTCTGTCCTAGTCCCTGATCACAGTCCTGCCTAGGGTGTAGTGTCCCTCTGTCCTAGTCCCTGATCACAGTCCTGCCTAGGGTGTAGTGTCCCTCTGTCCTAGTCCCTGATCACAGTCCTGCCTAGGGTGTAGTGTCCCTCTGTCCTAGTCCCTGATCACAGTCCTGCCTAGGGTGTAGTGTCCCTCTGTCCTAGTCCCTGATCACAGTCCTGCCTAGGGTGTAGTGTCCCTCTGTCCTAGTCCCTGATCACAGTCCTGCCTAGGGTGTAGTGTCCCTCTGTCTAGTCCTGATCACAGTCCTGCCTAGGGTGTAGTGTCCCTCTGTCCCAGTCCCTGATCACAGTCCTGCCTAGGGTGTTAGTGTCCCTCTGTCCTAGTCCCTGATCACAGTCCTGCCTAGGGTGTAGTGTCCCTCTGTCCTAGTCCCTGATCACAGTCCTGCCTAGGGTGTAGTGTCCTCTGTCCTAGTCTGATCACAGTCCTGCCTAGGGTGTAGTGTCTCTGTCTAGTCCTGATCACAGTCCTGCCTAGGTGTAGTGTCCCTCTGTCCTAGTCCCTGATCACAGTCCTGCTAGGGATGTAGTTGTCCTAGTCCCTGATCACAGTCCTGCCTAGGTGTAGGTGTCCCTCTGTCCTAGTCCTGATCACAGTCCTGCTAGGGATGTAGTGTCCCTCTGTCCTAGTCCCTGATCACAGTCCTGCTAGGGTGTAGGTCCTTGTCCTAGTCCCTGATCACAGTCCTGCCTAGGGTGTAGGTCCCTCTGTCCTAGTCCCTGATCACAGTCCTGCCTAGGGTGTAGTGTCCCTCTGTCTAGTCCTGATCACAGTCCTGCCTAGGGTGTAGTGTCCCTCTGTCCTAGTCCCTGATCACAGTCCTGCCTAGGGTGTAGTGTCCCTCTGTCCTAGTCCCTGATCACAGTCCTGCCTAGGGTGTAGGGTCCCTCTGTCCTAGTCCCTGATCACAGTCCTGCCTAGGGTGTAGCGTCCCTCTGTCCTAGTCCCTGATCACAGTCCTTCCTAGGGTGTAGCGTCCCTCTGTCCTAGTCCCTGATCACAGTCCTGCCTAGGGTGTAGCGTCCCTCTGTCCTAGTCACTGATCACAGTCCTGCCTAGGGTGTAGCGTCCCTCTGTCCTAGTCCCTGATCACAGTCCTGCCTAGGATGTAATAAGGAACAATACAGAAATGGTGGTATTTAGGATATGAGCGCTACACAAGGACACTTCACTGATCAGTATTACCTTTAGGTCTTTATTGAATATTAACAAATGTGAGTCCTCGCCACAACATGTTTCGACGCTAATGCGTCTTCCTCAAGTGGATAAGGAACTCTAGTTTTCCTCCTCCTTTTATTCACAAAGAGCCTACAACTCATTGGAGGGGGGGTGTGTAAAAACTATTAACCATTTCATTACTTCATGAGTAAAAACAATCCCTGCAATGACATCTCCTGACGAAGGTGCCATTGCGGTGAAACGCGTCGAGTGTGAGGGTCTGCGGTACTGCTGGGGTGTACTTCATTCCCCATTTACCTGACTGCTAACATGTCTCAAGGTACGTCTATTTACAGTTGTAATGTTCTACTTTGATTAATGCCCTAAGGGTTAGGATATACCTGGGAAGGTCTATAGGGTTGGATGTAATTTTATTCCCCAGGGTATGTGCGGTGTGTGAACAGCAATAACTGTACAGATAGTGAGGACCCTGGAATAATGGCAGGAGGTGATAGAATAACAGTAGGGGCTTTGTTGATCTAGTTGATTTAGTGATAAAATCTCTGGGTAGCAGCCGTAGCAGATTTATGGACATTATATTTGTATATCTTAACATAAATTCTGTCACCCTGATTAAGCGAACATACTGCCCAGAATCCAGCACTTATTACTAGCACATTGTGCTTGACATTTTTGTAGTCCGTCCCAACAAGTCCTGCAGTTGTCTCTTATTGTTCCTTAGTTGTGGTTCACAACTTCTAGTCACTTGCTTGTCACTTTGGTGTAAAATCTTGTAATTTTGTAATTTTCTGTACTTATAATAAATTGAACTTGCATTAATAATGGTCTGGATCTTGTTACCTACAGCTCCATACCTCCTGAACTAGGGGAAGGTGAAGTTCTTTGGAGGGTGTTTTTAGGTTTTTGTTTTATCTCCGTCTCTAGTCCCCCTGCTATACAGCCTGTGTATCCCTACCCATTATTATTATTATTATTATTTATATAGCGCCATTAAATTCCATGGCGCTTTACAATGGAAAGGGCAAACAGACAAGTGCAGTATGTATCGACCATTAAGTCACACAGGTACAGGAGGGGAGAGGAACCTGTCTGCGAGGGCTCACAGTCTACGAGGGGTGGTTTGGACACAGTAGGAGGGGGTAGAGCTGATCATGGGGTGGTGCGGTGGACTGGGTCTCATTGTAGGCTGTAGGTTTGTTGGAAGAGGTGAGTCTTCAGGTTTCTTTTGAAGGTTCCCAGGGTAGGCGAGTGTCTGATATGTTGGGGGAGAGGGTTCCAGAGTATAGCCGATGCACAGGAGAAATCTTGTATGTGGTTGTGGGAAGAAGAGATAAGAGGGGAGGAGAGAAGGTGCTCTTGAGAGGATCGCAGGTTGCGTCAGGGTATGTGTCGGGAGACTGTCAGAGATGTCAGGAGGGGACAGGTTGTGGATGGCTTTGTGAGTCGTGGTTAGGGTTTTGAACCAGGGTCGCTGAATAATGGGGAGCTTATGAAGGGCTTGGCAGAGGGGGGAGACTAAGGAATAGTGGGGAGACAGGTGGATTAGTCAGGCAGTGGAGTTTAGGATAGATTGGAGTGGTGCAAGGGAGCTAGCGGCGAGGCCAGGGAGCAGGAGGTTACTGTAGTCGAGGCGGGAGATGATGAGGTCATGAACATGTGTTTTTGCAGTATCTTGGTCAAAGAATGTGCAGATCCAGGAAATATTTTTGAGCTAGAGACGGCAGGAGGTGGCGAGGGCTTGGATGTGAGGCTTTAAGGAGAGGGAAAAGTTGAGGTTTACCCCGAGGCACTTAGCGTGGGGGACAGAGGAGAGGGAGCAGCCATTGACAGTGAGAGGGGGAGAGCAACTTGGGGGGGGGGGGAAGAGTGATCAGCTCAGTTTTGTCCATGTTTATTTTTAGAAAGCGAGCAGAGAAGAAGGATGAAACAGCAGACAGACATTGTGGAATTTTGGACAGTAAGGAGGTCCAGAAAGATAGATCTGTGTCATCAGCGTAGAGAGGTACTGAAAGCCGTGGGACCCTATGAGCTATCCAAGCCAAGGGTGTAGATGGAGAAAAGCAGGGGTCCAAGAAATGAGCCTTGGGGAACACCGACAGATAAGGGGGTAGGGCGAAGAGGAGGTGTGGGAGTGAGCATTATTATGGAGCCCCCATGATGGCTGTGTGCTCTGTATGTCATCCATGTGGCACAGTGAATGTGCTCACTTTCCATCTGTGAGTTTTTGCCTCTGATTCGTCATCATTTTCTCGTGGGCCAAAGAAAGGAAGTTCTTCAAAAGTGTCTTATTTTTTTAAACATGAAATTTTTATTGCGATTTTTGCAAAAAAGTGAGAAACAAACATAACATAACAATGTCGGTTCCTTGCCGGAAACAGATCCTATGGGATCAAATAGACAACTAAAGCACATAAAGTGCTAGTAATAAGAAGAATAAAAGTCACAGGGGGGGAAGTAAAGATAGAAGAAAAAGAGAAGGAGAGGGGGGGGGAGGTGGTTGTATTAGGAATCCGGAGAGGGGGAGGGGAGAAACCGCATGGACTACAGCATGGACTGAATAGTACTATGCCCTCTATTTAACTCGGGTGCGAGATGAGCTGTTTAAACGGAAGCCACCATTCATGTTAATTAGCTCCGAACAGACAGACAACTCACAGGGAAGACCACTCCAGAGCAGGCGGGCCTGCAGGGCAAGAGGGCAGAATGAGGCCCCGGGGGATCGGTGCAGCCTTCGGGTGTGAGGCCCAAACACTCCATCTATCATGGACCGACCGTCTGGTTAACTTTAGTGCTAGGTAGTATTCCTGTGGAAGATCCAGTTGATCTTATTGGTCAACTCAGAGTAGGCGAGGATGGGGCCTTCCACCTTGCGGCTAGGCACAGGCGAGCAGCGATAAGGATGTATGTTACTGTCCCCCGCAGCGGCAAGGGGAAGTCTCGATTGCCAATATTCAGAACCGCCAGCTGAGATGTCAGGTCCTGCCTAATTCCAGTGACTGATTGAATTAGGTTTTGGACTAATGTCCAAAAAGGGCGTATTTTCTGGCAGGACCACCACATGTGTGTTATGTTGCCCCTCTCTCCACACAGTCTCCAACACTGCAGGGACTGCCCCTCAGTGGTGTGAGCAAGGCGAACAGGAGAGAGGTACCATCTGAGATGAATTTTCTTTGTTTTCAAGATGGTTCACACACCTGGTGGCCCTCTCCACCTCTTTAGTTGCTGCGTGCCAGTCCTCAATATCTGACGTAAAGCCAAGGTCTCCCTCCAATCTCCTCATATAAGGCAGTTTCACCTCATGGTCTACAGACACCAACTCTCCATAGATCCTGGACAGAGTTCGCGGTTTGGGGGGATCCGCTTGAACAGTCTTAAGGAGAAACGATGTACGGGGGGGGGGGGGGTCCAGGTAGTGGGACGTAGGTGGCCTTACGTAGAAGATGGTCTAGTTGAAAAAATTGCAAGAATGCCGCGCGGCACTCAGGAAACCATCTACAAAAGGTCTCAAATGTAGGCCACGTCCCTTCCTGACAAAAATCTCCCAGGGAGAGCAATCCTGCCTCCTCCCATGCCTTCATCTGAATCGACGGGTCAAGGAGGCGCAGTGCTCGTACAGGCACTTCCTCTGGCAGAACCCGGGTCCAGGTCTGCGGCAGTGTCCTCCAGTAGTGTAGGAGGGTTTGGGAAGTCTCAAGCTGCCGAGTCTGGGTAACTGGTTGAATTGACTCAGCCGCCAGCAGGTCCCCCAGAGTGCTGCCCCCCAGGTAGGAAGTCTCAATAGAGATCCATCTGAGGTGCTCAGGGCTGCACTACCAGGACCCGGCCTCCTCCAAGACAACAGCCTTGTGGTATTCCAGAATGTTTGGCATTCCCATGCCACCTGCCCCTATCTGAGCGTACATCGTCCCTCTGGCCACGCGCGGGTTCTTGTTGGCCCAGATGAATGAATTTACTGCGCTCTGTAATTTAGCCAAAAGGGGTTTAGGGATCCTAAGAGGAACACATCTAAACATATATATTATCTTTGGTAAAGTCATCATTTTGAAGGCATGCAAGCGAGCGACCCGAGAAAGGGACTTGGCACCAAAGGCGGCCACGTCCGAAAGGACCCTTGATAGTAGTGACTCATAATTTAGTCTCATGAGTTGACTGGAGGGCGCCAGTGTAATCCCGAGGTAGGGGATACCGTCCCTGGACCATCGAAATGGCAAGAACTTAGAGAGAGCAGCTACCTCCGAGTCCGGGACTCCTAGTGGGAGAAGAGTTGACTTAGCCGCATTCAGCTTGTAGTACGAAACCCTCGAGTAATCCTCCAGTATGCGCATGACCGCTGGGAGAGACCGAGACACCTCTGTGCAAGTGATGATAATATCATCAGCGTACAGACCAATGGTGTGGACATCTCCACCCACCCTGACACCCGACACGTCATGGGCCGAGCACATTTTTTCAGTCAGGGGCTCCACTGCCATGGTGAAAATCACCGGCAACAACGGACATCCCTGACGAGTTCCGTTCGTGATCTGGAAGACAGGCGAGAGAAAGCCAGATGCAAAAACCTTGGCGTTAGGGTTGGAGTAAAGGGACAGCACCGCCTTTAGGAAGGGGCCCACAATACCAAATCTTCGAAGTACTGCTTCCAGGTAACCCCAGTGCACCCTGTCAAACACCTTCTCCGCATCCAAAGACAGGAATGCACCGGGGGTCCTCTTCAGTTCCATGGACCTGATGAGATCCACCATTCTTCTTGTCCCATCTTTCGCCTGTCTCCCAGCCACGAATCTGACCTGATCCGGATTTATCAGTTTGGGCACCACCCCTCTTAGTCTGTAAGTGAGAACAGCAGCATACACCTTGAGGTCGCAGTTTAGAAGGGAGATGGGTCGATAGCTCCCAGGAAGGTCACAGGCTTTGCCTGGTTTAGGGATCGTGATTATCGTAGCCTGAAGCTGGAGCGGGTCAATTGTGCCCACGTCCCTCCACTGCTGGAAGGTCCGTAGAAGGTAAGGAGCCAGTGCCTCTGAATGTCTGCAGATATTCATTAGGTAGGCCATCCAGGCCAGGGGCCGAATGGAGCTTGGTATCCTTAACTGCACGGTAGACCTCATCCAAGGAGAAGGGAAGATTCAAGTAGTCAAGGTCTGAGGCGAGACAGAGGGCAGGCTCAGTCCCTCCAGGAAATTCTCAATCAGCTGTGGAGTGGGCTGGGGGGTCTCGGCATCACGGTGTAGGTTATAAAGATCCGAATAATATTGTTGGAACACTGTCGCAATATCTACAGGGTTTCTCACCACCCCACCTGATTTGTCTTTGATGTTATCTATCGTGGATCGAGCAGCTCTCTTTTTTAAACGTCTTGCCAAAATGGCTTCCGCCTTATCCCCAGATTCATAGAATGCCGATTTCGAGCGGCGCAAGGCCCCTTCATGGCGGGTCAGGAGAAGGGATCTTAACTGCATTCTAGTTAACGTCAACTGAGAGGCCACCGTGGGAGTAGGGTTAATTTTATTCTCAGCTTCCAGGTCGGAGAATCGGCCAGTTAGTTGAGTTCTCTCTTTTTCACGACTTTTCTTAAGTTGAGAGGCCTTCTGGAGGAAAAGGCCCCTGACATAAGCCTTATGGGCGGCCCAAAGGGTCTCGTCTGTCACACAGGCATTGTCATGGAGTTTAAAATATTCGGCTATGCGAGCTTTGATATCCTCCACAAGGCCGTCATCAGACAGAAGAGCGCAATTCAGTCTCCACGTGCCCGGTGGAGTGGGGCGGGAGTGCACCGACAGGTCAAGGGACACCGGGGCATGGTCAGACCACGTTATGAGCCCGATCTCAGCGTAGGCACAGGCCGCAAGAGTGTTATCATCTACCAAGAAGTAATCTAGTCTAGAATACGACCCGTGCCTGCGCGAGTAAAAGGAGTAGTCTCTCTCTGTTGTGTGCAGGTATCTCCATGGATCAGGGAGACGGTGTTCTTTGCATATAGGTCCCGCTTCCTTTCCAGACCCAGGTGCCCCTCGAGATCTATCCATAAGTCTGTCCTGTACTAGATTAAAGTCGCCGCAGATGACTTTAAATCCCCCCGTATTCACAGGGACCCTATCCAAAAGCCTCTTGAGGAACCTCACCTGACCTTCGTTTGGTGCATACGCATTTACCAGTGTTAGAGATACCCCAGATATCACGCAGGAAAGTGCAATATATCTACCAGCTGGGTCGATGTCTACGTTGACTAGAGTGAATTGCAAGGAGTGTTTAACAAAAATGCAGACCCCAGCCCTCTTGCCCGTCGCATTCGCAAAAAATGCTGTGGGAAACATATGGTGACGTAACCTGTGGTTCTCTTTCTGTATTAGGTGCGACTCCTGAATACACCGGATATCCGCCTTTGATTTTAAGGCTTCTTTCCACAAAAGGGAGCGTTTGAAAGGGGAATTCAACCCCTTGACGTTAAAGGACACAATTTTCATAATACGTATGTTATAGTTTGAGGGTATTACCTGTTGATGGCTTCAAATTTCGACCGGTGTAGGCAGCACACACGAGTGAGGAATAAAAAGGGACAAGTTTATCTGAAGTGAAACATCCCGAGAAGGGATTGGGAGTAGAAGGGATGGGGGAAGGGGCGTCGGTGGTTCAGCAGGGGAAAGAAAGAGAGATGGGGAAGTAGAGAAAGGAGCGAAAGAAGTAATAGGCACTAAATGTGAACCGTAAGAAACATGACATAGAAAACATGCATAATATAGTAAACACGGAGATAGGGTCCTGGGTTAGCTATTATACCTATGTAGGGACCTCTCCGTCTCAACAAGGGGGTTGAAGGGATAGAACAGTCAGTTTCCCCCGACTCGGCTAAGGGGGATGCAGGAATTCTCCGCTTCAAAACCGGCTACAGAGGGCGGCAACAAAGGGACTCCTCGACAGAGAAGAAGAGAATCCCAAACAATTAGAAGAAAAATAACAAAATTCCTCAGCTGGGGGCCAGACCGTGTCCTGAGGTAAAATAATATAGAGAATCATCCGAAAAGTTCAAGTAGTAGTGGAGGAAGAACTTTCATTTCTGGTTGGTGAGGAGCGAGACAGTGGAGAAGAGGGATGGCCCGTCCCCGGGGCCGGTGAACGAAGAGGCGACGACTCTGGGTCTCCAGTGAGGTTCCACTGTTTAAGGGCTTTTCCTAGTTGACTGGGAGACAGGAAAAGATGTGCAGTTCCTTTGTATCGAAACTTGACCCTGACCGGGGAGCCCCAGCTGTAGGTAATCCCTTTGTCTCTCAGAACTTTACAGTGTGGGGCAAATTCCCTCCTGCGGGCCAGAGTTCCACGGGAGAGATCTGGGAAAGCTTGGATGTCAGAATATGGTGCCGGGGGAGGGGGTACCCAGACGTCTCATCTTCTGCATGATTGTCTCTTTAGCCCTGAGGGTGGAGAAGGAGACCAGGACTTCTCTCGGTAAGGACTTGTTGTTGTGGGAGGGTTTTGGGATGCGGTAAGCTCTGTCACATTGCAGATCATCTCCTGGTGTCTGTGGGAGCAGTTTCTGCAAAAATTGACTCACTGTCTCATATAAGTCCTCCTCGGCGCCTTCCTCAAGGAAGCCTCTGAAGCGCAGATTCTTAGCTCTAGCTTTATCCTCCAGATCCCACAGATTCAACTTCACTAATTTCATGTCACCAGCCATGACAGAGTAGTCATCTGCCAAATCGTTATGGGCCGTGGGGTATTCTGCCATTTTCTCCTCTATGTGCTGTGTCCGTTCTCCTAAGGCTGTCACCTCTCCTCTCAGTTCCCGCAGGATATTTCTAGTGTCTTCTTGTATGGATTGTCTAAGAGCGCTCATCGCCTCCATTAAAAAGCTGCGTGTCACCTGAGGCTCTCCCTCTTTCTCCGACGAGTGGCCCTCGGAGCTCCGGGGTCCACGCAGGCCAGTAGCAGGCTGGGAGGATCGGGAAGGAGAGGGTGCCATGTTAGGAGTCAGCGCCTGTTGTCGCTCTGGTGGGTAAAAATCTGTGAGCCTTGCGGGCTCTTCACGTTTCCGCAATGACTGCCTGGGCATCTCCGGTGTCTCCTTTGCGTTGTGGGCGGGAAGTGGAGGACTATGTCGGGTGAAAGGGTCTGTTAATGCCGCAGAACCTCAGGAACAGGCTGAGGCTCAGCACATTGCTGCCAGTATCATCAGTTCCCACGCCACGTCCCCCATTAAACGGTCTTTAGACGCTCATGAAGGAAAGAAAGTAGGGCCCATAAAGTATATGATAGGATGTTTAGAAGGAATATACTTGCACAATCAGTGCTGGGCAGGGGATAGCATTAAGTCTCACTTAATTTATCAGTGTGGTCACAAGGTGGCGCTGTAGTCTCACATTTGTTGAGAAAGCAATTTGCTGGTCAGTTTATGGCAAGGCACTGCAAATGTAGTTAGTTGCAAGGCAGTACAGTCCACAGTAGAATACTGCCTTCAGTGTGCTATAACATGTCTCTGTATCAGCCTTTATGTTAGGCTTATAAAGGGCTGAGAAGCTGCGAGGAGGTTTAGGACACAGGGGATTATTAATGGCTCCTGTTGGAATGTGTGGGGGCGGTGTTACTTACGGATCCCCACTAGTCCTGCTGCCGCCCCGTCCAGAGGCCTCCTGTCACCATCAGTCTCGCCCTGTCCTCCTCCTCTCCTGCCCGGGCGCTCGCAGCCGAGTCTCCAGACAGTGACCTCACTCCAAACAGGAGCTGCTGTGGAGGTCTTCCAGGCACCTCCGCTGTCTGCGGCCAGTGCGATGTGAATACTGTGTGGGCAGGCGTCGGGGAACACAAATCTCTCAGGAGCGCCGGCTTCCTGACAATGGCGGCCGGCGGGGGAGCGCTTCACTCACCGCGACTGCCCTTTTCTCCTTGGCTGCAGCTCCACCGACGCTCCTCTGCTTCTCCCTCCAGGCGCAGCGTCAGCAGCAGTAGAGCCTCCAGCTCACAATCCTGTTCATCAGGGGGCCAAGCTGCCTCCAGGATCCGCGCCTACCGCAGATCCACGTGTAGTGAGGGGGGCCAGACGAATCTCTCTCTAGGGCAGGGGTGGGGAACTCCAGTCCTCGAGGGCCGCAATCAGTGCAGGTTTTCAGGATTTCCTTAGTATTGCACAGGTGATAACATAATCACTTGCACTGGTGATGATTCCAGTTCCTGTGCAATACTAAGGAAATCGTGAAAACCTGCACTGATTGTCCTCGAGGACTGGAGTTCCCCACCCCTGCTCTAGGGGCTCCTCCAGGGTCCAGTCCAGGGCTCCACAAAACCGGGTCACCAGTAATCTTTAATGTCCGGGGGACGCTGCCAGGACTGGTCCGGGCTGCTGCTTGGTTCCCTTAGGGTAGGATGTCACGGATCCTGTGGGGCAATGTGGAGCTCCCTGGAGTGCGTCCTTCTTAGGCGGCGGCCATCTTGGAACCCATCTTCAAAAGTGTCTTATAAACCAATCCATGAGGGGCACGTCCTGTCCTGGCAACCAATCCGTGAGAGGCACGTCCTGTCCTGGTAACCAATCCGTGAGGGGCGCGTCCTGTCCTGGCAACCAATCCGTGAGGGGCGCGTCCTGTCCTGGCAACCAATCGTGAGGGGCGCGTCCTGTCCTGGCAACCAATCCGTGAGGGGCGCGTCCTGTCCTGGCAACCAATTTCTATTTCAATGTAACCACATGACCTTGAAGGAGATGGTGCAACAATAAGGATCGGTCTTTAAAGCGAACCTGTCACCCCCTCCAGGCATCTAAAAATACCATAGCCACCTTCTGCAGCACTAAAGCTGCATTCTGACAAGGTGTCTATAGCATTTATGCTCCCTTGATTCACTGAAATAAAGACTTTTATAAAATCTGTTTCAAACCTGATCCAAGACCGGGAGGCGGGTTTTCAAGTGTCTGTCTCCCTCCTCTGTGGTGTCAGTCATCCCTCTCTGCTCTCTGTGCACCGCCTCCAGGGCCACCTCCCTGCATTACAGAGCTTTGTCAGCTCTGCTACAACATAGAGCTGTGGGAGACCCCACAGTAGTAAATCTAGCAGGAGGACCCTGAGCAGACAAAGCACTGCCTGCTACATAGCAGCCCTTGAGCTGAGCAGGTTTCACTTTCAGTTTCTTGTACCCAGCAGCATTGCCCCGGCCTCAGCCCCTGATCTAAAGCACAAACTCAACTCTGCTGCACTGCTGACAGCTCAGCTCAAGGGCTGCTATGTAGCAGGCAGTGCTTTCTCTGCTCAGGGTCCTCCTGCTAGATTTACTACTGTGGGGTCTCCTATAACAGCAGCTCTGTGTTGTAGCAGAGCTGACAAAGCTCTGTAATGCAGGGAGATGGCCCTGGAGGCGGTGCACAGAGAGCAGAGAGGGATGACTGACACCACAGAGGAGGGAGACAGACGCTTGAAAACCCGCCTCCCGGTCTTGGGTCTGGTTTGAAACAGATTTTATATAAGTCTTTATTTCAGTGAATCAAGGGAGCATAAATGCTATAGACACCTTGTCAGAATGCAACCTTAGTGCTGCAGAAGGTGGCTATGGTATTTTTAGATGTCTGGAGGGGGTGACAGGTTCGCTTTAAATCTGCTCCTCCACTGCCTCCAAAAAATGAAGTCTACTGTAATATACAGATGAACGCTCAGTGCAGCCGTGTCGTGGTAATGGTCTCCTGCACCATTTATCAAAGGGAATTGGTCAGCAGGTTTTTGCTACTTCATCTGAGAGCAGCATGATGTAGGAAATGAGACCCTGATCCAACGATGTATCGCTAAGTTCACTGGGTGCAGCAGTTGTGATAAAGTTCTTAGGCTAGCTTCACACCACGGTATTTGGAATCCTGTTCTGTCCATTTTGCAAAGGACAGAACAGGATGCGGTTTTGCCTCCCATGTATCCCTAGGATGCCGGATTGGTCATATTTGGTCATCAGGTTTTGCCATTTCAGTTCAGGAATTGTTTCTGTTCTGTTTTTTGCCGACCACAAAATTGGAGAATGCAACGTTTTTAGGCTTTAGTGAAAAAAACGGACAAAACTGGACAGAAACGAATCCGGCGAGATCCGGTGCCCATAACATAGGAGTCTATGGGCGCCGGATCCTGGAAAAAACTGTATTGTTTCCCGGATTCGTTTTTTTGCATTGTGCCTGCTCAGAATGCTTTCCGTGGTCCTGAAATAATAACTTTGTTAAGGAAATCTCACTCTCTGCACCAGCATAGCACATTCTCGTATTGTATAGTATGAACAAAATGGATCTTGTGGAAAACAGGATCCGGAGGAACAACTGACATTCTTTTTACACCAATTCGCTTGAATCCACCCAGACATCTAAAAACCATGATGTGAAGCTAGCCTTAGATGTTTCAGAGCTTAGAAAGCTAACCCCAACCACACCACAACTTTGTGTGCACTTTATCTATAGACAGTGAGCTGCTTATCAGAAGAAGGGGCATGTTGGACATGCAGTTAGCTGTAGTCCAGGCAGTGATAATCACCTGGTGATAAATCATTCATTGAAAGTAGACATCAGCACCCAGCCTTATTAGTGACACATCTCTGAATTCAGTGTTTTCACCCATACTTCATGCTGTCCTCATATTACATTAAAAATAAAACTGAATATCAACACAGTTCACACAATTACCTTATAACTACAGGAAATAGCATTACAAGCTACCAAATAAACAATCAAGAAAACATATACAGTATATTGAAAGAGTTTTTAGCCAAAAGTAGCGGTACAAAAATCCTTATTACTGACCTAAAATTAAAAACAATAAAAATAGAGAGACATCATGAAAAGACATCCCAACGATACCAAACCCTCATAAATATACTTGAACACGGGGCGTGGCCTGGCTATGGAGAAGTGAGGACGCTGGTTGTTCAGGCTCCCGCTCCCAGGTCTTTATACCAGCTAATTACCAGCAGCTAACGGAGGCACAGAGGAGATAATGCGAAGGGGGAGAACGGCGAGAGCAGCAGGACCCGATCCCCAAACCCCACGGAGCACAGGCACGTCCATAAAGAGCTTTTTCAGCCCCAGGGCGCAGATTCCCGGCCAGAACACCCAAATCCAAGATGGCCGCGGCGGGGAGGAATGAAGCGCCGGAGGAGCTGCAGAGCGCTGCTGATGGAGCCCAGACGCTGCAGATGCCCATCCAGAACAACGGCTCCCTGAGAGGGGCCCAGGTACCCAGAGGGGGATGAGGACCAGGGGATCCGGGAAGCGGCAGGCAGTGGAAGCTGAGGTGGGAGAGGAGACCCAGGCTAGGAGTAGTGGGGGTGAGGGAAACCCTCCGCTTCAGGATCCTTATCAGCCAGTGGAACAAGGAGAAGAAGAGACTGTTAATCAGAAACCCCCTGCCCAGCAGATACTGGCTCCTCCGTCACACGGGTCACAGTGGGCTCAGATGAGAGAGGGGGAGAGATATATGGAGGGTCCCCCCTCCCCAGCATCTACATCAGCTTATGCCCTGGTTAGCCCGAACATGACCCCCCCCCCCCCTCCCTGGGCCCTGCTGGACTGCAGCTTATTCCACAGATGCATGCAGAGGATCAGCTACAGAGCTTCAGCGTCTTGAGTGAACTAAGCGACCTGAGGGCTAGGATGGCATCTAGCCCCACACGCGAGGATATGGAGGCATACATAGGCCGTCTGGAACAGGCATACAGGAGCGAGCTATCATGCCTAAGGGGAGAAGTCTCCAGGGTGGACTCCCAGGGTCAAGACCATGCACATAGAATCTCGGCCCTAGAAGAATTATGTAGAGCTCAACTAGTTACCCTCCAAAATCAGTCAAACCAAATCACACACTTGGTGGATGCTGTAGACGATGGTGAAAATAGGGGGCACCGTAATAACTTGCGGATAAGGGGTCTTCCTGAAACGGTTGCATCTAGAGATCTTCCTACAGTTCTACAGAGCCTATTTAATGAGATCCTGGGCGATCTCCTTCAAGCAACATCGAACTAGACCGAGCCCATAGGGCTTTAGGTCCCAGACCCGCAGATCCGGAATGGCCTCGCGATGTGATTTGTAGAGTCCACCACTACCTGACCAAGGAAGCTATTTTGACTAAAGTACGCAATGGACAGCAGTGCAAATATGAGGATAAGTTTCTGGCCATACTTCCGGACCTGTCCCGCCTAACTCTCCAGAAAAGGAGAGCTCTACGCCCCCTACTGGACACTCTGAGAGATCACGACCTCCCCTATAGTTGGGGATTCCCTTTCAGACTCCATCCTTCCTTCTGTCTTTCCCCTCTCTCACCTCTCACCTCTTTCCCCCCCCCCCCCTTCCCTCCCCACCTCTCTCTCCCTTTTACCCAACGGTTTTTCGGCCTGCTCATGGACTTTGTTGGAGCCTGGCCCCCCTTCACAGGGTGAGGGCCCCTGACTGACGGCCTAATATTACTTTTCCTCCTGAAATTAAATACGAAACAAATGTTTTTTTCTTATTGGGTCATTGGGCCTATTGTCCTTTATGACTTTTTGTGACCCATTGAACTCTATGCCTTTCATTGACAAGATGTGAATGTTATGGTTATGTTTATGTTTAAATCTAGACCTGGGACGGGAGGCTCCACTGTAGAAGGCCTTTACCCCTACAGGGGTCCCCTCTTGCACAGGTGCGGTGGGATTGTTTTATCCCTAAGCTTTTGCATAAATTCTAATTGATTAATTACTTTTGTTTTTCTCTCTCTCTCTCTTCTTGTCATTTTCCTTTTTCGCTTTTCTCTATATTTCTCTGTATTCTACAGTAAGAACCTAAGAGTGATTGTTTAATTTATATATATATATATTATATATATATATATATATATATATATATATATATATATTATATATATATATATATATATATATATATATACTAGCTGTGAGCCCGATGCAAATGCATCGGGATTCTAGAACGTGCATTAATTTGATTATAGTAGTTATAGCTGTTAGCCTGATGCAAATGCATCGGGTATCTAAAATATGTTTATTGTTTTTTTAAACATTTTTAAATAATAATCGCATCATCAATAGCAATAATATAAGCCATAGCATTATTATTAGCAGTAATAGCAGTATTAATAGCATTATTAGCAGTATTATGAGCATAAATAACAGTATTAATAGCATTAATAGCATTATTATTAGCATTAATAGCATTATTAATAGCATTATTAGCATTAATAATAGCATTAATAACATTATTAATAGCATTAATAGCATTATTATTAGCATTAATAGCATTAATAATAGCATTATTAGCATTAATAATAGCATTAATAACATTATGAATAGCATTAATAGCATTATTATTAGCATTAATAGCATTAATAATAGCATTATTAGCATTAATAATAGCATTAATAACATTATTAATAGCATTAATAGCATTATTATTAGCATTAATAGCATTATTAATAGCATTAATAGGATACATATTAGCATTAATAGCATTAATAGCATAATTAATAGCATTATTAGCATTAATAGCATTATTATTAGCATTAATAGCATTAATAATGGCATTATTAGCATTAATAATAGCATTAATAACATTATTAATAGCATTAATAGCATTATTATTAGCATTAATAGCATTATTAATAGCATTAATAGGATACATATTAGCATTAATAGCATAATTAATAGCATTAATAGCATTAATAATGGCATTATTAGCATTAATAATAGCATTAATAACATTATTAATAGCATTATTATTAACATTAATAGCATTATTATTAGCATTAATAGCATTAAAGGGATCCTGTCACCCGAAATCACCTCTAAACCTATTAAAACCTGTCCCTAGAGCATATTAACACTGTCCCTACACTCCTTTTTACCTCCTAAATGGCATTAGTCAAAGTGAATATAAACGTTTTATAAGTACCTGATTAGTCATGATAATGAGTGACTATGCTATTCATAGTCACTCATCAAGGCAGCCCCTCTTCTTCATATCACGCCTATTCAGGTGTGCTCGTCAGTCTATGTTCAAAATCGCGCCTCCCTGCGCGCCTCCCCTCTCTCTCATAGCGTCCGGGCTTCACTGTAAGCTGTATGACGCGATTCGCGTCATTCCCGGCGCCGGATGACGTATTTGCAGCCGCGCCGCGCTGTCAGCTTCAAAATACGCACTGCGCATGCCCATGCGCATGCGCAGTGCGGGACTTGAAGCTGACAGCGCGGCGCGGCTGCAAATACGTCATCCGGCGCCGGGAATGACGCGAATCGCGTCATACAGCTTACAGTGAAGCCCGGACGCTATGAGAGAGAGGGGAGGCGCGATTTTGAACATAGACTGACGAGCACGCCTGAATAGGCGTGATATGAAGAAGAGGGGCTGCCTTGATGAGTGACTATGAATAGCATAGTCACTCATTATCATGACTAATCAGGTACTTATAAAACGTTTATATTCACTTTGACTAATGCCATTTAGGAGGTAAAAGGAGTATAGGGACAGTGTTAATATGCTCTAGGGACAGGTTTTTAATAGGTTTAGAGGTGATTTCGGGGTGACAGGATCCCTTTAATAATGCCATTAATAGGATAAATATTAGCATTAATAGCATAATTAATAGCATTAATAGCATTATTAATAGCATTAATGCATTATTATTAGCATTAATAGCATTAATAGGATAAATATTAGCATTAATAGCATAATTAATAGCATTAATAGCTATAGCATTATTAATAGCATTAATACATTATTATTAGCATTAATAGCAATATAGCATTATTAGCATTAATAATACCATGAATAGGATAAATATTAGCATTAATATAGCAATAATAGCATAATTAATAGCATTAATAGCATTATTAATAGCATTAATAGGATAAATATTAGCATTAATAGCATTATTAATAGTATTAATAGCATTAATAGGATAAATATTAGCATTAATAGCATAATTAATAGCATTAATAGCATTATTAATAGCATTAATAGCATTATTAATAGCATTATTATTAGCATTAATAGCATTAATAATACCATGAATAGGATAAATATTAGCATTAATAGCATAATTAATAGCATTAATAGCATTAATAACATTATTAATAGCATTATTATTAGCATTAATAGCATTAATAGCATTATTATTAGCATTAATAGCATTAATAATACCATGAATAGGATAAATTATTAGCATTAATTAGCAATAATAGCATAATTAATAGCATTATTAATAGCATTAATAGCATTAATAGGATAAATATTAGCATTAATAGCATTTATTAATAGTATTAATAGCATTAATAGGATAAATATTAGCATTAATAGCATAATTAATAGCATTAATAGCATTATTAATAGCATTAATAGCATTATTAATAGCATTAATAGCATTATTATTAGCATTAATAATAGCATTATTAGCATTAATAATAGCATTAATAACATTATTAATAGCTTTAATAGCATTCTTATTAGCATTAATAGCATTAATAATGCCATTAATAGGATAAATAATAGCATTAATAGCATTATTAATAGCATTATTATTAGCATTAATAGCATTAATAGGATAAATATTAGCATTAATAGCATTAATAGCATAATTTAATAGCATTATATAGCATTATTAATAGCATTAATCGCATTATTATTAGCATTAATAGCATTAATAATAGCATTATTAGCATTAATAATAGCATTACTAACATTATTAATAGCATTATTATTAGCATTAATAGCATTAATAACATTATTATTAGCATTAATAGCATTAATAATACCATGAATAGGATAAATATTAGCATTAATAGCATTAATAGCATAATTAATAGCATTAATAGCATTATTATTAGCATTAATAGCATTAATAGGAGAAATATTAGCATTAATAGCATAATTAATAGCATTAATAGCATTATTAATAGCATTAATAACATTATTATTAGCATTAATAGCATTAATATTAGCATTATTAGCATTAATAATAGCATTAATAACATTATTAATAGCATTAATAGCATTATTATTAGCATTAATAGCATTAATAATGCCATTAATAGGATAAATATTAGCATTAATAGCATAATTAATAGCATTAATAGCATTATTAATAGCATTATTATTAGCATTATAGGATAAATATTACCATTAATAGCATTAATAGCATAATTAATAGCATTAATAGCATTAATTGCATTATTTTAGCATTATTAGCATTAATAATAGCATTATTAGCATTAATAATAGCATTAATAACATTATTATTAGCATTAATAGCATTATTATTAGCATTAATAGCATTAATAGCATTATTATTAGCATTAATAGCATTAATAATACCATGAATAGGATAAACATTAGCATTAATAGCATTAATAGCATAATTAATAGCATTAATAGCATTATTAATAGCATTAATAGCATTATTATTAGCATTAATAGCATTAATAATAGCATTATTAGCATTAATAATAGCATTAATAACATTATTAATAGCATTAATAGCATTATTATTAGCATTAATAGCATTAATAATAGCATTAATAACATTATTATTAGCATTAATAGCATAATTATTAGCATTAATAGCATTATTATTAGCAGTAATATCATTATTATTAGCATTTTTTTTTTTAATTATTATTTTTTTATTTAATTATTTATTATTTTTTATTAATTTTTTTATTACATTTTAATTATTTTTATTATTATTAAATTTATTATTTAGGCTGAGACCCAGTTCTCTTTCAGGTCCGCTAAAGGGCTGATATAATTAGCATATATTTAATTTTTTTATTATTATTTTTATTGAATTATTTATTATTTTTAATTTATTTTTTTATTATTTTGTAATTATTTTTTTTATTATTTAATTTATTTATTTTTTTAAGTGAGAGTGAGACACAGTTCTCATTCAGGTCCGCATTTATTTATTTTTTTTATTATTATTTTTATTTAATTATTTAATATTTTTTATTTATTTTTTTATTATTTTTAAATTATTTTAAAATTATTTTTTTTATTATTAAATTTATTTATTTTTTTACTTGCGAGAGTGAGACACAGTTCTCATTGCGGTCCGCCTTTTTTTTCCCATTGACATACATTACCGGTGTGTCGGCGATTTTATGGCCGGCCACCTGGTTCTATTTGTCGGCCTTAAAATCGCGGACACACCGCTAATGCATGTCTATGGGCAGTCAGCTCGAATTCTGATTGGTCGGCGTTCAATCCGAAATCGGGCTGACTGCCCATAGAGATGCATTAGCGGTGTGTCCGCGATTTTAGGGCCGACAAATAGAACCAGGTGGGCGGCCATAAAATCGCCGACACACCGGTAATGTATGTCAATGGGGAAAAAAAGGCGGACCTGAATGAGAACTGCGTCTCAGTTTTGAGGGGCTCTTCTGATTGGCTGAGGGCAGTATACAGCGACCAATCAGAAGAGGGCCTCAGATCTCATTAAGGTACAATGGCGGATTTTTCGTCCATTGTATCTTAATGAGAAGGAAGAGGACGTCGAAGATGGAAGTTAGCGAAAAGAAGAGAGAAGACCCCCGGGACCGGAGGAAGAGGACGCCTGGCCGGACGGAGGATCAGATGACAAAGAAGACGTGTAAGTATGTGCGGACATGGGGGGGCTGTGCGGACATGGGGTCGGGCTGTGCGGACATGGGGTCGGGCTGTGCGGACTGGGGTCGGGCTGTGCGGACGTGGGGTCGGGCTGTGCGGACGTGGGGTCGGGCTGTGCGGACGTGGGGTCGGGCTGTGCGGACGTGGGGTCGGGCTGTGCGGACGTGGGGTCGGGCTGTGCGGACGTGGGGTCGGGCTGTGCGGACGTGGGGTCGGGCTGTGCGGACGTGGGGTCGGGCTGTGCGGACGTGGGGTCGGGCTGTGCGGACGTGGGGTCGGGCTGTGCGGACGTGGGGTCGGGCTGTGCGGACGTGGGGTCGGGCTGTGCGGACGTGGGGTCGGGCTGTGCGGACGTGGGGTCGGGCTGTGCGGACTGGGGTCGGGCTGTGCGGACGTGGGGTCGGGCTGTGCGGACATGGGGTCGGGCTGTGCGGACGTGGGGTCGGGCTGTGCGGACGTGGGGTCGGGCTGTGCGGACGTGGGTCGGTGTGCGATGTGGGCGGGCGTGGGGTCGGGCGGCTGTGCGGACTTGGGGTCGGGCTGTGCGGACATAGGGGTCGGGCTGTGCGGACATAGGGGTCGGGCTGTGCGGACATAGGGGTCGGGCTGTGCGGACATAGGGGTCGGGCTGTGCGGACATAGGGGTCGGGCTGTGCGGACATAGGGGTCGGGCTGTGCGGACATAGGGGTCGGGCTGTGCGGACATAGGGGTCGGGCTGTGCGGACATAGGGGTCGGGCTGTGCGGACATAGGGGTCGGGCTGTGCGGACATAGGGGTCGGGCTGTGCGGACATAGGGGTCGGGGGGGGGGGGGCTGTGCGGACATAGGGGCGGGCTGTGCGGACATAGGGGTCGGGCTGTGCGGAGGCGGGTAGCGATTTGCGGCTCAGGCAGCGACTCGCAATGGCCTCGCGGCCATTGCTCGCGCTACCTGAGCGGTAAATCGCTAAGGTTGTAGCCGAGGCTGTGGATGGATTTGGGCAGCGGTCGCAATGGCGCTTCGCGGCCATTGCTCGCCCTGGCCCAGCGACTCGCAATGGCCTCGCGGCCATTGCTCGCGCAGCATTGGGCGCTTCGCGCCCAATGTTAAATTCGTATCCACATGACGACATCGGAAAGTGCGCGCGGAGGGGCGCTTTTCCGATTCGCGATTATATAATAGATATTGGGCCTCGCTGCAACTTTAACCTACATAGGATCTGATTCGAGCCACAGGTACCCCACCCCCCCTTTTTCCTTTGCTGCTCCTCTTTACTTCCCTTTTTAGTTCTGCTCTCTTACCCTTCTCTGGTAGTGCCGCTCTCTTCTCTCTACCTGGCTTCTCTCCTCCTCTCTGACCTATCCTAGAGTAACCTTTCAATAAATCCCTAATCCAACCTAGGATAATCCGACATTTTAATCCTGAATATAGAATGCGGCCAGGGGCTGGGATGCCTGGACTCAAGATTTGCACCTATAATGTAAGGGGCTTCAATAACCCTCAGAAACGTTCAAATTCTAAATGAAATGCATAAATCTGGATCTATGCTTTTGCTTCTCCAGGAGACCCATTTTAGAGAAGGTCGTATCCCTGTCATGGTGATCGACGCTACAACGAGTGGTTCCATAGCCTTAACCCAGAGGGGCGATCCAGGGGAGTGTCCATCGCGGTTCATCGTTCCCTAACTCATACGGTTCTTGGCTCGGTCATTGACGAGAACGGTCGGTATATTTTCTTAAAACTTAAAGTCGACTCTACAATCATAACAATAGCGAACTGGTACTTACCTAATAACAACCCAGCCAATGCATAGCCCTTTTATCTGCTCTTGCTGACTTTGCGGAGGGAGTAATTGCTGGTGGAGATTTCAACTTTACATTGAACCCGCTGATGGATAACTCTTCAGACAGCAGAGGCCTCTCGGGGTCTAAGCTTAGAGCGGTAAAGCAGGCAATGCAAAATCTGAGCCTGGTAGACCTGTGGAGAGCCCTACACCCTCACGACAGAGACTATTCTTTTTTTTCCTACGCCCATGAATCTTATAGTAGAATAGATTACTTTTTAGCCAGCCAAAGAGTTTTGACGTGGCAACCACAGGCATCCATTGGACAGATATGCCTTTCTGACCATGCCCCAATTTTTTGCCAAATGCGCCTGCCGGGAGGACATGACAGGCAGTGGTCCTGGAGGTTAAATGACAACCTTTTAAATGACGAGCTTTGCTGCTCAGAGATAAAAGTGGTGATCTCAGAATTCTTGGCTGTCCATGACAGGGACCAGACGGCCCTCCCAACACAATGGAAAACGCTGAAGTGCGTGATTAGAGGGGTCCTAATCAAACATGGCTCCAGAATCAAGCGCTACAAAATAGCTAAAGAAGAGGCCCTAGTAAAAAGGATAGCGGATCTGGAGCAAACCCATAAAAGGACTTTAGAGAAACAGACCCTAGTGGACCTTACAGTAGCTCGATACGAACTTAGGAATCTGATAGATCAGAAGTATCTGCGAGGAAGGGAGAGGCTGCACAGGTTTCTCTACGAATTTGGAGATAAAAGCGGGAGGCCGCTGGCTAGACTGCTCCACCCGAGGGGCACCCCTGGTCGGGTCCCACAGATTGAATAACATAATGGAGAAATTTCACAGAATCCTGACATTATCTTACAAACATTCAGAGATTTTTACAGCCGTCTCTATAACATCAAAGGTCACTATGCTGACATGGATAGGGAGAGGTATACAGAAAAACTACAATCTTATATGGATGGGACAGCTCCCCCGGCCCTTGACCCCGAGATAGCTAGCTCTCTTGAAGCAGACTTCTCTGAGGCGGAGGTGGTGGAGGTGATCAAACAGTCCCCTAATGGAAAGAGCCCAGGCCCCGACGGGTTTACCTCTAAATTTTTCAAGCTGTTCAGCCCCCGGGTCGCTCCGTTGTTGATGAGGACCTTTAACGCTATTTCTCCCAACTGCTCATGGGTCCCACAGTCTTTGGAGGCCCATATTAGTGTTGTCCCTAAGCCTGACAAAGACCTCACTGAAGTAGCTAACTACAGGCCTATTTCTTTAATTAACATTGACATTAAGTTATTTTCCAAACTCCTTGCAAACAGATTGGCCCCTCTCCTCCCTTCTGTAATTCATAACGGTCAGGTGGGGTTTGTAAAAGGGAGAGAGAGCTAGAGACAACCCTAATAAGCTTATGCTACTTGTGGCACGGTCGAGGGCCTGTAAACTTCCGTTGTGTCTACTATCAGTCGATGCTGAAAAGGCCTTCGACCGGGTCAACTGGCGTTTTCTCGAGGCCTCGTTGGAGCGGTTAGGCCTGGGGGTTAGTTTTATGAATAGGATCATGTCCCTCTACAGTTGCCCTACAGCCAGAGTTAGAGCTAATGGGGGATTGTCTTTGCCATTCCCAATCAATAATGGGACTCGTCAGGGTTGCCCTCTCTCCCCATTATTATACATAATCATAATGGAGCATCTCGCTGTAGCTATTCGTAGAAATCCGGATATTAGGGGATTGGAACTGAACCATAAACAATATAAAGAGGCTCTATTTGCTGACGACTTGCTATTGTTTGTCACTCAGCCACGTACTTCCTTCCCCTCAATACTCAGGCTTTTTGATGAATATGGCAAGCACAGCAACTTTAAGATAAACCACCATAAAACAGAGGCATTAGATGTTTCTCTACCTGACGGGGGGGGGGGGGGGGGGGCGAGCACCTGGCAGAGACCTTCCCATTTAAATGGCAACAGTCGGGGCTGAAGTACTTAGGGATAGTGTTCAATAGAGACCCTTCCAAATGGTTTGACACAAACTACCTCCCTTTGCTGCAGAGAACGACGACCGACCTCCGTAGATATGACAAAAGGAGGTTATCCTGGTTTGGCCGTATAAATGCCATAAAGATAGATGTCTTTCCTCGCTTTTTATTTTTGTTCCAGTCAGCGCCACTGGAAATCCCGATCCAGTTCTTTAAACAGTTACAATCAATTATCTCCAGATTCGTTTGGGGTGGAAAGCGCCCTAGGATAAGTGCCATGACCTTATACCGGCACAAACTGCAGGGGGGAGCGGGACTACCCAACTTTAGACTATACTACATGGCAGCAGTATTAAATCGTCTGGTTGACTGGCAATACCATAACGAGACTAAGCAATGGGTGGAGTTGGAGCAGGATACAGTGGACACACCGCTTTGGTGCCTACCCTGGCTACTGCCAACTGACAGACCCCCAGATGGGTGCGGACGTCTCTCTCGTGGTAACGGCTTTAAGAATCTGGGACCCACTGGTTAAGAAGGGTTTGCTAGCAAGAAGTCAGGGACCCCTTACTCCACTTTTCCATAACCCCTCGTTCCTCCCGGCGGCACAGGCTAAAACTTTTCTGAAATGGCAATGTAAGGACCAACCTCGAATGATGCAGGTATTCTCAGGAGACACCCTTGAGCCAATCGGAGCTCTAGCCGGCATGAGCTCTGGGAAAGCTTGGATAGAATATATGCAGCTTAGGTCATACTTGACTGGACGACCCCCGGGGGTGGACTTCTCTTCCCCCTTCCCCCCCCCCCCCCCGACTTTACTTGAGAAACAATTCCTCTTGGACTCCCCGCCAGCTCACACAATCTCAACCCTGTATTCTTTCCTTAATAATAATCGAGCTGAAGACGAGAGACCCAGATTTATGGACAGATGGATACGAGAATTGGAAGTGGAGATCTCTGAGGAGGAGTGGAGGAGGGCCTGCATCTTTACACACAAACTCTCAATGGCTTGCCTAGCCCAGGAGAGAAACTATAAAATCTTGGCCCGTTGGTATCGTTTCCGACCAACCTACATGCTGCCTTCCCCACTACCCCAGACAACTGTTGGAGATGCTGGAAGTCAGGGGGTTCTATGACACACATCTGGTGGAACTGTGAGGGCATCAAGCCTTTCTGGCTAGCGGTATTTCAACTCTACGGGAGGGTTTGTGGTCAGGCTCAGGTGATGGTTCCTGAGATAGCTTTACTATCTATTCTCCTGGGATCTTTGAAATCCCAAAAAGCTGACCTTCTAAGATTCTTTCTAACTGCAGCACAGACTGTTATACCCAGATTCTGGAAATCTACTCATACGCCATCTTTGACAGACTGGTTGACAGAGATGGTGAAATTACACCGGATGGAGGAGCTCACGGCTGAGATCACCGATGACAGGGACCGATATCTCAGGGTTTGGAGCCCTTGGATCCTGTTCAGGGACTTCCAGTCTTTCCGGGATGCGTTTTAGAAGGAGGAGGTGAGAGTGTATATGGTCCCGGAGATGTCTAGCCCCCAGAGAGTTGAATGGGTTTGCATTTGACCTTATTCCCTGGGAAAGACCTCTGAGCTTCATTCCCCCTTCCCTATAGGGTCCTTTCTTCTCCTATCCATTTCTTTTCCCCCTTCTACCTTGCCCACTTCTTCCCTTATCCCCCTCTTTTAGCTGTTTCTTCCCCCTCTCCTAGTAGTTGGATGATTATGTTGCAGTGGGGCCCCCAGTTATGACTCGCTTTGTTGGTAAACAGGGTCTAACAACCAGCTTGCCCAGTGCCTTATAATAGAAACTTTTCCGCTACCATGAGGCGAAGGTTCTCTTTCTTTAACATCTTCTACTGCTTTACCTAATTTTTTTTATTTTTTTCCCCCTTGTTTACTATATAAATTAAGAACTGCACAGAGGCTCTCTCTGAGATTAATGGAGAGCGGAAGTTCTTATTCCAGACTTTGATCTAGACAGAAGAGTTTAGAAGAAATGTGCTATAATTCATGTTACTGGACTTCTATTTTATATCAATTTTACAACTATGGTTTTCCCTTTTTTTTTTTTTAATTTTTTTTATAGATGCATCATTTTGTTATGCCTTTCAAGGCTTTATTTCTTTTAAACAATTAACCTTAAGGCCATGTTGGCCTCATATAAATGGTAAAATGGTTTGTTATAGCTGACTTCT
Source organism: Allobates femoralis (assembly GCA_033576535.1). Classification (NCBI taxonomy): domain Eukaryota; kingdom Metazoa; phylum Chordata; class Amphibia; order Anura; family Aromobatidae; genus Allobates; species Allobates femoralis. The sequence goes on from JARQOC010000001.1 coordinate 395,164,321, forward strand.
AAGCTAATAGTCTGATTTAATATTGCCTCAGCTTATATAAATGTATTTTGTGATATCCTTCAATAAATACACTTGAACACAAAGAAAAGGCACAAATCAGAAAAAATAATAATCACAGTACATGAAAACTCAAATTATGATAGGGAAAGATGCGTAGTGCTACACTAGTGATAGAATTACAAGATACAATTCAATTCCATTTAATTACTTCGTCTTATTATGCCATGTGGCAGTATATTATTAAATTATATTGATAGACATACATAGCCAGTGGTGTTTGGAGATAAACTTCCATTATGTGCAGGAGAGAGCCCACACATCACTTAGCACCAGCTTATGACATTGTTTGGGTATAGCAGTGTAGTGATATCATCAGTGAGGAGAAATTTGTGTGTTCTTCCCTCTACTAATATGATGGCAGAGAAGACAGCAATATTAAAAGGAAGGAGAGAGTAATTTGCGGCCTGTCTCCTGCGCTGAAGTGCTAACAGAGGAGACTGCAGTGGCAGAAGGGAGGAGAAAGTGATTTGTAGCCGCACTCTTGCACTTAACCAATAACAGAGTAGACCACAGTGTCAGAAGGGAGGAGAGAGTGTTTTGTGGGCTCTCTCCTGCACTGAAGAGATAGCAGAGTAGACCGCAATGTCAGAAGGGAAGAGAGAGTGATTTGTGGGCTCTCTCCTGCACTGAAGTGATAGCAGAGGAGACCGCAGTGTCAGAAGGGAGGAGAGAGTGATTTGTGGGCTCTCTCCTGCACTGAAGTGATAGCAGATGTGAGACAGTAACCGGGATGATCTGTGACGGCCGGTATGTGTCTCCCAGGTTGTGCTCCCTCCACGTATAGGAAGCACTCCACTCCGGGTTCATAGAGGATTCCCGGAGGGAGGCAAGGGTTAAAAGCTAGGCAGGAACACAGGGTGTGGTTCTCTGAGTGGAGCTTCAGTCTGAGGGAAGACTGATGAAGCTAGTGAGCGGCCAGGGCGGGAGAGTGCAGAGGCTGTGTGCTGGTACAACACGGCCTAGCCCAGAGTGCTTGATCTCGGTGACACCTGGACCAGAGAGAACCCGTGATAAAGGACTGTATGCCAATTGTATGGTTGTAGGGAGTGTGCCCGGCTGCATCCTGGAACCCCAGAGGTTTGTGCATACTGTGGACTTGTGCCTAATAAACCGTGTGCTGTGAACTTCTGTGCCTGGGTCCTTGCCTTCTGCCGTGCAATCCCACGTCGCTACCTCACACAGAGTAGACCGCAATGTCAGAAGGGAGGTGAGAGTGATTTGTAGGCTGTCTCTTGCACTGAAGCAAAAGCAGAGGAGACCGCAATGTCAGAAGGAAGGGGAGAGTGATGTGTAGACTGTCTCCTACATTGCAGTGATAGCAGAGGATATAGCAGCGTCAGAAGGGAGGAGAGAGTGATTTGTGGGCTGTCTCCTGCATTTTCCAACTCAACTAATTTATCATCTATGATATCATCTGCTCATTTCAAAATCTGGGTGTTGAAACCAATCTTAATATTGTGATATTTTCTTTTAGGAAACTGTAGCTGTGAATGTGACAACTTTACAAGGACAAGAGAAGGTGACTGAACAGGCAAGTCATTGTGCAAACCAGAATAATGGACCAACGAAATGGTAATGAAATGGATAGTTACAAGGGACATTCTCACAACAGTTGGTTTGCTGGGTAAAGCTTTCTCCATGTGGATGTTTCTTGCCTGGGAAATGTAGACTTGCATAGCAGCCATTCAGATAATAGATGGCATGAGTCTACCTAAGCCGCGGTCTCCCTTTTTTTAGCATTGCTTTCCTCCGACTCATGGAGCAAAATGTTTTTTCTCCCATCGCCTTCCACGACAGCATTGGAGGATGTCGTCCACGCCCTATTGGGGGACAGGAACACAGAGAGGTTAAAAGCCCCTCCCCTTCCTCCGCACTCCAGTGTCTTCCTGTCCCCCTTGGGGCATGGAGAGGTTCCAGTGCTGTCAGGCCGGCAGGGGCAGCATTTGGTAGACTTACGGCCGGGCCAGAGATGGGCGTCGGGGGCGACCTCCTCCTCCTTCTCGGGCTCCCATGTGGGACCTTGCGGCCTTCCTGCGTCCTCCGGGGCAAAGCAGGCCGTTTTCGGAGTGCCGGATGCCTGTCTCAGCTCTCCGGCGTCTCCCTCCTCCAGCTGCGGTCCCGGGAGCGCGCTCCGTGAGTGCCGCGACGTCACTTCCGGTTTCGGGTGACGTCACTTCCGGTTTTCGGCCGGCGGCTCCTGTGCGCGCGGCGGCGGCTTGGGCGCGGCTCCAGGGGCCCGGCAGGCCTATCGCACGAATCTGCCTGCGGCCAGTGACCGGGAGGAGGGAGGGAACAGCTGTTCCGCGTTGGGAGGCACGGTGCTTAGGGATAAGTACCCGCCGGAAGACTACACCCAGGTAAGGAGATCCCTGAAGATGGAGGGTGTTAGATCTTCCTCCTCTGCCTCTGCAGAGCCCAGCGTTCCCCCAGCTCCTGTAAGTGTCTTGGGGGTGGTCACTGCGGTAGGGGGCATTAGATCCCTTCACTCACTCTGGGTCCCCTTCTTTCCCCTTTTTCTATAGGGAGACAAGGGCCCTCCTGTTAAAAGCAGCAAAACCCCTTCCAGAAAATGTGGCATCTGCGGCATGAAACTTCCTTCTGCCTGTAAACAGAAGTTGTGTCAGCCGTGTACTGACGGTGTGGTCAGGGAAGAATCCCCGTCCCTGCTTGAGGAACTCCAGTCCATGGTTAGACACGAAGTTCAAGCAGTTAGACAGGAGGTGCAGGCTTCTATCTCAGCCTTGCCGGTTTTTGCTGCAGCATCCAGGCCTTCCCCTCCAAAAAAGCGGAAGCTCCAGGACTGTGATTCGATGGCTTTCATGGAGGCTGTCCAGAGCTCTGCGTCTGAGGACGGCGAGGATGTTGCCTCTGTTGCCTCTACACAGGCACGAGATTCTGGACACTACTATTTTTCCTCTGAGTCCATGGGGAAATTGCTGGACGCTGTCCGTAGCACCATGGGGGTTGAGGAGGTGGAACTCCCTTGTTCAGTGCAGGACGACATGTTCAGAGGCTTACGGGCTAAGCGGCAGTTGGGCTTCCCTGTCCATGAGGTCATCCGGGAGCTTGTCCACCGGGAGTGGGAGTCGCCAGAAAATAGGCTGATCACCCCTTCCGAGTTGAAACGGCGGTTTCCCTTGGAGGGTGCTGACTTTGTCGGGGATGTTCCAAAGGTGGACATCCAGGGTGGCCAGGGTGGCTAAAAAGACCGCCTTACCGTTTGAAGATTCCTCCCAGTTGAAGGACACCCTCGATCGTAAGATGGAGAGTGTTCTCAAAAAATCCTGGGAGGCGGCCGCTATGTCTTTGAAAGTTAATATTGCATCGACATGTGTGGCCAGATCGCTCTTTAAGTGGATCTCCCAGCTGGAAGATCACATCCTGCAGGGTACTTCCAGGGAGGAGCTTTTGGATTCTGTTCCACTCCTGAGGCGTGCTACAGGCTTCTTGGCTGATGCCTCAGCAGAGTCGGTCCGCATTGGCGCCAGGAGTGCAGTGTTGTCCAACACGGCTCGCAGAGCGGTGTGGCTTAAGATGTGGAATGGGGATGTCACGTCTAAACTTAAGCTGTATGGCATCCCTTTTCATGGGTCTTATGTGTTTGGTCCGGCATTGGATGACGTCTTGGAAAAGGTGTCAGACCGGAAAAAGTGTCTCCCTGAACAGAAGCCCTTTCGGAAGCAGTCCTTTCGGTCCGAGCGTAGCCAGCCCTCCCAGTATAGGGGGAAGGGTAAATCCGGTCGCTGGGCCTACCAGAAAGGTGACAGAAACCGTAATATCTTGCTCCCCCAGCACCGAAGTCAGGGAGCGGGGGCCCAGCCGGGCTCTAAGCAATGACGCCGGACCCATTGCTGGGCGGCTCTTGAGGTTTCTTCCCCAGTGGGAAGCAATCTCCTCATGCCCGTGGATCCTCTCGACCATTCGGGAGGGTCTGCGGTTGGAATTCGAGAGTCAGCCTCCTTCATGTCTGTGGATCACTCCTCTTCCCCTAGGGGACTCTCGCGCACTGTTTTTGTTGGGTCTGCAAGACCTGTTAGGTTCCGGCGTGGTGTCTCCGGTCCCTCCAGGAGAAGTGGGCCAGGGGCACTACTCCAGGTTGTTTGTGGTGCGAAAGCCCTCCGGGGCGCCCCGTATCATCTTCAATTTAAAACTTCTCAATCGTCATGTTCTTTACAGGCGATTCAAGATGGAATCCGTCCGCTCGGCGATTCCCCTGATCGGGCAGGAGTACATGATGGCCACCATCGACCTCCAGGACGCGTACTATCACGTCCCCATTCACCCGTCTCACAAACGCTTTCTGCGCTTCGCGATCTCCGGGGCAGGTGGGACGGGCCATTATCAGTTCAATGTGCTGCCGTTCGGGATTTTGTCAGCCCCCAGGGTTTTTACCAAACTCATGGGGGAGGTGATGGCATTCCTCCAGTCTCAGGGCTTGTGCGTGATTTCCTATCTAGATGACATGCTTGTGGTGGCTCCTTCGGCAGATGTCCTGCGCACCCATGTTTCCAGAACCTTGGAGATTCTTCAGGGTCTGGGGTGGGTGCCCAATCTTCGGAAGTCGGAACTGGTTCCGGCGACCCACCGTCAATTTTTAGGAGTCTTGCTGGACTCCTCAAAACAGACCTCGTTCCTTCCTGTCGCACACCGGCTTCTGCTCCGCGACAAACTGACCCGCTTCCGTGCTCGGGGGTCCCCCACCTTGCGGGAGGCAATGTCCCTGTTGGGATCCATGACGGCCTGCATTCCATCAGTGGCTTGGGCTCAGGCTCATTCCCGTCTGCTTCAGGAACACATTCTGTGCTCCTGGGACAGGCGCCAGGATTCCCTGAACTCTCGGGTCCAGACCCCGGGGAGGGTGGTGGCCTCCCTTTCCTGGTGGATGAATCCCGGGAATCTCCGGACGGGGGTGGCCTGGCTGCAGGCTCCAATGACCACCGTAACTACAGATGCCAGCGGGTCCGGTTGGGGAGCGATGGTGGATCACGTGCCGTTCCAGGGGGTTTGGAGTCAATCGATCAGTCGTCAATCTTCGAACTTCCGGGAACTTCTGGCAGTGGAGGAGACGCTTCATGCTGCAGTTCACGTCCTACAAGGGCGTCACGTCAAGGTTCTGTCGGACAATGTAACTACGGTTGCCTTCTTGCGCCACCAAGGTGGTACTCGGGGCAGCCACTTGCAGGTGCTCGCAAGATGAATATTTTCCTGGGCGGAGCGCCATCTTCTCTCCTTGTCAGCTGCTCATCTACGAGGAGCAGACAATGTACAGGCAGATTTTTTGAGCCGCACGAAGGTCCACCCTGGCGAATGGAGCCTCCATCCGGACGTGTTTCGCTCTCTTACGGACAGGTGGGGAGTCCCGTCAATCGACCTGTTTGCATCAAGAGCAAATGCCAAGGTGCCAACGTTCTTTTCCCTGAGTCGGTCAGATCATCCTCTGGGGCTGGACACCTTCGCCCATCGCTGGGACTTCCAGTTGGTGTATGCATTTCCTCCGATCCCGCTGCTCCCCAAGACTTTGCAGAAGATTCGGAAGGAGGGGGTGACGGCTATCCTGGTGGCTCCCCTGTGGCCCAAACGGGCATGGTACGGCGCTCTCCACGACCTGTGCCTGGAGGGTCCGATTCAGTTGCCCCACAACCTCGACCTACTGTCCCAGGGTCCTCTATTTCACCCGGACCCTCAGTGGCTCAATCTGGCGGCCTGGCTATTGAGGCCGAGATCCTGAGGACCAAGGGTCTCTCCCAAGCAGTGATCCGCACGCTTCACCAGAGCAGGAAGCCCGTGACGAACGCTATTTATGGGAAGGTTTGGAAACGCTTTCTGTCCTGGTGTGCTCCTTCCGTTCCGGATGTTCATCATCCTAATGTGGCTCTCATTTTGGATTTTTTGCAGCAAGGCTTGGATTTGGTCTTCAGCCGAGCACTCTTAAGGTCCAGGTTTCAGCTCTCAGTGCCGTATTTGATCAGGATCTGGCTGCCCATCGATGGATCAGGCCTTTTTTACCTCTGCTGGTAGACTGCGTCCCAGGCTTCGGGCTTCCGTCCCTACTTGGGATTTGAACATTGTTCTTCAGGGGCTTTCTCAGGAGCCCTTTGAGCCCTTGTCGGCTGCTTCCCTTCCATCTCTCTCTCACAAGACAGCGGTTTTGGTGGCCATTACTTCGGCCAGGCGAGTTGGGGAGTTACAGGCGCTCTCGGTCCAGGCGCCTTACCTCGTGGTTTCTGATGATCGCATTACGCTTCGTTTGGATCCATCCTTTCTTCCTAAAGTTGTGTCGGATTTCCATCGGTCCCAGGAAGTGGTGCTCCCGTCCTTTTGTAATTCTCCCACTAATGCAGCTGAGGCCGTGTTTCACACCTTGGATGTCCGTCGATTTGTCCTCCACTATCTCCAAGTGACCGCTTCCTGGAGGTTGGATCAGAACCTGTTTGTTCAGCATTTCTGGAAAAACAAAGGGAAGAAGGCTTCCAAGGCTACCATCGCTTCATGGATCAAGAAGGCGATCTGTTCGGCCTACGTCGCTCAAAACCTTGCTCCTCCGGTGGGGTTGAAGGCTCATTCCACTCGGGCTGCTGCTACATCCTGGGCGGAGCGGGCTGGAGCTTCATCTGAGCAGATATGCAGAGCGGCTACGTGGTCGTCCCTCCACACCTTTTCACGCCACTATCGGTTAGATCTGTCCTCTAGTCGGGATCTGTCCTTTGGTAGGAAAGTCCTACAGGCAATTGTCCCACCCTGAGGAGTATCGGTGGTATTCCTCCAATGCTGTCGTGGAAGGCGATGGGAGAAAACTGAATTAGTCCTTACCGGTAATTCCTTTTTTGGAACCTTCCACGACAGCATCAGTTCCCCCCCCTTGTTGTCGGATTTGGTTCGATTGTGTCAGGTAATCCATGTCTTCGGGTGATCTTGGTAATACACTGGAGTGCGGAGGAAGGGGAGGGGCTTTTAACCTCTCTGTGTTCCTGTCCCCAATAGAGCGTGGACGACATCCTCCAATGCTGTCGTGGAAGGCTCCAAGAAAAGGAATTACCGGTAAGGACTAATTCAGTTTTCTTTTGTGCATTCGGGCGACTGTATAAATCGGTGCAAGATGGTACTGCAATCCTTGGACTTACTGCATCTCTCCCCACCCGAACGTGACGGCATGATACTTTTTTATGCAGCTGCCAAGGTCGGGTTGGGATCTCTGACTAAGTTTTACAGTATGCTGTAATAGGACGTGTTAGAAGACTAGTCCTTTAAGCTCAACCACTGGTTGGTAAAGCACTGTATTAGGGGCCTTTCACACTTGCGGTTTTTTCCTGATTTGGAAGATCAGGTAAAACCCGATCCTTACAGTATTTTGCCCATTCACTTTAATTTTGTCAGGTAGAATCTTGTTGCTTCATGTTTTTTCCTGAAATCATTAAAGAGAATGGGCAAAAAAAATGAATCCTGTAAAGGCCACGTCACACGCATCAATCTTATGAGCGATATCGCTTAAGCGATCTGCTTTTTTGATCGCTTAAGCGATATAGTTTGTGCATCGCTGCGTGTAATCAAGCGATTTTACAATGTAAAATCGCTTGATTGATTGATCGCAGATTTGTGAGCCGGAGCTCAAATCAAGCGATAATCGCTTGATCAATCTGCATCATCGTGGTGTGTGACACCACGATGAACGATCTCCCAGCGGCACAGCCTATGCTGGGAGATGGTATCTATGGTAAACGTCGGGTTACTAAGCGCCACGCGGGGCCTAGTAACCCGATGTGTACCATAGTTACCAGCGATCTCGCTGGTCCACATCGCTGGTGAGTCTGTCTGTGTGACAGCTCACCAGCGATGTGAGCGATATTGTTAGCGATCGCGCGTGCACGTGATCGCTAACAATATCGCTCATAAGATTGATGCGTGTGACGTGGCCTTAAGAATCAAGTGTTTTCCTGATCTTCCAAATCAGGAAAAAACCACAAATGTGAAAGGCCCCTAAGGTGTTGTTCACAAGTTAGTATTTTATTTGTATTTATGCACCAAAACACGTAAGAGGTGTGAATTTTTCAATTATCTCTAGTCTCAGCTGCTAGCTTTGATGTACAAATCTTGATGCAAATGATATGTGACTTGTGAAGAAGGCCTTAAAGGCTAAAGACCCAGTTACACACACAGATAATTGTGCAGAGATTGTTTGCAGATCTCTGGTTGCAGTGAATCATGACACATTGCTCCATTTTGTGGCTGTGTACAAATGTAACAATGTGTCCATGATTTCACTGCAACCAGAGATCTGTGAACAATCTCTGCACAATTATCTGTGTGTGTAACTGGGTCTTTAGTCATATCCTCTTGAGAATTTGTCTTTTTTTATCATGGCCAACTCAAAGAGCAATGACTTTTTTTTTTTTCCCTTTTCACTCAGCCTAGCTGTCTGTCTAAAGGCTTTTTGTTAAATGTGAGCCATCATTAAATTTACTGTATATTGCATGGTATGGACTACAACTAAAAGATAATAAGGGAAATTCAGTTTATTTATTTTTTTTGTATACCATCCACTTTTCACTAAACACATGATGGCTGCTGATACACCTTCTAACAGCGGTCATTAAGGGGTCTTATCCTCATTGGGTCTTTTTAACTGCGTTGAGGAATAAGTGAATATCCCCCCCCCCCCCCCCCCCAATCACAGACAAAACTTGCTGTGGTGACATCTGTGTCTGCAGCTGATATCCACAGGCATCAGCCCTGACTGGTTTTGGAACCAGTTGGGACAGATTAACCCAATAAATACTGTTGTCAGTTGCTACAAAGACACCTTAGTGGTTAAAAGACCCCTTTTATGGACTGGTGAAAAAAAACAGATTTCAAAGCTCTTTGTTATTTCATAAGATGGGGGAGGGAGTTTGGGACTACCAGATATTCACGTCTATTACAAGTCCTGCTCGATAGACGCCCTTAAAGAATAGTGGGACCCTAAGTCCAATCCAAAATGTGGAGGGAGTTGGTCTCTAGAAAGTTGATTCACATCCCGTTGAAATATATCTCATTTACTAGCATTGATCTGGTGTTCCCATTCTCCCAATTTCATTGCTGAGACAACTATGCTGTTCCTTAACTTACAGGCAATCATTCCAGGGGCATCTCTCAAAACTTTTGAAGACCTGTCAACATTATTCCGACCCCCTCGTAAATTTTACTTTTCCTATGTTCAATTGAAAAGTTTTCTATCCTCTGGTCCAACAATTTTCTCTCAAGTAGCTCCTTCTCCTATTCAACACTTTATTTTGGGGGGAAAAAAGGATTCACAAGAGGGGTTTTAGTCGCTTATAACTATCTAAGTTCTCCCCAAGACCAAAATAAGCTTCCATATATGGTCAAATGGGAAAATGATCTGGGCACATCCTTTACCCAAGAACAATGGCAAATGGCCATGTCCTGGTCCCTTAAATGTTCTTCATGCATAAACCGTTTGGAAATCTAAAGGAAAATTCAACTCTGATGGTACCTACTCCCTAATTGCATAGCTCATTTGTCCCAAGGAACTTCCCACCTTTGTTCGAAGAATTGCTGTGAAATAGGCACACTTTTGCACACGTGGTGGTCCTGTTGTAAAATAAGTCGCCTTTGGGAAAATATATTTCTCTTTCGCCTCATTGGGGGACACAGGACGATGGGGTTATGCTTTTCTGCCACTAGGAGGCGACACTAGGCAAATGAAAAAGAAGCATAGTGGCTCCTCCCAGCAGTATATAACCCCCTGACAGGCACAGTTTCCCCAGTTTTTTGTTTAGCGTCTTAGGAGACAAGACACTGTTTTTTTTTTTCTCATCTTTGAGTTCCTTCAGACAGCTGCACCATCCCTCCTCAGTCCCCACAGTTGGGGCTCTGAGTAGTAGGTGATGGCCGGCTCCTGCAGCATCCCTCCCCAGACCCCACAGTTGGGACTCTGGGTTGCAGGAGGTGTCCCTTGGCCCTTTGGCCGCAGCAGCACAGAAGATGGAGCTGCGCTGGGATGGAGGTCTGTGCCCCTGTTCCTTGTGGACTCCAGGGTGGGGAGCCGTCATCAGGTAGGAGCTGCGCTGTCCTCTGGTGTTCCCCTGGGTGCTTGTGTCCATGCTCAATCTCCGGCACTTCGCGCCTGCCCCCCCTTGTCCAGTAGCCTGATATATTAATTTAGGCCCCGGCTCTAGGCCCATAGCTGTATCCCCGCCCATAATGATGATGCGGCGCGGCCGGGAATGCCTCCGGCGGGTCCACTCTGGGCATCGCTGGGGGGGCGTGGCCTCACATTTCCTGCTCCCAGGCAGTCTCTGGTGCCATCTTCAGCGTGGGACTTCACAGCAGCGCGGTCCGAGCTCTGCGGGGGGACAGGATTCGAGGCAGCGCTGTTCTTCCAGGTGACAGGGTTCAGCAGTGGTTAATATCCTGCTGTAGCCCTAGGCTGTGTATTGTAGCTCAGCAGTGATTAGTGTCATTCTGCTGCAGCTTTGTCTGTCTGCTGGCACTCAGCAGTATATTCCTCTGTGTATAGCAGGGAGGATGTCGGACAAAAAGGGCAAGAGCGCACCAAAGGCCTTTAATGTGTACTATGCCTTTTGCACTGTGTGCAAGGCTGCGCTGCCCTGCGGTTGTTCTACTCCGCTCTGCCAGGCCTGTGCCTCTTAATTCCTCATCCCTGTGCCCCTGACTCTGAGCAGGTTCCCGCTGGTGAGGTGGTGCCCGCTAGCGTCCCGCTCCGTCCGAATGGGCGGTTGCATTGTCGCAGTCTGTAAGCCAATCCATACAGCAACTCTCTGAGACGCTGATCCGGGTTGTGCAGCGGTGGCGAACGCTAATGTGAAGCCAGCCTATGTGTGACACGTGTCAACCATTTAAGTTGAATGTTATTTACAGTACTGTACATTCAGAGTCTAGAGAACAATTACACTGTATCCCCAAAAATAAGACGCAGTGTTGAACGCATGATTTATTGTGTCACTGCATTCTCATTCACCCCAATGTATGATCTGTATGCTTGCAGAGTCGTGCGTACAAATCATACATTCTCCGATGCACAGAAAATGCAACATGTCGCATTTCTGTGCGCCACGAATTGTGCAGAATGAGCGCATGCGGACATATACGTGGCAATCTGTGGGCGACCGCATACACCGTGCAACCCCATGTTAAACATAGGGATGCACAATGAATGCGTCACAGCATGCATTCGGCCGCTCACATACGCAGCGGAGCCGAACACAAGTGTGAAACCAGCCTAAAGGTACCGTTATACGGTTCAATTTGGTGAACGATGTTGCTAGCGATCTCATGCATGCACGATCGCTAACAAAATCGTTTACATCGCTGGTGAGCTGTCACACAGGCACTCACCAGCGATCCGGACCAGCGAGGACACTAGTATCCAAGGTAAACATTTGGTTACTAAGCGCCGCAGGGCCCTTCTGAGCCCTGCCGTGCGCCCAAACAGTGGTTTATAACCACATATGAGGTATCCGTGTAGTCAGGAGAAATTGCTCAACAAATTTCAGGATCCATTTTATCCTGTTGCCCATGTGAAAATGAAAGAATTGAGGCTAAAAGAACATTTTTGTTGGAAACATTAAAATGTCCATTTTTTTCCTTACACGTTGCTTTAGTTCCTGTGAAGCACCTGAAGGGTTAATAATCTTCTTGAATGTAGTTTTGAGTAGCTTGAGCTGTGCAGTTTTTGGAATGTTGTCACTTTTGGGTGTTTTCTGTCATGTACACACCCCTCAAAGGGACTTCAAATGTGATGTGGTCACTAAAAAAAAATGGTTTTGTAAATTTTGCTGGAAAAATGAGAAATTGTTGATGAACTTTGAACCCTTATAACTTCCTAACAAAAAATGTTTTTTCCCAAAATTGTGCTGATGTAAAGTAGACATATGGGAAATGTTATTTATTAACTATTTTGTGTCACATAACTCTCTGGTTTAGCAGAATAAAAATTCAAAATTTCAAAAATTGCTATAAATTTTCACCACATCTATTTTTTTACAAATAAACGCAAAAATTATTTCCCTAAATTTACCACTAACATGAAGCCCAATATGTCACGAAAAAACTGTCTCTGAATCGCTAGGATCCGTTGAAGCGTTCCGGAGTTATAACCTCATAAAGGGACACTAGTCAGAATTGCAAAAAATGGTCTGGTCATTAATGTGGAAATTGGCTTCGTCACTAAGGGGTTAAGATTAAATCATTTATTCAAGCCAATCACCGTAGACTGCAGGCACCGCCCACTGGTTTTAATTAGTAGTGGCAGCATGTATCTGCTGGCCAATCATCATGGTCCATGTGTACAGTCCCCTGGTCAGCCTGTGCAGCCGGTGGGTCCTGTCCACTAGCCAATCAATGGGACCTGCCAGCACCATCCCTCTGACCATCCAGAACATGCAGTTGTGCCACAGGTCCCCGCCCTTTCCAGCCGTAGGTCACTGTTTTTTCCAGCTTCCTATTGTATGGACAGAACTATTTTGCCTGGTTGTTCTCCCAGGATGGTTCTTCGCCGGGCTTCAATTCTGCAACTATGTAAAGGCTTGGCTTACTGACTCCACAGTCAGGGCGGTGGAGTCGGAGTCGTGGAGTCTGAGTCCATGTCAATTTTGGTGAAGTTGGCGTAGAGTTGGAGTCAGATTCAGGAAAATGTTGGAGGTTAAGCCTACCAACTTCACAGCCCTAAGAAAAGCTATTTATTGGTGCTTACCTTTCTTAAGTTTTAGAGGGTCCGTACCATCACTTCTGTAGATGCACGACTTTGCGGAAACATGTTGCAGACAACAGTTATCCAGGTAGCAGCTTGAGCAGAAGTGAGAAACATCTGTGGTAACAGTATTTTTAGTTATTAATCCCACCCCTCGGACAGTTTTGGGACATGCCATGGTTCTTTCCCCACTCAAACAGATGAATGAGGAATTTAGGCCTTTGGTAACTCGCCGCAAAACGTTTTTCTTGTAGTCTTTATCGGGAGGGCACAGCTTCCACCCTTGGTTGCCTGATGGGTATTTACTGTGGGTTTTTTTTCCTCAGGGTGGAAGAAGGTGATTTTTTATTTTTTTTCATGCTCTAATTCTTTTTGTTTCTTGTACAGCCTTCTCACGAAACTGAGGAGGCATAATGCTAGCAGTCGAGGTACTGTCTGCTGGGGAGGAGCCAATTTTTAATTTTATGTAATACTAGTGTAAGCCTCCAGGTGGAAGCACACTATTTCATGATTCTATGTCCCCCAGTAAGATTTCAAGCGACAGATTTTACGGTGAGTACCAAAAATTTTCTTTTTCTCTGCTGCAGACTCCTTCTGATTGTTTGACATATCTGGAATAATTTTTGGCTGGAGAAGAAAGCATAAGTGCTACCATGTGTCATGCCAACAGTAAAGCATACTGAGACCATTTATGTGTGGACTTGCCTTTCATCCAAGGGAGTTGGCTCACTCCTAAATTTTGCCTAAGAACACTGATATAAATATAAAATGGGAATTAAACATACACCAAGAGCTGATTTTACCAACAATCATCCTGGAGAACTTTAGTGATGAACAATGTTTATGTCAGCACCATGTCACAAGGCAAAAGTGAGAACTAACTAAAGTTACTCAGTGAACAAAACATTGAAATATTGGGTTCATCGTCATGAAACACCACACTTTTCAATATCATTTAGAACCTGAGGGCAATCTTCAAACAAAAATACAGAAATTGTGATATACTCCAAGCACTGGTTAAAGGTGCCTTCACACTTGCGTTTGGAGCGCAGCGCACCAAACACAGCCAAACACTTGCGCACATGCTTTCCTATGTTTAACATGGGAACGTATGTGCATGCGTATGGCTGCGTTTGGCCGCATTTGCGTACGGATGAGCATAATTTATGCGCCCTCCGACCACACTCCAAACGCAGCATGCAGCATTTGTTGTGCGTTCGCGGGTGCTTGTTTTATCCGCAAGCGCACAAAAAATGCATGGATCTCAATGGATCCGCGGTGTCCTCCGCATGACAGCACAGGAGAATGCTGCAGATCTTATTGAAATCTCTCTCGGTGGCCGCCGGTGATCAGCGGCAGCCACCGGGAGATTATGCAGAGCCACAGCTGATCTCCCGCCAGTGTCAGCGGGAAGAAACAGCTGATCTGACAGCTGTTTAATCTCCCGCACTGACACCGAATAGGTGATATCGGCACGGGAGATTTGAAGCAGCGATCAGCTGTTTCTTATCTCCTGCACTGATATCACGATATTCTGTGTCGGCGCGGGAGATTTAAACAGCTGTCAGATCAGCTGTTACTTCAGATCTCCCGCGCCGACACCGGCGGGAAATCAGCTGTGGCCGGGAGGAGGAGATCTCTGCTGCTGATCTCCTCCTCCTGGCCGCCCCCAGAGACAGCTGATTGGCTACCCGGGCACCATACTAATGTGAATGCATGCGGAGATTCTCCGCTACGTTCACATTAGTATGGGCTGCTTTGCGTCTGCATGCCCTCTACATGCAGACACAAACGCAAGTGTGAAGGCAGCCTTAGTAAGACTGTTGTCATCAGTCAGGATTTGGCCCAGAAGCTGATATCCAGCAACCAGGGCAAATTGTATAAGTCTTAAACTAATGCTCATCACTGGAAATAATGAAACTATGCATACATTTTGATGTTTGTCAATAATAAAATGTAAAAATGCTTATAATTGTACTGCAGTGATCACAGAAACACCTGACTTAGGCTACTTTTACATTTGTGTTCCCTTCCGCAGCGTTCTGCGGAGGGGAGCCGCAATGTGAGCGCAGCACCGCCAGCCCCTATCTTTATAATGGGAGCGCACAGTGCTGCGCTTGACTGCGCAGGACCGTGCGCACCCATTCACTACCATATGTGATCTGTGCACAGGCGGATGCCTGCGCACAAATCGCCCAGTTTCGTCCGCACCAGAAATGCAAGATGTGCGGAGGGGAACGCAAATGTGAAAGCACCCTAAAAGATCTAAAACCACTGAAGTAGCAACATTTGTGATAAACTTTGTGTCAGTCTGAAAACTTTTGGCCCTGCTGTAGTAGGATAACCGAGCCTTCCCTTCTGTTCAGTGTAGCTGGCACTTTACTTTACACGTGTTATTTTTGGGTATAATCATTTCTTTTTCCCATTTAGGTGAGTTCCAATATTAGCTTTGTAAGAGGACAGATACACCTAAATGGATTTCCCATAAACAGAGGCGTTTCTCGAATAACCTGCACAATGGACATACGTAAGTTGTCTGTTTCATCAGTATGAGTTCTGTAAACTCAAACGATCGCAGATCAAATTGTATTTCATCCTTGGAACTAATTACACCAGTATCCTGACCTTGTTCACTGGTTCTTAGGAACCTCGCTAAGTGTAAATTCTCTTGAACATATTTTTAGTCTGAGCTCTGTCCATACAGAAAACGGTCAACATTTTGGACTGATGTTGGTGAATGGGTACATTCACGTTATCGATTGTGTAAATGGACCCAACGTTTGGGCCGGGGTTAGACGTCCGTATACAATGGATGACGATCGCATTGTAATGCACAAAATGGCCTGTGGCCCCTCCTGACTTCAGCATGACAGCTTCAAGAATTACTGTGCAGCTGTCATAGATGGATCAATGATGCCTCTGGCCACTCCGTGCATTACAATGCAATCGTCGTTCGTGTTATACAACCGTCTGACCCCGGCCTACGAGTGAAAAAAATCTTGGCATGTGCTAAACAGATTTGTTTTTTTAGGTTAGACACCTATTATTATTGTTATTTATTTATTGTTATTATTGTTATGTTATTATTTAACACATACAAGAAAAAAAAAGCCATACGGAGACTATCAGTATTTTACAGAATTATTGCCATTATTTATCTAGAAAGGTAAATTTGACCTTGTATAATTTTATTAATTACTGATGCATAAAAACTAATGTTAAAATATGTTCATACGGATGAGAAAACTGGTTGCAAAATCTTTTTTTTTTGTTCAATGAAAAACTGATGAGCTGTGGCCTCAGGAGAGCGGACCCAGAGTGAAATAAGACAAAAGGACATACATTTAAAGCATTATTGTATAAGGAATGCATACCCTGGACACTACCACTCAGACCTAAATCCTTCAATGTAAATTCTTAGGACCATTCATACAGGGAGCAAAACCCCCATCTTGAGAAAATTCATCTTCAGAGTACAACTATTGTGAACAAGGTCATAGTTTTGGCCAAAACACGTATTGAATGAAAAATATTCCTTTTTTCTATGCACCAGTAAAAGCCGTGTTGTTTTTGCATCCAAACAGGAGTGTACATTTGATTAACATTTTCCTGAATTATTAACGTGGGGTCTTGAATCAATCCCTTCAAATTGCACCTCTGTCCATTAAATATATTCTTGTGCACGCCAAAGTCTTATCATATTACTGTAGATAACCTTCTGTGCTTGCTGGTCATTGTGCTGCACCAATGTTTAACTTTAGTCGACAATCGTGAGTGGATCTTCAGAACCCCTAGGGTCCCGCAGGTACGGGAATTCTGATGCAGAACAGTTGCTCTGACCTGAGACATTATCAGGACTTAATTGGATCAGGTCCAAATGATTTTAATCAGGTTGTTCGGGCTTTTTATAAAAGCTATGTGTATATCTTGGCTGCATAATGCTGACAGTTTGTAATTTACACCCTGTCAACATTTTGCATGCTTACCTAGATATCATTATTCTGCGTGAGGCGGAGACCAAACAGGGGTGTGTTTGTTTTGGAACTTGGATGTAAACGTCACTACTTGTCATTCCACCCATTTTCACACACGCACGTCGTAGACTGCAACAAGCCCACCCCAGTCCCAAGCATGCCCCCCCTCCAGTCTGCACAGCATGCCCAACCCCCCTCCACACTCCATTCCCCTATGTACACTGTGATAGAACTGTATTGAACTGAGAGCGGTCATATCCTGTGACACTGTGCCAAATTTGCAGCTCTGAGGAGATGACCGTTCTCAGTGATGCTGTATGTGCACTCGCCTTCCCCTGTGTCCATGCTGATCGATGTGACATGAAGTGCTTATCCTCACAGCTGCTTGGGCCTGCCCTGCCTTCTCTGTGCAGCAAAGCTCAGTGCACAGAAGGGATGGGCAGGCCTGTGTGGCTGTGAGGATAAGCGCTTCATGTCACATCGATCAGCGTGGATACAGGGGAAGGCGAGTGCACATACAGCATCACTGAGAACGGTCATCTCCTCAGAGCTGCAAATTTGGTACAGTGTCTCAGAAAGAGATGACCACTATCAGTTAAATATGGTTCTATCACAGAGTACATAGGGAAATGGAGTGTGGAGGGGGGCCGGGCATGCTGTGCAGACGTGGGGGGTGCATGCTGTGGAGATTGGGGTGGTGGGCATGCTTGATACTGGGGAGGGCTTGTTGCAGTCTGAGACGTGTTTGTAGGAGAGTGGGTGGAAACAAGTAGTAATGTTTTCACCCAAACTCCAAAATAAACACGCCCCTGGTTGTTCTCCTCCACACACAGAATATCTAGGTATGACTGCTTTCACATTACGTTTTAGTTCCTGTACGTGGGATCCTACTTGTTGTAGGACCCCACGGACAGGAAAGGACACCACAGGAGGTAACCTATTCTGTGTCCGGGTCCGTGATTATCACGGATCCGGACACAGCAGGTCACTTTCACTTCTGCAATGTATAATATACATTGCGGAAGTGAAGTAAAGTAAAAGAAAGAGTTAAAAATAAAAAATCACTATGCTCACCTATCCTCGATCCACCGCTGCCTCCCAGCAAGGTCCAAGTGCTTACAGGGCCTGTGGTGACGTCACAAGCCGATCATCTGATCTGGTCACATGACTGCAGTTACCGCGGTACACTAAAATCGGGTCCGAGGAACGATCAGCTGTTTCCTCGGACCCGCGCTCATAAGCCCCCATGTTAAAGGACACGGATCGGATTTGGCCTAATTGCCATCCGATTTTGTGGGATCCGATTTTTTTTTGTTTGTTTGTTTTTTGTTTTTTTTTGTTTTTTGTTTTTGTTTTTTTCTGTGCCCAAAATCGGAGCAGTCTTCGATTTAGGGGTCCAGCAAAAAATCGGACACAAATCGGATTCCACAAAATCGGATGGCAATTAGGCCAAATCCGATCTGATCCGACCACCATAGGATAACATGGGGGCCAAATCGGATCTGTGGCTGTCCGTTTTACAACGGACAGCCACGGAGCCAACAAAAATGTGATGTGAAAGCACCCTAAGCCTGCAAAATGTGGACCGGGTGTACATTACAAACTTGTCAGCATTCTGCAGCCTAGATATGCACTTAAGGCCACGTTACACACACAGATAATTGTGCAGATATTGTTCGCAGATCTCTGGTTGCAGTGAAATCATGGACACATTGTTCCATTTTGTGGCTGTGTATAAATGGAGCAATGTATCCATGATTTCACTGCAACCAGAGATCTGTGACCAATATCTGAACAGATATCTGTGTGTGTAACGTGGCCTTTCGATTTTATAAAAAGCTTAGACAACCCCTGTATCTCCTTGCTATCCTCCAAATGATGCAATAAATAGCGATCATGGAATAAAGAAGTTTGTGCGAGGGAGTGGGCTCCTTCTCTGACCCCTTAACCCTCCCTTCATGTTCATTCTGCATTTCAAAAATTCCAATAAAAGCTATTCAAAAATGTTATGTGCCTGAAAATGGTTCCAATAAAAGCATAAACTCATCCTGCATAAAACAGGCCCTCGCAAGATTCTGAAGACACAAATTCAGAAATATAGCTCTCAATATGGGTTGATAGTAAAAAAAAATTATTGGAAAGCAACAAACGTTTTAGTGACTGATAGTAGTAGCCACAAGTAAATAAAACTATATAAATCTGGTTTTACTGTAATCACACCTACCCAAAAGAATAAATTCCTGTAATCACTTGTACCAAGCGATGAATGGTGTAAAAAAAAAAAAAAAAAAAAAAAAAAATTTTTGACCTGCTGTTTATTCCTTCTTCCCAAAGATCACAGTATGGATTATCTCACATTTATCCTGCACTCTACGCTGAGCACTTATACCAGGATTTCCATATAAATCTCTGCAATACATGATTCAGACAAAACCCCTGATAGAAGATTCCCTATAATGAGGCAGAGATAGTCACTGTGGACTGTAGCTGGCTTATGATTTGGCGGTGTCCATCCTTTTAAGCTTTCATAAAAGCACTAGATGGCGGCCCGATTCTAAAGAATCGGGTAGTCTAGAATCCATATATAGTTTATTTACTAATAGTTAGGGGAGTGCGGTGAAATTAATTGTGTGTATACAGGTGGCTCAGTGGGTAGCAGAGTATACGGTGGCTCAGTGGTTGGCACTGTATATGGTGGCTCATTGGTTAGCACTGTATATGGTGGCTCAGTGGTTAGCACTGTATATGGTGGCTCAGTGGTTAGCCTTGTATACGGTGGCTCAGTGGTTAGCACTGTATACGGTGGCTCAGTGGTTAGCACTGTATATGGTGGCTCAGTGGTTAGCATTGTATACGGTGGCTCATTGGTTAGCACTGTATATGGTGGCTCAGTGGTTAGCACTATATGGTGGCTCAGTGGTTAGCACTGTACGGTGGCTCAGTGGTTAGCACTGTATATGGTGGCTCAGTGGTTAGCACTGTACGGTGGCTCAGTGGTTAGCACTGTACGGTGGCTCAGTGGTTAGCACTGTACGGTGGCTCAGTGGTTAGCACTGTACGGTGGCTCAGTGGTTAGCACTGTACGGTGGTTCAGTGGTTAGCACTGTACGGTGGCTCAGTGGTTAGTACTGTATATGGTGGCTCAGTGGTTAGCACTGTATATGGTGGCTTAGTGGTTAGCACTGTACTGTGGCTCAGTGGTTAGTACTGTATATGGTGGCTCAGTGGTTAGTTCTGTATATGGTGGCTCAGTGGTTAGTTCTGTATATGGTGGCTCAGTGGTTAGTTCTGTATATGGTGGCTCAGTGGTTAGTTCTGTATATGGTGGCTCAGTGTTTAGCACTGTATATGGTGGCTCAGTGGTTAGCACTGTATATGGCTTTCATAAAAGCACTAGATGGCGGCCCGATTCTAAAGAATCGGGTAGTCTAGAATCCATATATAGTTTATTTACTAATAGTTAGGGGAGTGCGGTGAAATTAATTGTGTGTATACAGGTGGCTCAGTGGGTAGCAGAGTATACGGTGGCTCAGTGGTTGGCACTGTATATGGTGGCTCATTGGTTAGCACTGTATATGGTGGCTCAGTGGTTAGCATTGTATACGGTGGCTCAGTGGTTAGCCCTGTATACGGTGGCTCAGTGGTTAGCCCTGTATACGGTGGCTCAGTGGTTAGCCTTGTATACGGTGGCTCAGTGGTTAGCACTGTATACGGTGGCTCAGTGGTTAGCACTGTATACGGTGGCTCAGTGGTTAGCACTGTGTACGCTGGCTCAGTGGTTAGCCTTGTATACGGTGGCTCAGTGGTTAGCACTGTATACAGTGGCTCAGTGGTTAGCACTGTATACGGTGGCTCAGTGGTTAGCACTGTATACGGTGGCTCAGTGGTTAGCACTGTGTACGCTGGCTCAGTGGTTAGCACTGTATACGCTGGCTCAGTGGTTAGCACTGTATACGCTGGCTCAGTGGTTAGCACTGTATACGCTGGCTCAGTGGTTAGCACTGTATACGCTGGCTCAGTGGTTAGCACTGTATACGCTGGCTCAGTGGTTAGCACTGTATACGCTGGCTCAGTGGTTAGCACTGTATACGCTGGCTCAGTGGTTAGCACTGTATACGCTGGCTCAGTGGTTAGCACTGTATACGCTGGCTCAGTGGTTAGCACTGTATACGCTGGCTCAGTGGTTAGCACTGTATACGCTGGCTCAGTGGTTAGCACTGTATACGCTGGCTCAGTGGTTAGCACTGTATACGCTGGCTCAGTGGTTAGCACTGTATACGCTGGCTCAGTGGTTAGCACTGTATACGCTGGCTCAGTGGTTAGCACTGTATACGCTGGCTCAGTGGTTAGCACTGTATACGCTGGCTCAGTGGTTAGCACTGTATACGCTGGCTCAGTGGTTAGCACAGTATGATGGCTGAGTGGTTAGCACAGTATACGCTGGCTCAGTGGTTAGCACAGTATGATGGCTCAGTGGTTTTCAGTGTATCTGGAGGCTCAGTGGTTAGCAGTGTATTTGATGGCTCAGTGGTTTTCACGGTGTGAAGGCTTAGTGGTTTGCACAGTGCGGTGGCTCAGTGGTTTTTACAGTGCGTTGGCTCAGTGGTTAGCACTGCGCGGTGGCTGAGTGGTCAGTGCAGCATGGAGGCAGAGTGGTATTCGCAGGATGGGGGCAGCAGGTGGACAGCTCAGGATGGAGGCTCAGTGGTCAGCGCAGGATGGAGGCTCGAGTGGTCAGCGCAGGATGGAGGCTGAGTGGTCAGCGCAGGATGAGGCTGAGTGGTCAGCGCAGGATGGAGGCTGAGTGGTCAGCGCAGGATGGAGGCTGAGTGGTCAGCGCAGGATGGAGGCTGAGTGGTCAGCGCAGGATGGAGGCTGAGTGGTCAGCGCAGGATGGAGGCTGAGTGGTCAGCGCAGGATGGAGGCTGAGTGGTCAGCGCAGGATGGAGGCTGAGTGGTCAGCGCAGGATGGAGGCTGAGTGGTCAGCGCAGGATGGAGTGGTCAGCGCAGGATGGAGTGGTCAGCGCAGGATGGAGTGGTCAGCGCAGGATGGAGTGGTCAGCGCAGGATGGGCGAGTGGTTCAGCGCAGGATGGGCGATGGTCAGCGCAGGATGGACGTGGTCAGCGCAGGATGGAGTGGTCAGCGCAGGATGGAGGTGGTCAGCGCAGGATGGAGTGGTCAGCGCAGGATGGAGTGGTGTCAGCGCAGGATGGAGTGGGTCAGCGCAGGATGGAGGCTGAGTGGTCAGCGCAGGATGGAGGCTGAGTGGTCAGCGCAGGATGGAGGCTGAGTGGTCAGCGCAGGATGGAGGCTGAGTGGTCAGCGCAGGATGGAGGCTGAGTGGTCAGCGCAGGATGGAGGCTGAGTGGTCAGCGCAGGATGGAGGCTGAGTGGTCAGCGCAGGATGGAGGCTGAGTGGTCAGCGCAGGATGGAGGTGAGTGGTCAGCGCAGGATGGAGGCTGAGTGGTCAGCGCAGGATGGAGGCTGAGTGGTCAGCGCAGGATGGAGGCTGAGTGGTCAGCGCAGGATGGAGTGGTCAGCGCAGGATGGAGTGGTCAGGACAGGAAGGAGTGGTCAGCGCAGATGTAGGCTAGTGGTGAGCACAGGATGGAGGCTCAGTGGTAGCCAGGATGGAGGCTCGAGTGGTGAGCCAGGATGGAGACTCAGGGTGAGCACAGGATGGAGGCTCAATGGTCGAGCACAGGATGGAGGCTCAGTGGTGAGCACAGGATGGAGGCTCAGTGGTGAGCGCAGGATGGAGGCTCAGTGGTCAGCGCAGGATGGAGGCTGAGTGGTCAGCGCAGGATGGAGTGGTCAGCGCAGGATGGAGTGGTCAGCGCAGGATGGAGTGGTCAGAGCAGGATGGAGTGGTCAGAGCAGGATGGAGTGGTCAGCGCAGGATGGAGTGGTCAGCGCAGGATGGAGGCCGAGTGGTCAGCGCAGGAATGGAGGCCATGAGTGGTCAGCGCAGGATGGAGGGCCGGAGTGGTCAGCGCAGGATGGAGGCCGAGTGGTCAGCGCAGGATGGAGGCCGAGTGGTCAGCGCAGGATGGAGGCCGAGTGGTCAGCGCAGGATGGAGGCCGAGTGGTCAGCGCAGGATGGAGTGGTCAGCGCAGGATGGAGGCTCGGTGGTCAGCACAGGATGGAGTGGTCAGCGCAGGACGGAGGCCGGGTGGTCAGCGCAGGACGGAGGCCGGTGGTCAGCGCAGGACGGAGGCCGGGTGGTCAGCGCAGGACGGAGGCCGGGTGGTCAGCGCAGGACGGAGGCCGGGTGGTCAGCGCAGGACGGAGGCCGGGTGGTCAGCGCAGGCGAGGTGGGCGGAGCCTGGCGGGATCGCCGCGAGGTGGGCGGAGCCTGGCGGGATCGCCGCGAGGTGGGCGGAGCCAAGCGGGAGCTGCGCAGCGGGATGGCGGTGGGGTAAGTATACCGGAGACTGGTAGTCTGCATGAGAGTATGAGTGTGTGTGTGGGGGGGGGAGGGGTACGATAGTGTTGTGTCAGGGGTGTACGTGTGTGGTGGACGTGGGTTGGGGGGGTGAGTGCCAAGTAGTGTGGGTCGCCAGGGTACTCCCGCTTAGGGCGGCCATCTTGGTCCACCCTGAGCGGGTGTACCCTGGGACAAAGTTACGGAAGTGTGTGCAAAGTGACGGAACGGACGTCACAAATCTCTTGTGGTTTTATATATTAGATGGTCCACCATAGTTTTGGTTAGTTTTCCCCGCATTGTTGTACTCAGGAGAAATTGCACAACAAATTGTATGTTCCATTTTCTCTGGATACCCATGTAAAAAAAAAAAAAAAAATTTGGCTCTACATTTTTGTGTGAAAGATTTTTTTTTTCATTCTCAACATGATAAAATTCTTTGACATACCTGTGGCTTCACACATCTAAATAAGTTCCTTGAGAAGTGCAGCTTCCAAAATGTGGTCACTTGTTAGGGGTGTCAACTGTTTAGTCACATCAGGGGCGAGGAAGCATGACTTGGTGTCTGCTATTGATTGCAGCCAATTTTGCACTCCAAAAACCAAATGGTGCTCCTTCCCTTCCAAGCCCTGCCATGTGCCTAAACAGTAGTTTTCAATCACATATGGAGTATAGGTGTACTCCGGAGAAAATGGACTTTGCAATTTGTTGTACACTTTCTTCTGTTACCCTTGTAAAACTAAAATGTGGAGCTTTGTGGCCAAAATCTTTTGTCATTTCTTTGGCTCAATGTTTTGAAATTCTGTGAAGCATCCGGGGTTCAAGGTGCTCAGCACACCTCTAAAAAAAAAAATTCCTTGAGGGGTGTAGTTTCCAAAATGGAGTCACATATGGGGGCTTTCCTCTTTTTAGGCACATCAGTGACTCGTCAAACGCAACATGGCGTCTGATATCGATTCCAGACAGTTTTGCACTCCAAAAGTGGTATAGCACCCTTCCCTACCGTGCTCCCAAACAGTAGTTTTCCATCACTTATAGGGTATCAACGTACTTTGGGAGAAGTTGTACAACAAATTGCACGGTCCATTCCCTCCTGTTACGATTGTGAAAATCAAAAGTACAAGGCTAAAGCAACATTTTTATTGTAAAAAAGTAAAACGTTCATTTCCAGGTCATCCCTCATGACAGTACCATAGGAGTTAGCCCCATATCCTCTAGGGACAGGAAGCATAAGAGGTTAAAATCCCCTCCCCATCTCAACCTCAATGTTTTTCCTACGCCTACACAGGACAGGGGTGCAAGAGGAGCGCAGGGTTTACTCATATGGACCTAGGGTGATCTTGGGGGGGATCTCAGCCTTTTCCATCCCCCTATCAAGAAGTCTAGGGCCGATGCCTTCTAAGTGGATGTCGCTCAGCCGCGTCGGTCTAGCAGGAGTTCCTGGCGGATGCTGCATCCCCTACACGCGGGCTTTTGGCACTTTACTCTGGTATATACTTCCGGGTATACGCACTGCTCAGTGACCAGCAGACATGTGCATTTGTCGCGCTTCCGACTTGTGGCGCATGTGAGGATGGTGTTCGTTCCACAGTGAAATGCAGTAAGCAAGGCCTGTCTAGGAGGACGTCCAGAAGCAGGTATTTAATACTGTGGCTATGTGAACGGAAGCAGTGCTTTTTAGATTGTGCATAGCGAGTGCTCCACACAGTATGGAAGATCTTGTCCGCTCAGTTTCCCCCCCCCCCCCCCCTCCCCCGAGTTGCCGGTGGTTCATCTAAGTTTGTTGGTACTTCCCATGCTTAGTATATTAAGGTCCTTTTCAAATAGGCTCCCTATGTATTCTAGGGCAGGGGTTCACCTGTGACAGTTCCCTCTACAAAGAAAAAAAAGCCAAGAAGGAAGGTTACAGTAAAATCCAGATGATGTCTAGACTGCAATATTAAGTTACCAGATATTTTTCAGAAACAGATGTGTGCAGTATGTATTTCATCCATGATTAAGGAAGAGCAAGCTTCTCTTCTGTCTGAGATGCTCAACATGGTTAAAGAATAAGTGCAAGCAGGGTGTGGCCTAGGCAGCTAAGGAGCAAGACGTGCTTCACATCATCTCCTGTCCTGAGGCCATTAAAAAAGCTGAAAATCGCAAATTCCGGCAAGAGCTGCTGAAATCTCGCCCCCCTATACCCTTTAGGGGTAGCAGGGCTTCACTTTCCCTGGTGATTGCCTGGAGATTTTCCTGACCGGGCTCCAGCGGCTCCTGAACAACGGAGCCCACAGCGAGATCTGAGACACCCTGCTCTCCACGGAGCTTGCCCTGAGTCTCCCTGGTGCCTGCCTTCCAGAGGTCTCCCGCGGCGCTACCAATTTACCCAGGAGCATCATCTGTCCCCCCGGAGCAGCTCCCGCCACCGAAGAGAAGTAGAGGTGGCACATGAACTCAGGTACCGAGGCGGGGTGTTGGCGGGAAACCGATCGCGGCGGGGGGGTCTGGAGGAGACGCGCGCTGAGAGACACAGCCAGGGAGAGAGTAAGGAGCGGAGGCTCCGTTGGAAAGGGGCAAACACCGACGGAAGAATCTTAAGCACCTGAGTGGGAATATTGGCCCCGCCCCTGGCAGGGACCCGCACGGCGGCCGCCATTGTGCCCTTCTTCCTGGACCCTCTGCTGATAGCACATCCTCCCCCCCTCCCCCTCCCAGCAAACGAAAAAGCTCCCTTGGATCACGACTGCAGGGCAGACAAGTGATAAAATTACTCAGTTCAACAGACTGCTCTGGCCTCATTATAAGACCCCAAAATACTGTGATGCCACACAACAGCAACTAAACTGTAGAGTCACTTACTTTATAGCTCCCCGACATAGAGCATTGGGGATCTAATACTCTATCTAGCATCAACCCAGAGACATTGCCTTGCCCCTTTAAAGATATACATATTGCAGTATTAGAACACCCCCTGGTGGTTTTTCACAGCTACTACACCCGAATGTTTTGTGAGAGCTTCACATGCCGGAATGCTGGATCTATAATATCCCTTTTGCTTTATTGTTGTCCTGTATAACCGAAAGACATATGAACATGAACGCGATGAGATAATGAATCCCTGGATGTAGCCGTGCAACCAAGTGGTGTTTGCAGCAGCCCGTATATATAGCTCAGAATGGTTCGCACTACTCATAAATTACGGGCTAAAAGTCTCACTAGACACACACCAACAACCACATCTCTCACACCCAAGGGAGAACTGGACAAGTACCTAAAAAAAAAAAAATTGGAAGTGTCTCAATCACCTGACAAGGTAAAGGCCCACGCCTCATATGCTGCAACTACTGGCGACTCTGAAGCCGATCTGGGGGACTCCGATGGCGAGACCACATTTGAGGATACAGCACCAGTCACCAGGCCGTACATGAAAGAACTACTGGAATCCTCAATGCAACCCTTGCTTAAGGAAATGGCCGACCTCAGATCTGATGTGAGACATATTGGCCATAGAGTTGAGACCTTAGAAAATAAACAATTGGATATAATAGACACCTCTAATACCCTTGGCGATCATATCCAGGCGCACCGGCAACATCTAAACTCTGTCTACTTAGCTCTTGAAGATCAGGAGAACAGGAGTCGGAGAAAAAATGTCCGACTCCGTGATATTCCGGAATCCTTTGCCCATGAATCCCTGCCCAAAGTGTCAAAGGAAATATTTGCAGATCTCCTCGGTCAGGAGAGAGCAGACTCAATTATCATCGAGAGAGTCCATAGAGCTATTAGACCAAAACCCAAACCAAATGAACGCCCGAGGGATATAATTTGTGGCCTCCTCAGCTACGTAGATACAGCGGCTATCTTGTCGGGAGCAAGGGAAAAATCGTCGCTGAAGTATGGGGAGGCCTCCTTCAAGGTCTTTCAAGACATTTCACCGACCACACTGGCCAAGAGGAAAATTCTTAAACCTTTGACTGATGCGGTTGTGGGCCAAGGCATGAGATTTAAATGGCTCCTTTCCCTTTGGGGTTGGAATCAGCAAGGAAGGGTGTCAAATCACCATACACACCCCGGAAGACCTAGAGGCTGCCTGGGAGCCCTTACAGATTGAGCCCATACCCATTCCTTCTTGGATGCCCCTTGACATGGGCTTGCCTATACCTCGAGTGGATAAGCCGGAAGCCTGGTCAACCAGAAAGAAAACGACATCTCCCAAATCCAGAAGACGTCTGAACAACCGTCAGCCCACATGACTGTGATCGTTATTTTGCTCTTGTAGTGGCCCTTGCTATACGAGTCTGCTCCACGACAACGCAGGAGCATACAGAGGCCATATGCAGCCTCAGACACTCTGTTTTTCTAATGGGTTTGTTTGCTGACCTATCGGTCGCTGTGACCGGTGCCCACCCTTGACCACCCCGTCCCACGGGTCCCTTGGATTAAACGTGTGTTTTTTGTTATTTTTTTTATTTTTTTTTTTGGGCACCCGGTCTCTTATATAAGCGCCTAGTTTCAGCTTTATGGAACACCTAGGTGAGCAGGGCAGTGGTCTCCTGCAATTACAGTTGCAGGCCATAGAGGTCTAGAATGGTGCCTGTCACCTACACCTCTTTTTGGTTTATTCTTGTTTGCCCATAGTATACATGCTATTCTTTTTTCATAAATGTATAACTACTTGAACTTATAATTTATTTACCTTGAACTCCACTTGGTTGTTGCGGTACCTCATCTTCAACAATTGGGTCCTTTTTACACCCCCCTGCGGAAGATGAGTATGCCTTTGTTTATGTATATAGTTTTGTACTGAAATGGTTTTTTTCCCATTATAGGTCTATCTTGCAGGTTGAAATCACCGACGACTTATACGAGTATGGCTGGTAACGTTAAGAGAGGTTCGCTCACTGTGGCATCCCTAAATGCCAAGGGTCTGAATGGCCCTGCTAAGCGTAGCCAGGTCCTATCCCTCTTAAATAAAGCCCACTCCCAGGTTATTTTCTTACAGGAGACTCATTTTAAAAAAGGTAGAGCCCCCAATACATCCTATTCTAAGTACCCAAATTGGTTCCACAGTTGTTCAGGGTAAGCCTCTAAGGGGGTTAGTATAGCCTTCAGGAGAGGACTCCCTTTCTCCCTGAAAGATAGTATCACAGACGCGGAGGGTAGATACGTTTTTGTGAAGGGCTTTCTGTCTAATACCCTTGTCACCTTTGCAAATGTCTAAGCCCCCAACCGTGGACAGGTGGAGTGGCTGGTGGATACTTTAGACGCGCTCTCGCTGTTCACGGAGGGACTGTTGGTTGTGGGGGGAGATCTTAACCTGTCGCTGCAACCAGAAGTTGATTCCTCCTCTGGGAAGTCTACAATATCCCAAAAAGATCGCAGAAAATTGATCAGTAAGTTGCAGGCCCACCACTTAATAGACCCCTGGAGAAAGGCCAACCCAAACGAAAAGGACTACACATTTTATTCCCTCCCTCACGACACTTATCACAGAATCGATTATTTATTAGTCCAATCCTCGGCCGTCAACTTGATCACCTCCACATCAATTGGTCCCATAACTTTATCAGACTACGCACCGATTTTCCTGTCTGTTAAAATAGCTTCATTCACACGATCCCACTCTCATGGTGTTTGAATGAAACACTATTGAGTAACGCTGAACATGTTTCACAGATCGCCTTCTCTTTACTGAGATTTTTCAGGGAGAACAAGGTAGACGGGAAACTCACTCCCATGATATGGGAAGCCCATAAAGCTGTCCTTCGCGGGGAGCTGATAGCTCTGGGCTCCCATATTAAAAAACAAAGGGACAAAGAGGTTTTCTCACTTCTTCACCAGATCAGTGCCATGGAGCGTCTGCACAGACAGAAGAAAACGGAGGAGGTCCGGGGGGAGCTGGTGGAGCTGAGAGAAAAACGAAAAGATTTACTCAATGTCCGGTCAGTCAAAATGTATACACGTTGTAGGCAAAAAATGTATGTTCATGGCAATAGGGGTAGTAAACTTACCTCCAGAATGTTAAAAGCACAGAGAGATAAATGCTTTATTAGGCACATTCGATCAGAGAAGGGGGATGTAATCTCAGAATCCGAGGAAATAGCGGAGGCTTTCTGCTCATACTATAGCTCTCTCTACAATCTCAACCCCCATGACTCCATGTCCGACCTCCTGCCGCATTACAGCGCATACAAGACTTTCTGTCCTCTCAAGTTGCCTGAGATATCTGACTCTGGACACTGTTTTGCTAGCCCCAATATCCTCTCGTGAGGTTGAGGAAGCATTGGCCTCGACTCCTGGAGGAAAGACCCGGGGCCGGACGGCTTCCCCATCGTTTATTATAAGAAACTTACAGAGGTATTACTCCCCCCAACTGGTCGAATTATTGAACCTTTTCCTCTCAGGATCGTTGCCCCCACCACAGGCCCTAGAGGCTCATATTGCAGTACTCCCTAAGGAGGGGAAAGACGGCACCCAATGCAGCAATTACCGTCTCATCTCCCTGCTTAACGTGGACCTCAAACTTTGGGCCAAGATTTTGGCCAATAGAATACATCTAGTGTTAGCTGATCTAGTTCGCCCTGACCAGGCCGGTTTCGTCCGTGGAAGGGAGGGTAGAGACAATAGTTCTAAAATCTTACAGGCAATTTCCTATGCTAGACACCACCGTCAACCACTTATTTTACTATCCACGGATGCCGAAAAGGCGTTCGATCGCATAAGCTGGCGCTACATGGAGTGTGTCCTCCGGAGGTTTGCCTTCCCCCCCTCCCTTCATAGACGCAATTATGTCATTATATTCCTTCCCTACGGCTAAGGTCAGGGTGAATGGGATTTTGTCTACTCACTTTAACATCTCTAATGGCACTAGGCAGGGGTGCCCTCTCTCCCCTTCTTTATTTGTCTTAGTGATGGAGACGTTTATTCAAGCAATCAGACAGCAGCCTGAGGTCGAGGGGATGAGGATCAACGGTTTGGAGTTGAGGACGGTCGCATTTGCGGATGACCTCTTGCTTCTCCTATCTAACCCAAAATTGGCTATACCAAAAATCCTGGAGCTCTTCTCCTTATTCGGAGAACTCTCCAATTTCAAAATTAACCTGAATAAATCAGAAGCACAGAATATATCGGCACCCACAGAAGATGTACAGATCTTGAGGAGCCTTGCTCCCTTCAAATGGCAACCCCATAGAATCAAATATCTTGGGATATATTTAACGGACGACCCTAACACGCTTTTCCAACATAATTTCTCCCCACTGATAGGACAAATAGAAACTCTTCTACGTTAATATGATACCCCGCTCCTTTCATGGCTAGGTAGGGTTAACGTGTTCAAGTCCTATGTCTTTCCCAAGGTATTTTATGTGATGAATATGATCCCAATCCGGCTTCCAACCTCTTTTATACTCTCTCTTAATAAGTCGATTAGCAAATTTGTTAGGAAATACAAAAAGGCCAGATTACCTCTGAATCTATTAATGCGCCCTAAATGCGAGGGAGGCGCAGGCCTGCCTAACCTATCTCTTTATCACCAAGCCATCCTTTTGGCAAACTGGCTGAAATTAACAAGATGGCTGGAGAAGGAACATGTCTCACACATTGAAATGCAAATCTTGGGAAAAAATGCAGCGAAATACATATGGACGGACTGTTCCCTCCCAAAAGAAGGACTGGGAGATATTCTCTTTGCCACCTTACAAGCTAGACGCACACTGATCCCACTCCACTCTCCGACATGCAACTTCCTAGATAACATCCCGATAGGACTAATCCCCTATCTTTTTGCTCCGGATTTCACAGATCCTTATGACCTGTGGTCCTCCCTGCCACATAAACCTATTTCACACTTGCTACAAGGGAAAATCCCGTGTGCTAACGGCTGGCCGCTGGCGTCGAGGAAACGACCCCATAACCATATACAATGCCTTCATGTAGCTCATTATCTGAAACTGATCTCCAATTTGCCGCAGGCCCATACCAAGTGGCTTTGGTTGGAGATTCTAACAAAGGTCACCCACCCCATTCCAAGAATTTTATCTAAACTCTACTCTAATCTCATGAATACTACAGACAATACCACACCATTATTCATACACTCTTGGGAGACTGAATTGAATATTACTCTTTCTTCACTAGATAGACGAAGGGTGTGCCTCAATTCGCATGGTTTCTCACTGTGCGTGGTATCACAGGAGATGGCGTATAAATTGCTCTTGCGGTGGTACTACACACCAGATAAATTGTATCACTTGGGTCTCGTTGGCTCCCCTCAATGCTGGAGATGTGAAAAATCGCGAGGCACTTTATCCCATATCTTCTGGTCCTGCGCAGATATTCGTGGTTTTTGGTCTGGGGTTATGGGAGTTATGCGCTCACTTAATTTAATAGAAACAGATCTGTCAGCTGCGGAGGTGCTCTTGTCCCTTCCTACAGACAATTTTCACCCCAAGAAGCATGGGTTGGCCCCTCTGATGTTGGGGGCAGCAAAACAACTGATAGCCCTTAAGTGGAAGCTGCAAAATCCACCATCGTTGGAAGAATGGAAGGATAAAATGAGAGATCTGTTTAGACTAAAGGAACTGATGAGCTGGGACTCTCTGACCCATGATAAGTTTAGGAAGACCTGGACTCCATGGATAAAATATTTAAACGACATTACACCTTAGATATAGGGAATTGGAGAAGCAAAGTGGTGATGGGAGAAGTAGTCTATAGTCATAGGAGTAGAAGTCATCTTTGACTATTTTCCATTTATACTGCAAATTCATAGGAAGTTTAGAGGTAATATTTCCCAGTGAAGCGACATGTAGACTAAATCGAGCGCTGCCGATCTCTCTTCAGCAAACCTAAAATCGGTGACTTGCAAAAACTGTTTAATTTTTTGAGATGTGGTTAACATCCCTGATGCTCTCTATAATGGGAAGGTTATGTTTTGATTGTTTGTTATTCCCCGGTCAGTTTTGTTAATTTCTAATTTCTTTGTAACTTGTTGATGTACTCCAGTGACTACAATTACTTCACTAATGGTTTTGATATGTGCCATGGCACACTTTTTTTCTATGATTTTAATACAAAATAAAGAATTTGAAAAAAAAGAATAAGTGCAAGCATCTATTTCCTCTTTGGTCGTCCACCTGCTGTGTCTCAGAGCAGTTCAAAACGAAGGAAACCAATATGGGACACAGAACAATCTTCTAGTGAATATGTTCAGACCTTCACTTCTGAGTTAGAAGAGAAAGACATATACTTCCCCAGAGGTGATAGCAAAAGAAATACCTATTTAGTTCAAAGAATACAGACAACCTACTGCAGGCTGTGAGAAATACCATGCAGCTCGAGAAGACTGAAAAAGTCAGATCGGTCCAGGATGATGTGTTTGGGGACATAGCACTCAGAAATATACAGTTTTTACAATGAGCCATCAGGTCCAGGACATGATATTGGAAGAGTGGGAAGATGCAGAAAAAAGATCTATCCCATGAGATTTTTGAGCACGCCTACCATTTGAGCTAAAAGAGGTCAAGCTCTGGGATACAGTTCCAAAGATCGACATACCAGTGGCTAAAGTAGTGAAGAAGACATTACTCAATTTCAGGACTTTTAGGGTCTTAAGGACCCAAGGGACAGAAAGGCAGATGGCCTATTCTAGAAAGCATGGGAGGTCTCTAAGAATGATCTAAGAATGTATAGCTTGATGATCTAAAGCAGGGGTCTCAAACTCCAGGCCTCGAGGGCCACACACAGTGCAGGTTTTCCATAGCATTTGACAGTTTGGTATTCAAATGACCAACTGTCAAATTCTAAGGAAATCCTGAAAACCTGGACTGTGTGTGGCCCTCGAGGCCTGGAGTTTGAGACCCCTGAAATGGATCGTCTCCAAGGTGGAACTCAAGAGTGTCAATCCTTAACTCCCTCCCATTGCTTAAAATGACATCCAGCTTCATGGCAGATGACTCAGCCGAATCAGTTAGATTGCCAGCCAGAAATAACGCACTCTCAAATGCTGCTAGACGGTCAATCTGGCTCAACACTTGGTCAAGAGATACAGACCAAAAATATACTTGTTTCCATCCCCTTTTCAGGACTTTGGATGTTTGAACCAGTTCTAGATGAAATTGTAGATAAAACATCTGAAAAGGGTTTTCCTGAAGATAAGCGAAAAAGCCGTCCTTTTGTAAATCTCGTCCCTTCCGCAGACAGAGTTAAGAGAAAGGAATTTCAAATAAATGGAACTATAAGAGAGGCAAACACAGAAAGTTCCATGCTATTCACAAATTTCATCCAAAGAGATCATGATGGTATTGAGGCAGGGGGAGGCAGCGCCACTTCTGGGAGAGCAAATTTCAAAGAATTTGTGGATTCTTACAACTATAGCTCAGGGCTACAAGATAGAATTCTCCAGCCACCTCCTCAAAAATTCAGACTAACAAAGGGGTCCCCTTACTCTATCAAACCTCTGTGGCTAGATGTCCGGAATTTAATTCAGATGGGGGCAGTAGTCCTGGTACCTGTAGACTAACATTATCTGGGCCATTACTCTTCGCTGTTCTCTATAAAAAAAGCCATCAGTAGAAATACCGTACTATAATAAACTTAAAGCCCCTAAATCAGTGGGTAAGGTACAGAATGTTTCGGATGAAATCCATAAAATCTGCGGTTTCTCTGATAGACAAAGATGCGGTAATGTCTACCATAGATTTGTAGGATGTCTATTATGATCTGTCAATTCATCAATCCATGTGAGACAAAATTTGGAGATGCACTTCTAATGAGAATTACCTGGTGGTCTAGTGGGGCTTTCAAATTATAGGTGTGGGGGGATTTGCCTCTCACCTTTGGAGGTTTTGCAGCCCTGCACAACCTCGGTGTGTAGCGGTGGATGACCTCAAACGCGGCAGTCTCGCTTTCTCGCATGATACACTCCTCCTTCCGATCAGGTGACTAAGTTAGGCCGATCATGTGACCGATGACGTTTGCGGATACGTCACCTCAGGTACTTTGACTGGGATTTGACTCTGACTCATAGCTGCACATGCAGCAACACTCGGATAGGGATAAATAACAGTTGTGCAGAAATATGAATG
Source organism: Allobates femoralis (assembly GCA_033576535.1). Taxonomy (NCBI): domain Eukaryota; kingdom Metazoa; phylum Chordata; class Amphibia; order Anura; family Aromobatidae; genus Allobates; species Allobates femoralis. Next base: position 395,198,559 of record JARQOC010000001.1, read on the forward strand.
ACACAGAAGCACTAGAATACAAGAGCCACAAGTTTAATTACGATAATAATGATACACCACAACGCGTTTCCACAGTGGTCCGTCGTCTTCATCAGGTGAATTTGCAGTTGTTCACTACATTCACAGATTAAACAGTCCTTTCGTCCAATCAGAGTATTACAATTGAATGATGTAATTTAACCCTAAAAATGCCATTACTAATTATAAACCGATCACCAATAGCATTCTAATACAGTAAATAACCCTTGAAATCACTACTAATTTTGTGATGGAAAGTGACATTGTGATATATACTAAAAACATAAATCCAAAGATCCTCCCTATGCTATTAATATATAAAAAAAGATAAAACTATTATATATAATTCCATACCCTAAATTTAACCTAAAAATGTAGTAATAAATTGCATTGCTAAAAAGCATAAAAACTACAAAAATATGCATATATACAAATCCAATAATTAAATACATATATGTACACACACATGCTAAAAAACAGTCATATATAAATTGTAACCCCCACCATCCTAAATGACTTTCCCAATCTGATATTTACACACATTCTCAATAGTGAGATTTAAACCTTCTGGGTGAAGTGTCCCCATTCTAAATATGCAGTAACTCTCTTTTTTGATTAGATTATTAAACCTGTCTTCTCCAGTATCCGGGATTTGATCTATTATCATTAACCTTAATAATCTTCTGCAAAGGCAAATAAAATAATGGGATGTATTAAAAGAGGCATACAGTTGTGGCCAAAAGTATTGACACCCCTGCAATGCTATCAGATAATACTCAGTTTCTTCCTGAAAATGATTGCAATCACAAATTCTTTGGTATTATCTTCATTTAATTTGTCTTCAATGAAAAAACACAAAAGAGAATGAAGCAAAAAGCAAAACATTGATCATTTCACACAAAACTCCAAAAATGGGCCAGACAAAAGTATTGGCACCCTCAGCCTAACACTTATTTGCACAACCCTTAGCCAAAATAACTGCGATCAACAGCTTCCGGTAACCATCAATGAGTTTCTTACAATGCTCTGCTGGAATTTTAGACCATTCTTTGGCCTACTGCTCCAGGTCCCTGATATTTGAAGGGTGCCTTCTCCAAACTGCCATTTTTAGATCTCTCCACAGTTGTTCTATGGGATTCAGGTCTGGACTTATTGCTGGCCACCTTAGAAGTCTCCAGTGCTTTCTCTCAAACCATTTTCTAGTGCTTTTTGAAGTGTGTTTTGAGTCATTGTCCTGCTAGAAGACCTATGACCTCTGAGGGAGACCCAGCTTTCTCACACTGGGCCCTACATTACCAACAAATTTTGCAGCATAGTCTTCAGACTTCATAATGCCATGCACATGGTCAAGCAGTCCAGTGCCAGAGGCAGCAAAGCAACCCCAAAACATCAGGGAACCTCCGCCATGTTTGACTGTAGGGACTGTGTTCTTTTCTTTAAATGCCTTTTTTTTTTCTCCTGTAAACTCTGTTGATGCCTTTGCCCAAAAAGCTCTACTTTTGTCTCATCTGACCATAGAACTTTCTTCCAAAACTTTTTAGGCTTTCTCAGGTAAGTTTTGGCAAACTCCAATCGGGCATTTTTTTGCCTGGGGGTAAGAAGTGGGGTCTTCCTGGGTATCCTACCATACAGTTCCTTTTCATTCAGATGCCGACGCATAGTACGGGTTGACACTGCTGTACCCTCGGACTGCAGGGCAGCTTGAACTTGTTTGGATGTTAGTCGAGGTTCTTTATCCACCATCCGCACAATCTTGCGTTGAAATCTCTCCAATTTTTCTTTTCCATCCACATCTAGGGAGGTTAGCCACAGTGCCATGGGCTTTAAACCTCTTGATGACACTGCGCACGGTAGACACAGGAACATTCAGGTCTTTGGAGATGGACTTGTAGCCTTGAGATTGCTCATGCTTCCTCACAATTTGGTTTCTCCAGTCCTCAGACAGTTCTTTGGTCTTCTTTCTTTTCTCCATGCTCAATTTGGTACACACAAGGACACAGGACAGAAGGTTGAGTCAACTTTAATCCATGTCAACTGGCTGCAAGTGTGATTTAGTTATTGCCAACACCTGTTAGGTGCCACAGGTAAGTTACAGGTGCTGTTAATTACACAAATTAGAGAAGAATCACATGATTTTTCTAATGGTGCCAATACTTTTGTCCACCCCCTTTTTTATGTTTGGTGTGGAATTATATCCAATTTGGCTTTAGGACAATTCTTTTTGTGTTTTTTCATTGAAGACAAATTAAATGAAGATAATTATACCAAAGGACTTGTAACTGCAATCATTTTCAGGAAGAAACTGAGTATTATCTGACAGAATTGCAGGGGTGTCAATACTTTTGGCCACAACTGTAGATGCTCATGAGGAGAACATAATTTTACCTCTATACAACTCACTAGTGCGACCACACTTAGAATACTGTGTACAATTCTGGTCTCCGGTGTATAAGAAAGACATGGCTGAACTAGAGCGGGTATAGAGAAGAGCGACCAAGAAGATCAAAGATGGCCGCGGTCCAGGAAGGACGTGTATGAAGCAGCTCCTGCCATCAGCTGCACCAACCCTGGCATCCTGTCCTAACAACGTGGCAAGCTATATATACAGGACCCCATCCTGATAGCCACATCATCCCTGATTGCAGATCAAGACCCATTTTTGTCTCGGGACATAAATTGGACTGAACTATAGCTCACAGAAATACCCCCCCCCCATCCTCCACGAGGTTGTGCTACTGAATACCTCCCTGGACCTCGTTGACTGACCCACTCGCTCTGACTGCAGAGCCTGGCACTCTCCAGGCCGACGAGCCAGGTAATTGGCCGCTGCTGAGACATCGGGAACAGTGAGACCCCCGGAGCCTGGTGAACGGGCCCCGCATCCAGTGGAATAGTGCGGCAGGACTAAGTCGGATCGTGGCACACTATTAGGGGAGCCAGCCGACGACGCAGATACTGCACACCGGACTACACCGCCGGCGGGAGACTGGTGACTGTGGGAGGACCCTTGGTTATTTCAGAGACTCAATGCTATAGCACCGGTCCCGCCAACTGAGGAGCTGCAAGAGCGGGCAAGTGCAGATATACATCTGCTACAGAACTGGCAGTATGGGAACAAAGCACCCCCCCCCACACACACACACACACACAGTTTACACCCTAGGGCACTAAAATTGCTGAGGGGGCTCTAACACCCTGGAGGGATCAGGCAACAATCTGGGATACATTATAGGAGGCGACAGGAGCCCAGGGAGGAAAACAGGGGATTAACCCTTTACACCACCACCCCTTGTGACCAAGACAGGCTGGCAACATTCTCCCCTTGGAGAGGATATAGCTACCTGAGTTGACTGTGTACCTGGTTGTAATAGAACTGTGCATCGGAGCTGTGACAACATCCATGTTAACTTCTTGTTCCCTGACATAACATCTCCTACAGGACTATATCTTTTTAGCACCACTATTTTTCCATAAGTGGGCATACAGTTGAGAGGGAATTAATACCTACAGGTGGCTGGTACCTGCAGACTGAACTATTAAACAGTGTGCTGTAATATCCTCTTATCAATCCTTAATTGCCATCTCCAACAATTACATGGGACACTGTGTTGCTCTGAGATCAAGCTGCCAGTCCCTCTTGCCACATTTGGTGCCTTAAATTTCATCATACTAGTCCTATCTTCTGGATCTCCCATTACTGCCAAGCATTGTGGATTCCAGATGTAGACACAACATGTGCGACCTCTAGAGCATACTGTAGGAACTGACGGATATAAGAATTATATATGACCTGACCATTATAAAATTACACGATGGTGAAATCTGCTGCAAATCTGCAAGGACATCTACAAAATCTAACACTAATGCCACTCAACCAGACTCGGATACATTTTTGAAGAAGCAAGTTGATATGTCCTCATTATCTCAAACATCCAGACGTCTTCTTGTGGAGGACCATTCAGAGTCGGAACTTGAAAGTGAAGCGGACACAGAGGACACTACTAAACATCAACCAATAACAAGATCCTTCCTTAAGCGAACCCTGAGCAAAGCACTTGAACCAATGGTCAGAGAACTGTCTAATATTAAACGAGATCTGGTACAAATGGGCCACCGGGTTGATTCTCTGGAAACCTCTCAGACAGAAGTGGTCCAGCATTCAAATACTACTTTACTAAGCCTCCAAAAACATGAGGACCACCTAAATAAAATCTTCCTGACTCTGGAGGATCATGAGAACAGAGAGAGACGCAACAACTTATGCCTGAAAGGCGTTCCAGAGTCAATAAATCAAGACGCACTGGCTCCAACGGTTATAGATGTTCTCCACTCTGTTCTACTCTCCGATGATCCCAAAGAAATGGAGCTAGTGAGAGTACATAGGGCACTCCGTCCAAGGCCCCCTTCATCAGAATCCCCACAAGATGTACTATGCCGTTTTCTGGACTAGAGAACCAGAGATCTTGTTTTACGAAGAGCCCGAGAAGCTGCAAAAATAACTTGCAATGACTCGGTAATACAAATATATCAAGATCTGTCACCAATCATCTTAGCTAAATGGAAGCTGTTGAGACCATTCACCTCGGCCCTGCAACAAAAACACTTTTTATATAGGTGGCTCTTTCCGTTTGGCATCTCCATCACGGCCAATGGAAAGAATTTTCAAGGACACACATCTGCTGATATTAAAAAGCTTTGTCAGGAAATTAACATAGAACTGGAACAATACCCTAATCTAGAAGCAGTTACCTCGGCTTACTTGATGAAACCGCTTAAATCTCTTCCACCTTGGCAAACGACCCTGACCCCGAAGTCACAGAGGTCTAAACGGCGTCTGGCTAAATCAGTTGGTGCATTGGATGGAGACGGCTCGGCTGGATGAAAGGCGTATGGGACCCTAAAGCTCTCTCCAATTTCCCCTTATTTTACATGAGACGCCCATGAGGACTTGGTCTCTATTGATGACACAGACTTTAATGACAGTGTTAATTCTAATTCTTTGTTAATCACCATCTTATACTGTTTTTCTATAACATTTACGGTGCCGACATATCGCTCTCTTATGCAGGTCCCTCTCCTCCTCTTTCCCACACTATAGCCCTATCCCCTTTCCCCTCCTCATCCCATACCCACCCCCTCTTTCCTCACCTTCCCTACCCACTCCTCTCTCCCCCCTATCCTACCCCTTAAATTCGACCGATTACCGTAAATGCTCTTATATTCATTTACTATCTCAATCCCTTTGAAAATAATGATGAGATATAGTCAAGATAACGTTAGTCTATATAATAGTCAACGTTTATAGAGATTCATACGTCCGTTCTCAGTTTTGGTCGAATTCTCATGTCCGATTCTTATCAGAGTTTGATATTTCTACAACAACTTGGTTTGTTTGCTGTGGGTGTTTCGTTTTTCTTTTCTCTATCCTTATCTCCCTTCTGTCCCTGCCCTCTCTTTCCCCAGGACTCTGTGAGATGTCAACGATTGCCAACATTGATTCTGCTGCAACGCCCGCCATGACATCTATACGTAAGTTGTATCATATTATCTCACATAATGTTCACGGTCTCAATTCACCGATTCCCAGATCTCAAACATTACATCATTTAAAAAAAAAAAAAAAAAGGATATGACATTATCTTCCTACAGGAAACCCACTTTATGGAGGGGAAGATCCCAAATTTTGATAAACACTTCTATAATGTATGGTTTCACGCTCTTACACCTCAAAAGGGTGCAAAAGGAGTCGCTATAGCATTTACCAAACACACATCCCTTCCTTTTATATGATAATCTAATAGATCCAGAAGGCTGCTATATCTTTATAAAGGGCTTACTAGTGGCAACTTGGTGACGTTGGGGAATATATATGTTCCTAACAAAAAACAACTAACTTGGGTAAACAAAACCCTTCGTAAACTTTCTATATTTGCAGAGGGCTCTGTTGTGCTGGATGGAGATCTAAATGTGGCATTAGAACCTTTATTAGATACTTCCTCTGGGAAAGGCAACATTTCCATACAAGACCTAGCTCACATCAAATCTTCCCTTCTAGATGCGGAATTGATAGATGCATGGCGGTATTTTCGCCCGCCGGACAGAGCCTTTACGTACTACTCCCACCCTCACAATAACTACCACCGCTTAGACTATCTGTTTATATCAAGGGCTCTTCTCCCCAATATATCTGACGTCGATATTCTTCCGGCCCTATATTCGGACCATGACATGGTAACAATGAAATTAGAATTTGGAAATCCCTTTCCTGCAGTTCGGACCTGGAGATTAAATAAATCTCTCCTTAATTTAATATTAAGCATAAAATCAGAACAGCCATTACAGATTATTTTACTGTAAATAACACCCCAGATGTAGACCGGACCATAGTTTGGGAAGCCCATAAAGCTACGGTCAGAGGAGCAATTATCTCAGCTGCATCATTCCTTAATAAACAACGGAGAGCTGAAGTGGAAACGATCTATAGAGAAATTGCTAAACTGGAATCCCAACACCAAAAAACGTTAATGCCAAAAACCCTAACCAAATTAACTGAATACAGACAGCAGCTGAAAAACCTACTTAACAAGCAGGCAGCAAAATATTATTCCTCTTGGAAGAATCGACTCTTGGTCCATGGGGACAAAGCATCTAAGCTTATGGTATCACTGATAAAACGCAGACCGTCTCGCATATTTATCCATAAAATTGTGCTAGATACAGGTCAAACAACAGAAAACTACAACCATATAGTTGATGCTTTTTTAGCTTTCTATAAAAAATTTATATCAACTGAGGCCCCATGAGCCGGAGTCGGGGACAACGCATAGGAAGAAAGGTGGAGACCTTTTTTGGCGTCCTTATCATTACCACATCTGTCTGATATCCAACAATCTTGGTTGACTAGACCCTTTGACTATTTAGAGCTTTAGTCCATCCTGTCGAAGAGCCCTAAGGGGAAATCCCCTGGCCCAGATGGCTTCATAACCCTTTACTATAAAACTTTCTTCACAGAACTCAACCCACATCTATTGAATATGTGTAATGCAGTTCTCCACGGCAGCTCTCTCCCCCCTCAAGCCCTTGTGGCACACATTTCACTCCTTCACAAAGAGGGTAAAGACCCTACTTTATGTGGAAGCTACAGACCCATCTCCCTGCTCAATATTGATTTGAAAATGTTTGCCCGTTTAATAGCGGGCCGTTTGACGGATCTGATACCTCAACTTGTCACCCCGGAACAGACTGGAGTTGTGGAGGGGAGAGACAACACTAGCAGAATTCTGCATTTAATACAATATGTGAAGATGCGTAATAAGCCACTGGTCCTCCTAAGCACAGATGCAGAGTAGGCCTTCGACAGGGTGGACTGGATGTTTCGTAGGGGTACCCTGATAGCCTTTGGCATACCTCCCCTGATTATAGATGCTATATTTAAAATGTACTCTTCGCCTTCGGCTCGCTTGAGGGTTAACAAAATGTTTTCTGACCCATTTGAGATTAGAAATGGTATGAAGCAGGGATGCCGTCTGTCTCCGCTCCTATTCGTTCTAGTTATGGAACCGTTGCTGCGGAGTATACAACTGAGTGACAAGATCCGAGGCATTCAACTACAAAAGATACATCATAAATTAGCGGCGTTTGCAGATGATTTATTGGTAATCTTGTCTGACCCTGACGGGCATCCCTGCCTTGATGCAGAAACTGGATTTTTATGGACGCTTATCAAATTATAAAATTAACCTCTCAAAGTCAGAGGCGTTGATTCTCAATGTGGCTGAAGCTTCTATAGCTACTTATAAAATAAAATACCCATTTAAATGGCTATCTAGATATATTACCTACTTAGGTATCAAAATTGGCCGTACGGCTAAAGACTTACTAGATCTCAATGTTTTGCCGACATTGAAGGGAGCAATGGAAACAGTTAGATCATGGAGAGCCCCATTCCTTTCATGGATCGGGCGGAAAAATCTCCTTAAAAGTTTAATAGTACCAAAGTTTCTATCTCTTTCAAATGCTACCAATATATATCCCAGCCCGTATTCTAAATAAAATACATTCATTCTTCTTAAATTTCATATGGGAAAATAGACATCCTAGGATAAATTATCAAACACTCACCCCACCGAGGGATCGGGGAGGCATGGGTGCACCTGACCTATGCAAATATTATAAAGAAGCCATGTTGATTAGGGTGATAGAATGGATACGCAAACCCCCTCAGAAATTATGGCTCTCAATAGAGGAACAGACTGCCCCAGTGCCCCTTCGTCCTCTGGCTTTGTTGATGGATTTCTATGACAAATCTCCCCCATTTATAAATGCCTTAACTAAAGCAGTTGTTAATGATTGGACTAAAGAATATGCTACATTGATCCCTCCCTTGTCACCTATCCTAACCCTTCAAGATATCGTAGGCCCTTTACTGTCAAACACCCTACATACTGATGACACCAATCTTACCTCTGCACGCTCCTCTGTTATTCCGTTGGAACGGGTGTTTTCAGACGGAGCACTTCTTTCTTATACAGAACTGCAACAATTAGACAGCATACCCACTGTTTCTATCCTCCAATACATTAAACTGAAGACTTATGTCCGGAAACATATAAAACAAATACTCCCGACCAGACCCCTGACTCTTTTTGAGAATTAATGTGCACAAACAGGAACCCCGTGGATTACTATCTCTTTTATACAAACTTCTATTGGGTGACCATATACATATCAAAAGAGCTTTTCTGAGCTTATGGGAACGCGATCTGCAGATCAAATTCACAGAAGCCCAAATCAAAAAAATATACCGCAGATCTCATGGTCCCTTTCCCTGCGTAAAGGTACAGGAGAATTCATATCAAGTGGTAACTCGTTGGTACCGCACTCCTGTGCTTCTACATAAATGGCATGATAATGTGACAGATGTTGGAGATGTGGCCTACACTCAGGATCACACCTACACATTTGGTGGCAATGCTTCTATATACAACATTATTGGAGGATGATTGAAGAGATAATAAATGAGGTCATCCACATGGAGGTAGTCCTAACCCCATCTACAGCATTACTTAACCTCTCCTTATGGCCTAAAAATGCGATATCCTCAAGACTGGCATACAATATAATTGCAGCAAGCAGACTCCTTATAGAAGCCCGTTGGAATACCACTGAAATCCCTACAAAATCCCAAGTTATTTGTGAGATAGACTCTCTGTATCGTACAGCAGAGATAGCCGCCTTATCCTTCAGCTCCTATCCCATTTTCGAATTTACATGGACACCATGGCTGTACTATAGATCAAGACCAGAATTCTTAAGGGCTCTTTTGAATAAGTAAATACATCATATAACTGAGAGGTGAACTAAACAATTAATGATACGGGCGTTTTATTCTTACAAAAACGGTTTGTTATTTGTGGCTTTTCTAATGTTTAATAAAAAAGAACATTAAAAGAAAGAGAAGAGCGACCAAGGTTATCAGAGGACTGAGGGGTCTGCAATACCAAGACAGGTTATTAAACTTGTGGTTATTTAGTTTGGAAAAACAAAGGCTTAGGGGTGATCTTATAATAATGTATAAATATATGAGGGGACAGTACAGAGACCTTTTTAATGATCTCTTTACTCTTAGGCCTGAGACTGGGACAAGGGGGCATCCTCTACGTCTAGAGGAAAGAAGGTTTAATCCTAATCGCCTATGCGGATTATTTTCTTTAAGAGCAGTGAGACTATGGAACACTCTGCCACATGATGTTTTAATGAGTGAGTCACTACTAACATTTAAGAATGGCCTGAATGCCTTTCTTGAAAACTATAATATTACCAGTTATATATATTAGATTCTTTGATAGGGCGTTGATCCAGGGAACTAGTCTGATTGCTGTATGTGGAGTCAGGAGGGAATTTTTTTCCCCAATGTGGAGCTTAGTGTTGCCACATGGGTTGTTTTTTTTTGTTTTCCTCTGGATCAGCATGTTAGGCTATGGGTTGAACTAGATGGACTTAGTCTTCCTTCAACCTTAAAAACTATGTTACTATATGTAACCCCGGATCCTTCTGATGTGGAATGCTCATATATTTTGAGACACTATGTAGCAAAAATCCCTTACGGATGTTAGAACGATGTTTGTTTAGTCTGGCGTGCATTTTCTGCACAGTATGTCCTATATATTGGAGCCCACATACATATTGTAATAAATATACTACATACCGTATATACTCGCGTATAAGCCGAGTTTTTCAGCCCAAAATTTGGGCTGAAAAGTCCCCCCTCTGCTTATACGCGAGTATACAGAACTTCAGGCTTCCCCCGGAGGTATACAGGCCCCCCCATCAAGATCCAGGGCCCCCTCCCTTGCGCGGCAAACCTGTAAAGTAAAATCATACTTATCACTGTCCTGTCGCGCCGTCCCGCCGCTGCCGACATCACAATCCCGGGCTTCATTCCGCGTCTTCCGCCTTCCTGTGGTTGCGGGCAATGACGGACGACGCGGAATGAAGCCAGGGATCGTGATGTCGGCAGCGGCGGGACGGCGCGACAGGACAGTGATAAGTATGATTTTACTTTACAGGTTTGCCGCACCAAGGGGGGGCCCTGGATCTTGATGGGGGGGCCTGTATACCTCCGGGGCTGCTGCTGTATACAGCCCTGGGGCTGCTGCTGTATACAGCCCTGGGGCTGCTACTGTATACACCCCTGGGGCTGCTGCTGTATACAGCCCTGGGGCTGCTGCTGTATACAGCCCTGGGGCTGCTGCTGTATACAGCCCTGGGGCTGCTGCTGTATACAGCCCTGGGGCTGTATATACACCTCTGGGGCTGCTGTATACTACCTCTGGGGCTGTGTATACTACCTCTGGGCTGCTGTATACTACCTCTGGGGCTGCTGTATACTACCTCTGGGGCTGCTGTATACTACCTCTGGGGCTGCTGTATACTACCTCTGGGGCTGCTGTATACTACCTCTGGGGCTGCTGTATACTACCTCTGGGGCTGCTGTATACTACCTCTGGGGCTGCTGTATACTACCTCTGGGGCTGCTGTATACTACCACTGGGGCTGCTGTATACTACCACTGGGGCTGCTGTATACTACCACTGGGGCTGCTGTATACTACCACTGGGGCTGCTTATACCTCTGGGGCTGCTGTATACTACCTCTGGGGCTGCTGTATATACCTCTGGGGCTGCTGTATATACCACTGGGGCTGCTGCTTATACCTCTGGGGCTGCTGTATACCACACTGCTGGGGCTGTATACCTGTGCTGGGGTCCACCCTTGGCTTATACACGAGTCAATAGGTTTTCCCAGGTTTTGGGGGCAAAAGTAGGGGGGTCGGCTTATAAACGGGTCGGCTTATACACGAGTATATACAGTAATTGGAGTGGCAATCCACCCTACAAGTAATGTTAAAATGTTCGCCAGTTGTTTGTGAACTAAACGATGTGGCTCCATCTATTATGGATTTGCAACATAAACAACCCGGAGTTTTACATGAATAACAACCTTTCTCTTCGAGATTGGTAATTGAACTCCCAACCTTTGTTTTCAATGCAGTATTATTCGGTGAAACTAAACTTCGGAGGTTCCGTTTTTTTCTGTAGATTACTCCTGGATTCACTGGTATATGTTTAGAAAGAATGGGGTCACCTTGCAAGATGAACCAGTGTCGCTTGAGTAATTTATGGATTAAGCAGGATTCTTGTGTAAGTGATGCCTTTTTCTCATAGGCATCCTTTATTAGTTTCCTGGGGAAACCTTTTTCTAGAAATCTCTTATTTGGGACATTGGATTCTCTTATAAAATCATCATTATCTGTACAATTCTTGCGAATTTGCCATTATTGTCCGTATGGGATTTTTTTTAGCCATCTGGGCAGGTATCCACTATCAAACTCAATGTAGCTATTAATGTCTACTGGTTTGAAGTGAGTTGAAGTGGGGACACTGCCCAGATCATCAAATGTCAGTATAAGATCCAGTAATTGAATGGAGGTCTCTGAGATGGACATAGTAAAACTCAAACCCCAAAGGTTCATATTTAATTCCTCCACAAACTTTAGAGCTTCTTCCTTTTGAACATCCTGATTGATAAGCAGATCATCTATAAATCTGTGATACAATAATATATGGTCCTTTGTCAGAGGGGACTGCGCGATGAAGACGGATTCACATAACGCCATATATAAATTTGCATAACTTAAGGCGAATCTCGTCCCTATTTCACAGCCCCTCATTTGTTGATAGGATGTTCCCTCGAATGTAAAGACATTGTTCAATAATATGAATTTGATCGCTGATATAAAAAATTCCACTTGTCCCCCCTGGTAGAGTTGAATCTTTTGAAAAGTAGTGTTCAATTGCTCGAACACCTGTGGAGTGCGTGATGTTAATATATAGTGCGGTTACATCTAATGTGATAAACAGACAACCCTTTTTAGGTGTTAAATCTCTCAATATACCAATCAATGAAGTAGAATCTTTTAGATAAGGTTCTAGCTCCGAAGACGTTCCTCTGAAGAAAGAGATCCACGTAATTTGACAAATTTGACGTAGTCGAATTGATGCCTGATATAATAGGCCTACCCGAGGGTTTGTGGGATCTTCATGCAGCTTTTGAGGGAAATAAAAATGTGGTACTTTGTACCTCGGAATGTCTAGAAATTTATTTTCTGTTTTATTCAGGTATCCTTTTGATTTTTGATGATAATCATTATCCCCCAATATTCTTCTTCCGCTTTGTACCACTCTCTATCCATTATCACCACTCCCCCCTTTGTCTGCACTTTTAATGACAATTGCATCGCTGTTTCTTAAAGATGGACAGAGATGCGGTAATGTGTACCATAGATTTGTAGAATGTCTATTATGATCTTTCAATTGATCGATCCAGTCAACAGTATCTAAGGTTTGCATTAAATGTAGGAAGCTTGGCATTCCACTTCCAGTGTCCACTGCTTGACCTGTCATCTGCCCTGCAGGTATTTACCAAAATAGTGGCTGAAATGATAGACTACCCCAGGCTCAAGAATGCAACGATAATTCCTTATCTCAACAACTTTACAGTGGTGGACTCTGTTCAGATGATGATTCATCATCTAGAAATCATCAAGGTATCTCTGAACGAGCTAGAATGGATTTTGAACGTTGTAAAGTCAAAACTCAATCTGAATACATCCAGGGTCTCTTTTAGGAGTCCGATTAGATTCCGAGGAGAGATCTTCTTACCTTTCAGAAGAAAAGGTATAGGCTAGAAGTCTGAAGATTCATTTTCAAGGAAAGGAGAAATTTCAGTCAGAGAAGCAATGATCGTCCTAGGCTTCATTGACATCCTGCATCACCTGCGTAAGGTGGAGCAAGTGTCACTCCCGACCTCTACAAAAGAATATTTTTTCAGTCACAGACAAGCACTAAGAATCGTTGGAAAGAAGCATCACGTTGTCGGGGCTGCCAAAGGTTCACTGGATTGGTGAATCAATCGAGAAAGTTTGTGGAAAGCAGTTCAGAGACCTCTATCTTCAGGGCATGTGGTCCAGATCATCAAACTTCCGAGAGTTGAAAGCAATATGAGAAACCCTTAAAAGGAGTCAGGATGTTCTCAAGAACAAGTATATAAAGGTGTTATCAGACAACATCACAACAGTTTCATTTATACGTCAGCAAGGGGGACGAAAACATCCATTGCTACAATGCCTAGCGGAAGAAACATTCCAGTGGCTAGAAAGGAAGGTCTGTTCCATTTCAGCAGTCCATGTTCGGGGAGCAGAAAATCAGGAAGCAGACTATCTCAGCAGGCAACAGATGAAGGCCACAGAATGGGAACTGGACATCGAGGTGTTCCAAAAAATGGGGTCAGCCATGTCTGGACCTTTTTGCATCCAGATGCAATGCAAAAATGAGGGACAACTTTTTACTTGATTCTTGAGACAATCCGTTGGCAGGGGACAGTCTTTCACAGTTCGGAGGAGACTGCCTGTCCTACGTGTTTCCACTGATTCCTTTAATTCCCAGAATCCTGACAAATTCTGGAGGATCAAGCAACAGTGATTGTGATTGTTCTGTTCTGGCTGAGAAGAAGCTGGTTCTTGCATTTAAAACAACTATCACTTGCACGGAAGACAATTACCCTACATTGGCTGGATGAAACTCCTCTGACTAGGAGAGAATTCATAAATAGAGTCAACTTTATAATCCTCATGGAATGAAACATATATACTAAAAGGAGCAAGCTGAACCAATATAAAAATGTTTGGGGAAGTTTGGCTTGACTATCCAGGCTTGGTGTATTTTGACCCCTAGAGAGACAGAGGATACTTGAGCCTTAAAATGGATGGAGTAGGAGGAAAATTATGTAAATCAATGGAACATGTTGATATCTGTCTAATTATGATCCTTACATGTACGAACTGATGCCGCGGGAATGGGGTTGGTGGGGGAGGGAATTTGTTTTGCGTTGGTTGGGATTTCTTTTGGAAAGTTGTAAAATTGCTGCAATCCGTATTGTATTATTCTTTTGGCTTTTCTGCAAATAAAAAATATCTGATTTAAAAAAAAAAATAAAATTCCCCAATCACACGCCGCAACTGTGAGGCAATTTCACGGTGATTTGCTCCGTGGCGACGTATCGCCTTTAGGATTCCCAGGCGATATTGCGGCGTGTGAAGTAACCTTCAGGGAGATCCAAGCACTTTCCATCATTGATCCATAATTACAGGTCAAAGATGACTGCTTAGTTCTCAAGTTAGATTCTGCTTTCTCTCCGAAGTTTGCACAGCAAATTTGGGTTGGGAGATTATCCTGTAATTATCCTACCGAGCACTTTGCTCTGTTCAAGCAATCCATCACTGACTTCAAGACGGCACTCGCTACCGCCAAGCAAGTGTTCTTCTCATCCCTTATAACCTCTCTGTCCCGCAACCCCAAACAGCTCTTCAAAACTTTCAACTCCTTACTTCGCCCACCTGCTCCTCCCCCTTCTCCCCTCATCTCTGCTGAAGACTTTGCGACCTTCTTCAAGGAGAAGATCGACAAGATCAGAAGCAGCTTCGGTCCACTATCCCCACAACTCCCCTTCCCACCTACACTGCCCTCCTCCTCCATCAGCCACTTCCCCCCCATAACTGAAGACCAACTTCCTCCCTCCTGTCAAAATCACACCTCACCACCAGCGCCCACGACCCGCTCCCATCCCACCTCATTCCCAACCACACCTCCATTTTCATCCCAGCCCTCACCCACCTCTTTAACCTTTCACTTAGCACTGGTACCTTCCCCTCGGCCTTCAAACACGCCCTAATCACGCCCATCCTAAAAAAACCTCACTTGACCCTACCTCTGTCTCTAACTATCGCCCCATATCTCTTCTCCCATTCGCCTCTAAGCTACTTGAACAACACGTCCACTCCGAACTGTCCTCTCACCTCTCCTCGTGCTCCCACTTCGACCGCCTACAGTCCGGCTTCCGACCCCTCCATTCCACCGAAACAGCCCTGACCAAAGTCACCAACACCTACTGACCGCCAAGAACAAACACCACTACTCCATCCTGCTACTCCTTGACCTGTCTGCCGCTTTCGACACGTTGACCACTCCCTTCTTCTCCGGATCCTGGAATCCCTTGGCATCACCCACCTTGCCCTCTCCTGGATCTCCTCATACCTAGCAGACCGGATCTTCAGCGTCTCCCACTCCCACACCTCCTCCTCACCCTACCCCCTTTCTGTCGGAGTCCCCCAAGGTTCGGTCCTGGGACCCCTACTTTTCTCCATTTACACTCTCCGGCCTAGGGCAACTCATCGAGTCCCATGGCCTCCAGTACCACCTCTACGCCGACGACACCCAAATCTACCTGTCCGGCCCTGACATCACCTCCCTACTCTCGAAAATCCCCCAATGCCTTTCCGCCATCTCATCCTTCTTCTCTGCCCGCTTCCTTAAACTCAACATGGACAAAACTGAATTCATAGTCTTCCCCCCAAGAAATTCCACCCCACCTCCCAACCTATCCATCTGCATCAACGACTGCGCCCTCTCCCCAGTCCCCCAAGCCAAGTGCCTCGGGGTAATCCTCGACTCCTCCCTATCCTTCAAACCCCACATCGAGGCCCTCACCACATCCCTCCGGCTCCAGCTCAAGAACATCTCACGGATCCGCTCCTTCCTCACCCACGACACCGCTAAAACACTCATCCATGCTCTTATCATCTCCCGCCTTGACTACTGCAACCTCCTTCTCAATGGCCTCCCGGCTAACTCCCTCACACCTCTCCAGTCTATCCTCAACTCCGCTGCCCGACTCATCTATATGTCCTCCCGCTACTCCCCTGTCTCCCCCCTCTGCCAAGCCCTTCACTGGCTCCCCGTCTCCAAGAGATCCCAATTCAAAACACTAACCATGACGTACAAAGCCATACACAACCTGGCCCCACCATACATCTCCAAACCTGGTCTCCCGATACCTACCCTCACGCAACCTCCGCTCCTCCCAAGAACTCCTCCTCTGCTCCCCCCTCATCACCTCTTCACACAACCGAGTTCAGGACTTCTCCCTGGCATCTGCCTTACTCTGGAACTCCCTACCCGAACACGTCAGACACTCTCCTACCCTGAGTAACTTCAAGTGTCACCTGAAGACTCACCTGTTCCGTCAAGCCTACAACCTGCCATGAGACCCAGGCGAACGCCCCATACCTGACATTCCCCCATCCTACTGTATCCCAACCCACCCCTCATAGACTGTGAGCCCTCGTGGACAGGGTCCCTGCCCCTCCTGTACCTGTACGTCCTGATCGCCTAGATTTAGTGTACTTTATCTTGTCTCCCTCATCCTCATGTAAAGCGCCATGGAACCCAATGGCGCTATATAAATAAATAATAATAATAATAAATAAAATTTGCCAAGACTCAAAAAGTCCTAAAGAACAGGAGCTGAATTTCCTTGTTGTCCATCTGGCAGTGAAGGCCTATCTGGAGACTACCCGGACTGGAGACTGGATTCCAACCTATTTGATCAGTTCGGGGGCAAATATAAAGGCAGAAAAGCATCCTAATCAACACTGGTTAGGTGGATTAAGTCTATGATAAGCGTAGCATATTCATTAGAAGGAAAGCTTCCCCCGAGATAGTTAAAGCCCCCTCTACCCTAGCAATTTCCACTTCTTGGGCAGCAAGAAGAGTTGCCTCTATAGAGCATATTTGTAAATGCTCCTACATGGACACGGCATAATACATTCTGTAAACATTACAAGTTAGATACTCTTTCAAATCAGAGAACGGCATTCAGAAGAAAGGTTCTTCGGGAAACTGAAGATCACACCCTAAATTACGATTTATTGGGTATACTTCTATGGTGCTGTTATGAGGGATGACCTGGAAAATAGAAATTAGACCTACCAGTAATTGTTCCCAGGAGTCCATCATGACAGCACCCTTATTCCCTCCCTATATCTACTGAGTATGTAATAACATACAGTTAGGGCCAGAAATATTTGGACAGTGACACAATTTTCGCGAGTTGGGCTCTGCATGCCACCACATTGGATTTGAAATGAAACCTCTACAACAGAATTCAAGTGCAGATTGTAACGTTTAATTTGAAGGGTTGAACAAAAATATCTGATAGAAAATGTAGGAATTGTACACATTTCTTTACAAACACTCCACATTTTAGGAGGTCAAAAGTAATTGGACAAATAAACATAACCCAAACAAAATATTTTTGTTTTCAATATTTTTTTGCGAATCCTTTGGAGGCAATCACTGCCTTAAGTCTGGAACCCATGGACATCACCAAACGCTGGGTTTCCTCCTTCTTAATGCTTTGCCAGGCCTTTACAGCCGCAGCCTTCAGGTCTTGCTTGTTTGTGGGTCTTTCCGTCTTAAGTCTGGATTTG
The DNA here is from genome assembly GCA_033576535.1 of Allobates femoralis. Lineage (NCBI taxonomy): Eukaryota > Metazoa > Chordata > Amphibia > Anura > Aromobatidae > Allobates > Allobates femoralis. The sequence goes on from JARQOC010000001.1 coordinate 395,216,464, forward strand.
AGCAAGTGAAATGCATGCTCAATTGGGTTAAGATCTGGTGATTGACTTGGCCATTGCAGAATGTTCCACTTTTTTGCACTCATGAACTCCTGGGTAGCTTTGGCTGTATGCTTGGGGTCATTGTCCATCTGTACTATGAAGCGCCGTCCAATCAACTTTGCAGTATTTGGCTGAATCTGGGCTGAAAGTATATCCCGGTACACTTCAGAATTCATCCGGCTACTCTTGTCTGCTGTTATGTCATCAATAAACACAAGTGACCCAGTGCCATTGAAAGCCATGCATGCCCATGCCATCACGTTGCCTCCACCATGTTTTACAGAGGATGTGGTGTGCCTTGGATCATGTGCCGTTCCCTTTCTTCTCCAAACTTTTTTCTTCCCATCATTCTGGTACAGGTTGATCTTTGTCTCATCTGTCCATAGAATACTTTTCCAGAACTGAGCTCGCTTCTTGAGGTGTTTTTCAGCAAATTTAACTCTGGCCTGTCTATTTTTGGAATTGATGAATGGTTTGCATCTAGATGTGAACCCTTTGTATTTACTGTCATCGTGTCTTCTCTTTACTGTTGACTTAGAGACAGATACACCTACTTCACTGAGAGTGTTCTGGACTTCAGTTGATATTGTGAACGGGTTCTTCTTCACCAAATAAAGTATGCGGCGATCATCCACCACTGTTGTCATCCGTGGACGCCCAGGCCTTTTAGAGTTCCCAAGCTCACCAGTCAATTCCTTTTTTCTCAGAATGTACCCAACTGTTGATTTTGCTACTCCAAGCATGTCTGCTATCGCTCTGATAGATTTTTTCTTTTTTTTCAGCCTCAGGATGTTCTGCTTCACCTCAATTGAGAGTTCCTTTGACCGCATGTTGTCTGGTCACAGCAACAGCTTCCAAATGCAAAACCACACACCTGGAATCCACCCCTGACCTTTTAACTACTTCATTGATTACAGGTTAACGAGGGAGACGCCTTCAGAGTTAATTGCAGCCCTTAGAGTCCATTGTCCAATTACTTTTGGTCCCTTGAAAAAGAGGAGGCTATGCATTACAGAGCTATAATTCCTAAACCCTTTCTCCGATTTGGATGTGGAAACTCTCATATTGCAGCTGGGAGTGTGCACTTTCAGCCCATATTATATATATAATTGTACTTCTGAACATGTTTTTGTAAACAGCTAAAATAACAAAACTTGTGTCACTGTCCAAATATTTCTGGCCCTAACTGTATGTATGAGTAGTTTCAAATATAATTTTGTTGTATCCAGCCAGTGTGGTAAATCCACTGAAGAGGTTTGGGCTGGGAGGGACTTGTAACCTCTTGTGCTTCCTGTCCCTACAGAGGATATAGGGATAACTTTATGGTGCTGTCATGATGAACTCATGGAAACCTTATTACCAGTAGGTCAAATTCCTATTTTTTTTTCCTTTCACATTGCTTTAAGTCCTATGAAGAAGGGCTAATACATTTCTTGAATGTGGTTTTGAGCAGTCTCAGGGGTGCAGTTTTCAGAATAGTGTCACTTTTTGGGGTATTTTCTGTCACTTCGATCTCTTACAGTCACTTCAAATGTGAAGTGGTCCCTTAAAGGGAACCAACCACCCCAAATGACCCCCCTGGACTGTTAATATGTGTCCCTACACCCAGCACACACATTTGGGGCAATCGTTTTTGCTAAAATAACTGTTTAGTAGAAGCTAAGATATAGCTTTATGAAGTTTAATAAATTCTGACGAATGAGTGTTACCTAGCTTGTCCTCGTGCAGTGTTCCATGTGCCTGTCAGCCTCCTCTCCCCCCCTCCCTTCAGTGAAGCCCTTCTGTGCAAGCCGAAAATGAAAGGGGGCGGGGCTCCGGCATGCCGCGATTTAGCTCCGCCCCTTTCATGACGCGGCCAGGCTCTTAGAAGGTGAGAGGGGAGGGGGGAGAGGAGGCTGACAGGCACGAACACTGCACGAGGACAAAGCTAGGTAACACCCATTCGTCAGAATTTATTAAACTTAATAAAGCTATATCTTAGCTTCTACTAAACAGTTTTTTTAAAAAAACGATTGCCCTAAATGTGTGTGCTGGGTGTAGGGACACATATTAACAGTCCAGGGGGGTCATTTGGGGTGGTTGGTTCCCTTTAAAGAAAACAAAAGCCAAAACTGTAAATTTGAGAAATTTCTGATAAACTTCTAACCCTTCTAACTACATGACCAAAAAAAAAAAAAAAAAACAATTTCAATGACAATGCTTGTGTACAGTTGACATGTGGGAAATGTTATTTTTATTAATTATTTTGTGTGAAATAACTGTCTGATTTTAAAAGATAGAAAATTGCGAAGTTTTAAAGTGTTTGCGAAATTTTAGTTTCTTTCATAAATGTAAATAATATTGACCAAAATTTAGTAGAAGTAAAATGTGACATGAAAAAAACAAACTCAGAATCGCTAGGATCTGTTACAGCATTGCAGAGTTACAGTGAAGGAAATAATTATTTGATCCCTGGCTGATTTTGTAAGTTTGCCCACTGACAGACATGAATTGTCTATAATTTTAAGGGTTGGGTAATTTTAACAGTGAGAGATTAGAATCTCAAAAATAAAATCACATTGTCTAAATTATATAAATGCATTTGCATTTTGCAGAGAGAAATAAGTCTTGTTTGCCAGTGGGATCAAATACTTAATACTTTGTGGCAAAATCCTTGTTGCAAGCAGAGCAGTCAGACGGGTTTTGTAGTTGATACGGTTAGCACACGTCAGAAGGAATTTTGGTCCACTCCTCCTTGCAGATCATCTCTAAATCATTAAGATTTTGAGGCTGTCACTTGGCAACTCGAAATTCAGCTCCATAACTTTTCTATGGGATTAAGGTCTGGAGACTGACTTGGCCACTCCATGATCTTAATGTGCTTCTTTATGAGCCACTCATTTGTTGCCTTGACTGTATGTTTTGGTTCATCTTCGTGCTGAAAGACCAAGCCACGACCCATTTTTAATATTCTGGCAGAGGGAAGGAGGTTGTCTCTCAGGATTAAAATGTTACATGGCAGCATCCATTATCCCATTGATGTGCTGAAGTAGTCCTGTGCCTTTAGCAGAGAAACACTGACAAAGCATAATGTTTCCACCACCATGCTTGACTATGTGGACTGTGTTCTTTGGGTATAGGCAACATTTCTCTTCCTCCAAACACAGCGAGTTGAGTTAATGCCAAAGAGCTCAATTTTTGTCTCATCTAACCACAGCACCTACTCTCAATCATTCTCAGAATCACCAAGGTGTTCAGAGGCCTGCACATGTGCCTTCCTGAGTAGTGGGACTTTGCGGGCACTGCAGGATTTTAATCCATTACGGCGTAATGTGTTACCAATGGTTTTCTTGGTGACAGTGGTCCCAGCTGCCTTGAGATCATTAACAAGTTTCACCCCTTGAAGTTTTAGGTTGATCTCTCACCTTCCTCATGATCCTAGATACCCCATGAGGTGAGATTTTGCATAGAGCCCCAGATTGATGTCAATTTTAACTCATTTTGTATTTCTTCTATTTTCTTACTATTGCACCAACAGTTGTCTCCTTCTCCCTCAGCATCTTACTTATGGTTCTGTAGCTCATTCCAGCCTTGTGCAGGTCTAGGATTTTTTCCCTGACATCCTTAGATAACTCTTTGGTCTTGCCCATGTTGTAGAGGTTAGAGACTGACTGATAATTGAGTGTGTGTATAGGAGTCTTTTATTCAGGCTAAAATGTAAGACAGCTGTCTTTAATGCAGGTAATGAGTTGATTAGGAGCGTCTAATTGGTCTGTAGGAGCCTGAACTCTTAATAGTTGGTAGGGGATCAAATACATATTTCTCTCTGCAAAATGCAAATACATTTATATAATTTAGACAATGTGATTTTCTGAATTTTAGTTTTGATATTCTATCTCTCACTGTTAAAATTAACCTGCCCTTAAAATTATAATAAGACTGTTAATGTCTTTGTCAGTGGACAAACTTCCAAAATCAGCAAGGGATCAAATAATTATTTCCTTCACTGTATAACCTCATAAATGGTCAGACAATGGTCAGAATAAAAAAAAATTGGTCAAGAAGGTCAAAACAGGTTCTGGCACAAATATACCTTTATAACAATAAATTGATATGATGCTAAACCAATATTACATCATACACTAATAAGAATCAAATGTACAACATACTGCCAGGGCTTCATTGGATGATTTAAATCAAAACATATTCACGAATGGCCCAGTCAAAGTGCAAACCTAAATCTTTGTGAGAATCTGTATCCAGACTTGTATATTGCTGTTCAGATTCTCTAAAGCCAATCTCACAGCTACAGCTATTTTGCGAAGAAGAATGGGCAAAGATTTCCAGCGTCTTGAGAACTGAAAACAATTGCATGTGACCAGGGCCGGCGTCAGCACCCGGGCAAGTGCTGGGGCCCAGAAGTGTCTGGGGGGCCCACTCTGTCTTCCACGGGACAGCATCCCCTGTCCTGTATTTTCCAATGGCTGCGGGCCCCTGGGCGCTGAATATGTGCCTCTAACAGTTAGCATCAGGGAGCCTCCTGTGTTTCTGCGGCTTTCCAGATTCCCCCCCTCCCCCGGCTCTGCCTCCTAACCTGTGTTATTAGATATCAGTCACTCACTATGCCGATATGCACTGAGTCGGGAACACTATGGTCTCCGGCAGGAAGTGCAGGTCAGGAGTTCATAGAGAGCTCATCTCCCGGCTCAGGCATAGTGACCGTCTGCCACACAGGTTAAGAGGGGGGGGCGCACAGGAGTGATGAATTGCTGTATCCAAGCCTACTACTATATCCAAGTACTACTGATGTATCTAAGCCTGTCATGTGTGATACTACAAAAATTCCCTGTTTCCAAGACTATAATGTGTGATAATTACTGATCTAATCTAAGCCTGCTATGCATGATATTGACTGATGTTCCAATGTATCTAAGCCTATTATGTGTGATAATGACTGATGAACCGCTGTATCTAAGCTTATCATGTGTGATACTGCCAGATGTGCTGATGTATCTAAAGGCCACGTTACACACACAGATATCTGTTCAGATATTGGTCACAGATCTCTGGTTTGCATTGAAATCATGGACACATTGTTACATTTGTAAACGGCCACAAAATAGAACAATGTGTCCATGATTTCACTGCAACCAGAGATCTGTGACCAATATATCTGTGTGTGTAGCGTGGCCTTTAGTGTGATATATATGATACTGACTGATGAAATGCTGTTTCTAAGCTGCTATGTAGAATACTGACTGATGTTCTATTGTATCTAAGCCTATTATTTGTGATAATGACTGATGAACTGTTGTATCTAAATCATGTGTGATACTGCTTCATGTGCTAATGTATGTAAGCCTGCTATATGTGATAACGACTGATGAAGTGCTGTATCTAAGCTTAGGTGTGATACTGCCTCATGTGCTGATGTATGATGGGCCCCCATTTCAGGACAGGACACAGTGTCCAGGGACCCACAGCAGAGAAGACAGCAGAGCTCTGCTTTGTGTCCGGTGCTCTGCAGTGTGTGTCCAGTGCTACCAAATTAATGTTTCTGGGAGAGAGGGAGATAGAGAGAGAAAGAGAGCAAGTGAGTGCACAGAAGGAAAGGAGGTGGGAGAGAGAGTGTACAATGGGGTGACAGACACAGAGAGGGAAAAAGCGCACATGGGGGAGAGACATTATACAGGGGAAAGACACAGCGCACAGTGAGGAGATAGGCACAAGGTGTGGAGACCAGTGCACAAGGGAAGACAGACTCAGAGAGGGATTATATTTGTGGGGAGTTTACATATATGTATTACTGTTCACAGTATAATATATATATATAAATATGAAATCATTATGGGTTAAAGGGGCCCACTGAGACTATTCTACCCGGGGCCCACAGAAACCTGGAGCCGACCCTGCATGTCACAATTTTCAGATTTATATTTTTAAAATGTTTAGAAAACCATTTATAATTTCCTTTATACATCACACATACTTTCTACTTAGTGTTGTTTTATCGCAAAAAATACCAATAAAATGGATTCAAATTTGGGGGTATAACGTTAAAAAAATGTGGAAAAGGTCACGGGGTACAAATACTTCTCCAAGGCACTCTAGGGGCACCACAGGCATCCTAGTTTGAGGGCCAGCAGTGATGGGCCTGCCTGCATCTGTACAGTATATGATATGTACCGTATATGGTATTGGTTGATATTGTCTACACTTTTTAGCAATATTTTTTTTTCTTGCTAAAAAAAGGGGACTTAGGCGATGTCCACAACAAAACCGCAACAAAACTGAGGTGAGATGTATGTAAACATTCTCAGACGTATTCCTGAGTGGTTTTACCTCGTTTTAACACTATTTTACTGCAGTTTTCTACAACTAAAAATAAAGTGATTCTCAAGCTGTGACATTACAAAACCAAGGCAAAAAAGCACAGCAGAGCATTGACATGTTCATTGTTCGTAAAATGCAGCAAAACACATGCAGGTTTCAATTGCTGGCAAGAAATCAAATCAATGTGTGTGCACAATGTTTCCTGAATCACATAGGTTTAGCTGGGAATGAAAAATGCAGGTTTAAATTAGCATAAAACCATGGTAAAATCATACCAAAACCGCAAACATAGCCTAATAGTAAAATAATACAGTCAATTTTGTTGTGCCTCTAAAATGTTGCTGTGAATTACCTGTAAGTTTGTATTTAAATCAACACGCTCTCCTTAGTATTTACTAAGAATTCACCATGTTCTTTTTTGCAGACAATTACGAGAACCCTAGTGAGCAACAGAATATTACACATAATGTGTTGGTCAGTGTGCGGCTCCTTGTCCTCCAAAATGCTCTGAACAACAGTAGAACAAGTATAATTGTTCAGCAGGAGGTAATCGCTATTGGTAGCAATAAGGTAAGCATAGCCAAAAGCTAAATACAGTCACAGAAAATTTATCATGAGAAAAAGTGGGAGATAGCACCTTTAGGATTAAACGTTTTCCAATGAACATAGTACAAGTCATTTAGGAGAACCAACCAGCAGGTTTTTACCCCACAAAGTAGAGGCAATGCCATAATGGCACTAGAATACTGATTAATATAAAACCTTTAGCTTAAAAATCTGAGGCTTCATTGAAGAATAATCTTTGTTCATATCTTCAGAAATTCCGTCATTAGGTCATTGGTGCAGGGGCTTGAGCAACGGGGAGGGATTTGTGGGTTGGGTCCTCTTAATTATTCCTATCCTGCCTTCCCTAATTTTCTGAACTTAAATTTTACGCTGTTGTTGTCGCTGTTGTCAGCACATGTGCATTTCTATTGTGGTGCCTGATTCAGCGCATGTGTGTACCACGACCTACGGAGCCACTTTACTGAGACAACTATGAGCGACATCTGCGTGTGTGCAGATTAAAAAAAGAAAAAATTCAATCTGCGCATGCTCAGCTGACATTCACATTCCTTTCCATCGTATCATCAATAAAATAGCGCCAGAGATCACGGTACACACATTCACTGAATCCGGCACTATTTTATTGTAGATAACATCATAAAAGCAATGCGCATGTGCCGCCAATTGCGGTGATGGCGCTAAAATTTAACTACAGAAAAGAAGTCAAGGCAGGAGGAATAATTATGGGGACCTGGCTCACAAAATCCCTCCCTGATGCTCAAGCCACTGACCGCGGTTTTTTTCGCGGCCGCACCTGCCGCAAGTGCAAAACCGCACCTGCCGCAAGTCCCCCTATACTTTCTATGGGGATTACCGCAACCGCGCCGCAAGTGCAGCGGTTATGCGGCAATCGCGGCAGATGTGGTTTTTTTCACCGCATCTGCCGCGATTTCAAATAAACGCAGATGTGAAAGGGCCCTTAGTTCTTTATTTGAACAACTACATAATTATTTAAAACATTAAATAAATATCCAATAAATAATAATTGGTAAGTTATGAGGAAACTCATAACCAGATTTTTATTGTACTCCAAATAATTAAATATCCAAGTAAACCAATATAATTTATAGCATACAGTAAATATACCCAAGAGTGAAATAAGTACACCAATCAATTCATAAAATAAGGCTATTTTCACACCTCTGTTTTTTTTTTTTTAAATCCTGCACAGATCAATTAAAAAAAATTTATCTCTAACCGTACAATAGTATAATCACCGATTATCGCGTTTTATAAGTTATTCAATTTAGATTTAGAAAGAAGGGGATAACTTATTTATCTTGTTACAGTAGTTTATTGGTTTTAAAAGCACTTAGTGAAAAACGGTGATATAGTGCAAACTGTGTTATAAAGACTTCCCACCCCCAATGACAAACTACATAAACTACCTGTGAAGTGGTGTCAAGACAAGGGTCTGTAAGGATTGGATGACGTAAGGGTATTGTCAGTACCAGTCAAAAATGGTCACCCGAGGGGCCACCAGACACACTGTGTGTCAAAGGTGGTCACAGCGGTTTCCACATTGGTCCGTTTCAGGTCTCAAAAACCATCGTCCTCCTGTTGCGAGGTCCAACCTAGTTCCCAAATCCCAACCCACTTCAAATGGTGTTGGTCAGCATCAAATCTTACAGATCAGTGATATGGTCTGTTAGCAAGAGAGATTTGCCCGACGCGTTTCACCTAAAAAAGGCTCGTCAGGGGCAATAAAGTTATGCTACATCAAGTTACAAAAGGTTCACACAGGTTCTTTGTGAACCCTTAGTTTACAGTTCATCAGACAGGTCCAAAGATAGGATCTTATGATTAGGAGGAGGTCAAAGTAGGCCAGAACGTCGGTTTTTCACTTTGTCAGTAGTTTCCTTATAGTACCAGGGGTAACGGTTAAGTGAGTAACTGCACTTCAGGGTGTCCAGACTTCCCAACCCCTATCTCAAAACGGTGTCCTTATCTTAGTGGATTACTGGAGACAATAATAATTGAGTCATATAAGGGTTGTCTGTCATAGTATAGTTAAATGGTAAAGGGACATACCTTCAAATGTTCTAGATTCCCTCTCTATTACAATTTCTGGTACTGTTTTGTTAAATTCATGATCAGCCTCTTTGTGTTCTCCTTTTTGTACATGAAAAGAGATATATGTCAAAATCCCAAATTATATTAACTATCAGTTCAATAGGTACTGAAGGTGTATTACTAACCTCCTTTTTCTTTTCAGTTTCTAGATTGATAATACACTTGCTTTAGATGTAAGCTGTATGCTTAGATAGGCCCGCAGTATGCAGATCTTGCTCAATTGATAGTTATGGATAGTAATGGTACTGTTCCACCTGTAAATAAGAGAAGCTCCCTCTCATTTCCTATATACAGTGTTTATCTGCATGTTATAGATAGGGGGTAAGCCATAATACCTTGCTCATGCAGTCCAGCCAGATCAAGAACCATTCTTGTGGAGCTGTTTATCTGTGGGTCCCAGGTCTCATTTGCCTCCCTGCTTCTGGATGGTATGGTGCTGCCGCCTTTTTTGCCGCCTTATATGAGGCTGAACCGCCTTATTAATCACCCTCCCCTACACCATCGCCCCCCGGAAAGCGTCATCAGACCGGCCGCATTGTTTGCGTTCCGGGTCTGGAACGCATGGCCGTCTGCGCATGCGCGTGACGTCAGATCCGGTGGGCGTGTGCAGGGACCCGGAGCGCTGATGTAAACAGAGCTCCGGAGTTCCCACCCGAAGGTGTAGCAGTCTCCATGGTGACATGTCATCCCGCACCACTGGAGATCGCTGTGTAGGAGAGAAGGAGATTATCATTGGGGGCAAAAAAGATCACTAGGGTGATGGCTCATATAAAATAGGGATTGGGGGCAAACCAGATAAAAGTGCATGGGAATTATGCATCAGCATGAGAAGACCCCTACATGGCTGAACTACAGCAGTATTTGGCTGTTTTGTCATACCTGTTGTTTTATTCTTATATGGGATTTATTTCATAAACTGCTTGCTTATCATAGGTATATATTTAGAATGATTTTATTAATCTCTCATTTGGGACCATTGTTTAGGGGCATAAGGAACCCCATATTCTCTTGTCAAAGGAAGAAGATCATATGGTGGACTGGCTATTTTGTGTGAAGTCTAGATATCTGATAGTATCCAGGACCTAGTCTACTGGAATTCTTGTGGACCCCCAAGGTTCCCTTCTGGGTCAAGAGGGGGTGTTGCTGGTTTACTCGGCCCAGTTCATTAAAGCGAACCTGTCACCCCCTCCAGACATCTAAAAATACCATAGCCACCTTCTGCAGCACTAAGGTTGCATTCTGACAAGGTGTCTATAGCATTTATGCTCCCTTGATTCACTGAAATAAAGACTTATATAAAATCTGTTTCAAACCAGACCCAAGACCGGGAGGCGGGTTTTCAAGCGTCTGTCTCCCTCCTCTGTGGTGTCAGTCATCCCTCTCTGCTCTCTGTGCACCGCCTCCAGGGCCATCTCCCTGCATTACAGAGCTTTGTCAGCTCTGCTACAACACAGAGCTGCTGTTATAGGAGACCCCACAGTAGTAAATCTAGCAGGAGGACCCTGAGCAGAGAAAGCACTGCCTGCTACATAGCAGCCCTTGAGCTGAGCTGTCAGCAGTGCAGCAGAGTTGAGTTTGTGCTTTAGATCAGGGGCTGAGGCCGGAGCAATGCTGCTGGGTACAAGAAACTGAAAGTGAAACCTGCTCAGCTCAAGGGCTGCTATGTAGCAGGCAGTGCTTTGTCTGCTCAGGGTCCTCCTGCTAGATTTACTACTGTGGGGTCTCCCACAGCTCTATGTTGTAGCAGAGCTGACAAAGCTCTGTAATGCAGGGAGGTGGCCCTGGAGGCGGTGCACAGAGAGCAGAGAGGGATGACTGACACCACAGAGGAGGGAGACAGACACTTGAAAACCCGCCTCCCGGTCTTGGATCAGGTTTGAAACAGATTTTATAAAAGTCTTTATTTCAGTGAATCAAGGGAGCATAAATGCTATAGACACCTTGTCAGAATGCAGCTTTAGTGCTGCAGAAGGTGGCTATGGTATTTTTAGATGCCTGGAGGGGGTGACAGGTTCGCTTTAATAAAGACATAGCTCTTCCAGAGGGTCACCGGCGGGTTCACCTAAAGAGGGACCCCCCCATAGTTTTTTTTTTTTTTTTTTATGGTTATATGAAACAGGTATATGTCTGATTCTCATTGAGGCCGTTTGGGGTGACCGTCTTTAGTCTGTATATCCAACGGCTTTCTTTCTGGAGAATGAGTTTGTCCCAGTTGCCCCCTCTTTTCGGTGGTGTTATGACCTCAATGGCCATGAATAAACAACCTTCCATACTCCCCCCATGTTCTTGATGAACATGTCTTGAGATGGGAGTGTCCCTTCTATGTCTTACATCGCCCAGATGATCCCCTATGCGTCTTCTGAATTCTCGCTTAGTTTTACCGATGTACTCAGCGTTGCAGGGGCAAGTGAAGCGATAGACTATTCCCGATGTCTTACAGTTAGCAAAGTGCCGTAAGATGTATGTTTTTCCGGTGTTGCTGCTGGTGAACTCTTTTGCAGTGTTTATATACTTGCAAGCTATGCATTTTCCGCACTTAAAGGTACCTTTGGCGCGGTTGTCTAGCCAAGTACCTTGAGTGTTTGGAGGTTCTTAAGCACTATGTACTAATTGGTCTTTTAAAATTCTCCCTCTCCGGTATGTGATACTGGGGTATGGAGGTATGAGTTCTTTGAGTCCTGGGTCAGCTCTCAGAATACGCCAATGTTTCGTCATTATGTCCCTGACTTCTGTGGCCTTGTTATCATATTTGCCAATGATTCTCATGATTGTGTCCTTTTGTTTTGTTCTTGGTTTCAGTAGTTCCACTCTGGGTGTATGTTCAGCCTTTTTATAGGCCTCACTCAAGACACTCTGTGGGTATCCCCGGTTGAGGAACCTCAGTTGCAATTCATTGGCTTGTCTATAGAAATCGATAGTATTAGAGCAGTTCCTTCTTATTCGCAGATACTGCCCTTTCGGTATTCCCATCTTTAGGCTCTTAGGATGGTGGCTTTTCCAGTGGAGTAGATCATTTACGGCTGTTGTCTTCCGAAAAGTACGTGTGGTCAGGCGTCCATCATTTTCTTTCTCTATTGTCACATCCAGAAAATTTAGAGTCTTTTCTTGGAACTCAGATGTGAATCTGAGTCCTATTCTATTGATGTTAAGGTCTGTGATGAACTTGTCAAAATCAGTTCTACTCCCGGACCAAAGAATAAAGATGTCGTCAATGTAGCGCCCACAGAATAAGATCTGGGGGCACCACCATGACGTCTCTTCTCCACCGAAAACCACTGTATCCTCCCACCAACCCAGGAGCAGATTAGCATATGTTGGGGCCATGGAGCTCCCCATTGCGGTGCCCCTGAGCTGGTGGTAGAACTTACTGTTATGACGGAAATAGTTATGCGTCAGTACAAACTCTGTTACAGCCAAGATGAAGCGATTGTGTTTCTCGTATTGTGTTCCCCTGGCGCTTAGAAAGTGTCTTATAGCCTGTAGCCCAGCCTCGTGTGGTATACTACTATACAAGGCCTCTACGTCAATAGAGGCCAAATGTGTGTCTTTTTCGGTCATGATCCTGTCAAGTTTAGTCAGGAGGTCCATAGTATCTCTTAGATATGAGGGTAGTGCCTCGACATAATTTCTAAGTACTCTATCTATGTAGATACTTAAGTTTTGTGTCACCGAGTCGTTGCCAGAAACTATTGGCCTTCCTTTTAATGGTGACAGCCCCTTGTGAACTTTAGGTAAAGAGTAAAAAACTGGTATTACCGGGAACTTCATTAGTATAAATTTCCATTCGTTTTTACTTAGTATTCCATCCTTATATGCCTCGTCTACAAGAATCTTTAGTTGGTTATGAAAATCATCCGTGGGATCCCGTTTGAGGATGGCATATGTGGTCACATCCTGTAAAATATCTTGACACATCTTGTTGTACGTGTTGTGGTCCATTATAACCAGGTTTCCACCTTTATCAGAAGGTTTTAAGATGACGTCTTTTCGTTTCGCAAAGCTGTCCAAGGTTTTTCTACTCGATCGATCTAAATTCGGGTGGTGGTTTTTCTTGGTTTCTTGTAGTTTTTCCAGATCTTCACACACAAGTTGGGTGAAGATGTCATTGCTACTATAATCCATTAGTGGCGGAGTCTTTGTACTTCTAGGTTTCAAATCCATGAATGGGCCCTGACCCCTATCTCTGGAATTCAAAAGATTCATCATGTCCATGGCCAGTGGTATATCATCTTCATCAACACCCAAAGATAGACATTTCTCTTTATCGTTTTTTGCAAAGAAGCTGCGCCACTTCAGCTTTCTTGAAAACAAATGGATGTCTTTAACCCACTCAAAGCTATCGAAGTTGTTTGTTGGTAAAAATGACAGGCCTTTCTTTAGTACATTGATTTCTTCCGTGTCAAGTATTCTTGTAGATAGGTTTATGATCCTTAGTTCATCGTGATCCTCCCGTTGATTTATATGATGTTTCCGATGTTCATTCAATGGTAGCGTGGTGTTGGAATGCATTCACGATGAACTAAGGATCATAAACCTATCTACAAGAATACTTGACACGGAAGAAATCAATGTACTAAAGAAAGGCCTGTCATTTGTACCAACAAACAACTTCGATAGCTTTGAGTGGGTTAAAGACATCCATTTGTTTTCAAGAAAGCTGAAGTGGCGCAGCTTCTTTGCAAAAAACGATAAAGAGAAATGTCTATCTTTGGGTGTTGATGAAGATGATATACCACTGGCCATGGACATGATGAATCTTTTGAATTCCAGAGATAGGGGTCAGGGCCCATTCACGGATTTGAAACCTAGAAGTACAAAGACTCCGCCACTAATGGATTATAGTAGCAATGACATCTTCACCCAACTCGTGTGTGAAGATCTGGAAAAACTACAAGAAACCAAGAAAAACCACCACCCGAATTTAGATCGATCGAGCAGAAAAACCTTGGACAGCTTTGCGAAACGAAAAGACGTCATCTTAAAACCTTCTGATAAAGGTGGAAACCTGGTTATAATGGACCACAACACGTACAACAAGATGTGTCAAGATATTTTACAGGATGTGACCACATATGCCATCCTCAAACGGGATCCCACGGATGATTTTCATAACCAACTAAAGATTCTTGTAGACGAGGCATATAAGGATGAAATACTAAGTAAAAACGAATGGAAATTTATACTAATGAAGTTCCCGGTAATACCAGTTTTTTTACTCTTTACCTAAAGTTCACAAGGGGCTGTCACCATTAAAAGGAAGGCCAATAGTTTCTGGCAACGACTCGGTGACACAAAACTTAAGTATCTACATACAGTGCCTACAAGTAGTATTCAACCCCCTGCAGATTTAGCTGGTTGACACATGCGGAATTAACTTGGCATTGTGACATTTGGACACTAGATCAGCCTGGAAGTGGGAAATGCACTGCAGCCAAAAAGTTTTTTTTTATTTATTTATTTTTTTTAAAGCGTTAAAAGTTAATTCAGAGGGTCATTTATTATTCAACCCCTCAAACCACCAGCATTCTGTTTGGTCCCCCTAAAGTATTAAAAAGTAGTTCAGGCACAAAGAACAATGAGCTTCACATGTGTGGATTAATTATCTCTTTTCTGTCTATTTAAGACCCTCCCCAAACTTGTGAACAGCACTCATACATGGTCAACATGGGAAAGACAAAGGAGCATTCCAAGGCCATCAGAGACAAGATCGTGGAGGGTCACAAGGCTGGCAAGGGGTACAAAACCCTTTCCAAGGAGTTGGGCCTACCTGTCTCCACTGTTGTGAGCATCATCCGGAAGTGGAAGGCATATGGAACTACTGTTAGCCTTCCACGGCCTGGACAGCCTTTGAAAGTTTCCTCCCGTGCCGAGGCCAGGCTTGTCCGAAGAGTCAAGGCTAACCCAAGGACAACAAGGAAGGAGCTCCGGAAGATCTCATGGCAGTGGGGACATTGGTTTCAGTCAATACCATAAGTAACGTACACCACCGCAATGGTCTCTGTTCCAGACGAGCCCGTAAGGTACCTTTACTTTCAAAGCGTCATGTCAAGGCTCGTCTACAGTTTGCTCATGATCACTTGGAGGACTCTGAGACAGACTGGTTCAAGGTTCTATGGTCTGATGAGACCAAGATTGAGATCTTTGGTGCCAACCACACACGTGACGTTTGGAGACTGGATGGCACTGCATACGACCCCAAGAATACCATCCCTACAGTCAAGCATGGTGGTGGCAGCATCATGCTGTGGGGCTGTTTCTCAGCCAAGGGCCTGGCCATCTGGTCCGCATCCATGGGAAGATGGATAGCACGGCCTACCTGGAGATTTTGGCCAAGAACCTCCGCTCCTCCATCAAGGATCTTAAGATGGGTCGTAATTTCATCTTCCAACAAGACAACGACCCAAAGCACACAGCCAAGAAAACCAAGGCCTGGTTCAAGAGGGAAAAAATCAAGGTGATGGAGTGGCCTAGTCAGTCTCCTGACCTTAACCCAATTGAAAACTTGTGGAAGGAGCTCAAGATTAAAGTCCAGATTATGGAACCTCTGGCTGCTATTGCTCGGCAGTCTCCAGACATTAAAGGCATCCCCGTTGGAACTGCTGAATTCAAAATTTGGTCTGTATGCAGACGATGTTGTATTTACCTGCACTGATCCCCTGCGTTCGCTGGCTGCGATCTCCTCTCTCCTGCATGACTTCTCTGCGGTCTCGTATTACAAGCTCAACCTGACCAAATCCACGTTATTCCCTCTCTTTCTATCACTTAACCTCCAATCTACTATCCAATCCACCTATAACTTCCTCTGGGCTCCCTTAGGTTTTACGTATTTAGGGATTAAATTGACACGCCTGGCGGACATAACACGATTGAACTGTGAGGCAACTGCTGCGGACTTGCGAGCTACTATCCAAAAATTTACTGATACCCCCCTTTCGTGGATGGCGCGCATTCAGACGGCCAAGATGATGCTCCTCCCCAAGTTAATTTACCTATTCAGATGTTTGCCCTTAACTATACCTGCGAAGCGCATTTCCCTCTTTCAGTCTATATTAGATTCCTTCATATGGAATGGTAAGCCACATAGAATCAAACATCGTTGGATGGTTCTCCCGTATTCTAAAGGTGGTTTGGGAGCTCCCAACCTAGCAATATATCATAAAGCTGCGATGCTTGAACCACTTAAATTGTGGTGGGAGGAGGCCTCACATTTGCCTTGGCTTACCATTGAATCATATTTTGCCCCACAAGGCTCTCTTAGGCGATTGATGGAAATGTCGTTCTTGCAGTCCCGCTGTAGGGGAACACTTCTTCATACTATGATCTCAGCTTCCAAGCTTTGGGCTACAGCGGGTCCCTCAGTATTCCCTTACATGGCTAGATATATATCCCTGGATGTTATGTCGGAAATAATCCCCAATATATCTTTACAACAACTGAAAAAGTGCAACCTCTTGCATATAGTGGATTTGTTTGGTCCATCGGGTTTACGTTCCTTTGGTGAACTTCAGTCTCGGTTCTCCCTACCAAACTCGTCGTTCTACACCTTCCTACAGTTATCAAGCTGCTTACGCAACTTCCTGAATTTTCAGGAGCCCCCAGTGGTTGGAGATTCCCCGGGTGACCGATTTTTTAAGCCCGGCACTCATAGCTCTCACGGGGTTTCAGTGCTGTATGCCTCACTGCTACTCCATGAGGTCCCCCATAAACTCCCGTTCATGTTATCTTGGGAGTCCCTTCTATCCTTTTCGGCTACACATGAGGACTGGTCCCTTGCCTTGTCCCACCCGAAAAAATTTTCTTCTTGTCTGGGACACATGGAGCAGGCGAGAAAGATTCTATTACAATGGTATTTGACCCCCGCACGCATGGCCCGGCTCCATCTCTCCTCATCTGCCTCCTGCTGGAGGGGTTGTGGTATGTCGGGTTCCCTGGCACATGTGTGGTGGGAATGCCCTCTCATCAAGCCCTTCTGGGTTCAGGTAGAAAAGCTCCTATGTGAGATTACTCGTCTGCCCCTGATACTGTCAAGCCCGCTAGCGCTCCTGGGTATATCTCTATCAGAAGTTCCCTCCCCGTTGCAGCCTATTGTGTTTAATATTCTGGTTGCTGCTAGACTATGCCTGGCGGCGCATTGGAAGTCACCGGAGGTGCCATCTAGAGAAGAGTTGATTTCTAGACTTAATCTCCACTACTGCTACGAATCTCTCTCTGCGCCCTCTCTTTCTAAAAAGAACAAGGTTCTTACGTGGTGGGACCCCTGGACTTCCTCTGCCCTCGCCTCAGATATTCATACCCATCTTTTACAGTGAACCATTGCACTTGTTATAATTTTGTGAAATCGTGGTCTTGTTTTGAACTTATTTGAACTCATTTACATACTGTATCATCATTGTCTGTACCTAAATTTGTCCCTCTCCCCCCCCCCCCCCCCTTTTCCTTCCTTTCTTTTGTATGTTCCCCGAAGGTCTGTTCAGACCCTCATTTGTTTGGTCTTGTATATTATGATTAATGTTCAATAAAAAGTTAATTGGTAAAAAAAAAAAAGATTAAAGTCCACATGAGACACCCAAAGAACCTAGATAACTTGGAGAAGATCTGCATGGAGGAGTGGGCCAAGATAACTCCAGAGACCTGTGCCGGCCTGATCAGGTCTTATAAAAGACGATTATTAGCTGTAATTGCAAACAAGGGTTATTCCACAAAATATTAAACCTAGGGGTTGAATAATAATTGACCCACACATTTATGTTTAAAATTTATTAAAATTCAACTGAGCAACATAACTTTTTGGTTTGTAAGATTTATGCTTCTGTTAATAAATCCTACTCTCGTTTGCAGTTTGAAGGCTCTAACTTATTTGCATCTTATCAAACCACCTAAATCTGCGGGGGTTGAATACTACTTGTAGGCACTGTAGATAGAGTACTTAGAAATTATGTCGAGGAACTACCCTCATATCTAAGAGATACTATGGACCTCCTGACTAAACTTGACGGGATCATGACCGAAAAAGACACACATTTGGCCTCTATTGACATAGAGGCCTTGTATAGTAGTATACCACACGAGGCTGGGCTACAGGCTATAAGACACTTTCTAAGCGCCAGGGAAACACAATACGAGAAACACAATCGCTTCATCTTGGCTGCAACAGAGTTTGTACTGACGCATAACTATTTCCATCATAACAGTAAGTTCTACCACCAGCTCAGGGGCACCGCAATGGGGAGCTCCATGGCCCCAACCTATGCTAATCTGCTCCTGGGTTGGTGGGAGGATACAGTGGTTTTCGGTGGAGAAGAGACGTCATGGTGGTGCCCCCAGATCTTATTCTGGGGGCGCTACATTGACGACATCTTTATTCTTTGGTCCGGGAGTAGAACTGATTTTGACAAGTTCATCACAGACCTTAACATCAATAGAATAGGACTCAGATTCACATCTGAGTTCCAAGAAAAGACTCTAAATTTTCTGGATGTGACAATAGAGAAAGAAAATGATGGATGCCTGACCAAACATACGTTCCGGAAGACAACAGCCGTAAATGATCTACTCCACTGGAAAAGCCACCATCCTAAGAGCCTAAAGATGGGAATACCGAAAGGGCAGTATCTGCGAATAAGAAGGAACTGCTCTAATACTATCGATTTCTATAGACAAGCCAATGAATTGCAACTGAGGTTCCTCAACCGGGAATACCCACAGAGTGTCTTGAGTGAGGCCTATAAAAAGGCTGAACATACACCCAGAGTGGAACTACTGAAACCAAGAACAAAACAAAAGGACACAATCATGAGAATCATTGGCAAATATGATAACAAGGCCACAGAAGTCAGGGACATAATGACGAAACATTGGCATATTCTGAGAGCTGACCCAGGACTCAAAGAACTCATACCTCCATACCCCAGTATCACATACCGGAGAGGGAGAAATTTAAAAGACCAATTAGTACATAGTGCTTAAGAACATCCAACCACTCAAGGTACTTGGCTAGACAACCGCGCCAAAGGTACCTTTAAGTGCGGAAAATGCATAGCTTGCAAGTATATAAACACTGCAAAAGAGTTCACCAGCAGCAACACCGGAAAAACATATATCTTACGGCACTTTGCTAACTGTAAGACATCGGGAATAGTCTATCTCTTCACTTGCCCCTGCAACGCTGAGTACATCGGTAAAACTAAGCGAGAATTCAGAAGACGCATAGGGGATCATCTGGGTGATGTAAGACATAGAAGGGACACTCCCATCTCAAGACATGTTCATCAAGAACATGGGGGGGGGGTATGGAAGGTTGTTTATTCATGGCCATTGAGGTCATAACACAACCGAAAAGAGGGGGCAACTGGGACAAACTCATTCTCCAGAAAGAGAGCCGTTGGATATACAGACTAAAGACGGTCACCCCAAACGGCCTCAATGAGAATCAGACATATACCTGTTTCATATAACCATAAAAATAAAAACTATGGGGGGGTCCCTCTTTAGGTGAACCCGCCGGTGACCCTCTGGAAGAGCTATGTCTTTATTAATGAACTGGGTCGAGTAAACCAGCAACACCCCCTCTTGACCCGGAAGGGAACCTTGGGGGTCCACGAGAATTCCAGGAGACTAGGTCCTGGATACAATCAGATATCTAGACTTCACACAAAACAGCCAGTCCACCGTATGATCTTCTTCCTTTGACAAGAGAATATGGGGCTCCTTATGCCCCTAAACAATGGTCCCAAATGAGAGATTAATAAAATCATTCTAAATATATACCTATGATAAGCAAGCAGTTTATGAAATAAATTCCATATAAGAATAAAACAACAGGTATGACAAAACAGCCAAATACTGCTGTAGTTCAGCCATGTAGGGGTCTTCTCATGCTGATGCATAATTCCCATGCACTTTTATCTGGTTTGCCCCCAATCCCTATTTTATATGAGCCATCACCACATATTGGGTACATTCTGCCCCACATTGCTATACCAGCATGTCTGAGCGGGAAGATGCTATATATATATATATATATATACACCCAAACATGGACTCTTGTCTGGTTTACTCCCCTATCCTTTATTTATATGAGCCATCATCACATATTGGGTACACTTTGCCCCATATTGCTATACCAGCATGTCTGAGCTAAAAAAAAGGGAGACGCTAATATATATATATATATATATATATACCTAAACATATGGGGCATCTTCTATAACTATTTTACACCAGGGACTATCCCCCTAGTGAACTTTTTTGCCCCCAATGATAATCTCCTTCTCTCCTACACAGCGATCTCCAGTGGTGCGTGATGACATGTCACCATGGAGACCGCTACACCTTCGGGTGAACTCTGGAGCTCTGTTTACATCAGCGCTCCGGGTCCCTGCACACGCCCACCGGATCTGACGTCACGCGCATGCGCAGACGGCCATGCGTTCCAGACCCGGAACGCAAACAATGCGGCCGGTCTGATGACGCTTTCCGGGGGGGCGATGGTGTAGGGGAGGGTGATTAATAAGGCGGTTCAGCCTCATATAAGGCGTCAAAAAAGGCGGCAGCACCATACCATCCAGAAGCAGGGAGGCAAATGAGACCTGGGACCCACAGATAAACAGCTCCACAAGAATGGTTCTTGATCTGGCTGGACTGCATGAGCAAGGTATTATGGCTTACCCCCTATCTATAACATGCAGATAAACACTGCATATAGGGAATGAGAGGGAGCTTCTCTTATTTACAGGTGGAACAGTACCATTACTATCCATAACTATCAATTGAGCAAGATCTGCATACTGCGGGCCTATCTAAGCATACAGCTCACATCTAAAGCAAGTGTATTATCAATCTAGAAACTGAAAAGAAAAAGGAGGTTAGTAATACACCTTCAGTACCTATTGAACTGATAGTTAATATAATTTGGGATTTTGACATATATCTCTTTTCATGTACAAAAAGGAGAACACAAAGAGGCTGATCATGAATTTAACAAAACAGTACCAGAAATTGTAATAGAGAGGGAATCTAGAATATTTGAAGGTATGTCCCTTTACCATTTAACTATACTATGACAGACAACCCTTATATGACTCAATTATTATTGTCTCCAGTAATCCACTAAGAAAAGGACACCGTTTTGAGATAGGGGTTGGGAAGTCTGGACACCCTGAAGTGCAGTTACTCACTTACCCGTTACCCCTGGTACTATAAGGAAACTACTGACAAAGTGAAAAACCGACGTTCTGGCCTACTTTGACCTCCTCCTAATCATAAGATCCTATCTCTGGACCTGTCTGATGAACTGTAAACTAAGGGTTCACAAAGAACCTGTGTGAACCTTTTGTAACTTGATGTAGCATAACTTTATTGCCCCTGACAAGCCTTTTTTAGGCGACACGCGTCAGCAAATCTCTCTTGCTAACAGACCATATCACTGATCTGTAAGATTTGATGCTGACCAACACCATTTGAAGTGGGTTGGGATTTGGGAACTAGGTTGGACCTCGCAACAGGAGGACGACGGTTTTTGAGACCTAAAACTGACCAATGTGGAAACCACTGTGACCACCTTTGACACACAGTGTGTCTGGTGGCCCCTCGGGTGACCATTTTTGACTGGTACTGACAATACCCTTACGTCATCCAATCCTTACAGACCCTTGTCTTGACACCACCTCATAGGTAGTTTATGTAGTTTGTCATTGGGGGTGGGAAGTCTTTATAACACAGTTTGCACTATATCACTGTTTTTCACTAAGTGCTTTTAAAACCAATAAACTACTGTAACAAGATAACTAACCGTACAATAACGGACTGAACCAGTAGGTAGCATTCTTGTTGTTTTTACCGGATTCACCTGGGAACGGCGGTCACATGGCCACTTGTGTATAATATGCATATTCCTGGCCCGAATCTAACTGTATTGGTTCAGCCTCGCTCAATACACTTGTATTGAGCGAGGCCGCACCTCTCTAGTAAGAGCCTGGCCGGGAATTGTATACTTGTGGACACCAGACAGCTATTCCCTGCTCTGATACTGGAGAATCCTCACAGTGAATGTGTGATGAGGATTTATAAGTCTGTAGTCACATGATACATAGAGTGACTGCAGACTTGTGGATTTAGACCGGACAACCACTTATAATATCATTAATGCTTTATAATCACTCATTTATACGAGGTGACTTATCTAGAGCATGGAGCTATAGTAATCTGGTGAGCACTATTATACTGGTGCTAGGTGTTCTCTAAATACTATATATTAGCTTCAGAGGTTCTGTGTTCCTCTTTAGAATAACGATTTCCCAGTGTGTGAAATTTATAACTTCTTAATATAATAATGTTGTGTTTTATTTAGGTGAAAGGATCATAGGATCATAGATCTTGTTGGCCTAGGCCAAATTATTTATCATCCCTTATTTTTTCTGATTTCATCCTTAGACTTAAGTCTTAGTGAGAAAAATCGAACAGCACATGGATATAGCTCTGTTCACACCTAGAGTTTGAATTCTGTAGAAGTATCATTGTCCATTATTTTTTTTAACAGGTGAATGAAAGTCAGATAGCGGTAGTGGAATTCATAGTTAATAAACATATGGAAATTCTTTGGTATTCAAGTTCAATGTTAAATTTTGAAGATTCACACCTCTCCTCCATTCCTTGGGACAATGATGTTTTATTTACCTTTCCAAATATCCCGGAGTCGGGTAAGAGTCTATAGATTCTCCTTATTTGTAGAAATATATAGATTTTTGGTCATTCTTATTTTACTAGTGCATGAGAATATTAAATTATTTCATCAGGATAGTGGTCAACTTTTCTCTATTACATAATTTGCTTTTAATTACAATGCAATTGATCTTTTACCTGTAACGGTTTACACATGCAGTTCTGTAAAAAAAAAGTATTTAGCTATTTCCCACTTTTGTTATTTCTTACTCTATTTTTCCAAACTTTGGTCTAGATTATTGTAACTATTATTGTTAGACAAAAATAATCCAGAAAAAAATACAAAATGAATTTTCTTTTAATGATTTCATTCATTGAAGAAAACAATGCTGTTCAGCCTTGAGGTCATTAGTGAAAAATACCGAATATAGACATTACTGCACAAGATCGCAAATAATTCTTTCTTTGAGGTAAAACATTTTCTAAAAACTGGCAGGGAAATGTGTTACCTCACAAAAAGAATCAGCTGTGATGCTGTACTGTAATGTTTATTCTCTTATGTCTTTCTCTTCCTTGGAGATGTGGTATGATCAGACCATGTCCCTGTGCACTCAGACACAACCATTAACCAGTACATAGGGTCACATATATAAGATTATCTCAGCACAGCATGCGCCACATCCACGACCATTTTCTGGCAATCTGAACACAAGAGCGAGCATGCAATGCCTCTCAACAATGCATGCTGGGAAATAACAATGGCGGTGCCCACTGAAAAACTGCCACGACTCCCCCGCAGCTCTGGGCTATGTCCTCCACCCCCTGTGGTCCCGTGAAGCCACCACCTGCACCCCGCAACACTCCCTCTTGTTAAGCCATGGAGGGCTATGTGCACAGATGGCGAGAATATATGCACCAGGATAGGAGGACATATATTCACTGTATGTCCCTTATCCTTGTTTAAATGTCCCCTTTCTGTTAGGTCTGCGCCTCATTCTGGTATATACACAGTATGTCTCACATCCTGGTATATATCAGGATGGGGGACATAAATATCAGGAGGGTGCATGTGTATGTGTGTGTGTGTATGTGTATCTAATATATAAAAGCACAAGCGATTTGTGACGTCAGTTCCGTCACTTTGCATACACTTCCGTAACCTTGTCCCAAGGTACACCCGCTCAGGGTGGAGCAAGATGGCCGCCCTAAGCGGGGCGACCGTGGCGAGCCAGCCGGGAGACGACCGGCGTAAGCCGGTCGTCTCCCGGCTGGCGAGACGCTGCTATGTGCACAGATGGCGAGAATATATGCACCAGGATAGGAGGACATATATTCACTGTATGTCCCTTATCCTTGTTTAAATGTCCCCTTTCTGTTAGGTCTGCGCCTCATTCTGGTATATACACAGTATGTCTCACATCCTGGTATATATCAGGATGGGGGACATAAATATCAGGAGGGTGCATGTGTATGTGTGTATGTGTATGTGTATCTAATATATAAAAGCACAAGCGATTTGTGACGTCAGTTCAGTCACTTTGCATACACTTCCGTAACCTTGTCCCAAGGTACACCCGCTCAGGGTGGAGCAAGATGGCCGCCCTAAGCGGGGCGACCGTGGCGAGCCAGCCGGGAGACGACCGGCGTCAGCCGGTCGTCTCCCGGCTGGCGAGACGCTGCCCGGAGCTCAGCCGCGGCTACCTCCGGCACGGAGGTCTGCGGCAACCCCGCCGGTCGTCTCCCCGGCTGGCTACCCGCCACGCACCGGTGGAGCGGCTGCCAGGTAGCCGTGATCTGACCTCGGCTCCCAGCTACCTCGCGCCGGCGGAGCAAGCCGAGGATCTCTGTGCCGGGCATATCCGCGGCTCAGCTCCGGGGAGCCGCGAGCCAGCCGGGATTTGCCCGGTACCGGCGCCATTCTGATTGGTCGCTCGCTTGCGAGCGACCAATCAGATTCAAGCCGCGGCACGGCGCCATGTTTTCAAATGTAAGAAGTTAAAAAAAAAAAATTTGAAAGATGGCGCCGTGTTTCGCCTGGCGTCTACCAATGAAAAGAGCGCCGCGAAACACGGCGCCATCTTTCAAATTTTTTTTAACTTCTTACATTTGAAAACATGGCGCCGTGCTGCGGCTTGAATCTGATTGGTCGGACGCAAGCGACCGACCAATCAGAATGGCGGCAGCGGTAGTGGGCAAATCCCGGCTGGCTCGCGTCTCCCCGGAGCTGAGCCGGGGATATGCCCGGCACGGAGATCTCCGGCTTGCTCCGCCAGCGCGAGGTGGCCGGGAGCTGAAGTCGCCTCCCGGCTACCTCGCGGCTGCTCCGCCGGCGCGAGGTAGCCTGGAGCCGATCTCGGCTCCCGGCTACCTCGCACCCGCTCCGTGCCCCGCTATTCTGATTGGTCGGTGCGCTGAATGTGGCGACCAATCAGAATAGTGGCGCCCTGTATGGGCCATACTTCAAATGCACTGAGCACAGTGTATTTGAAGTATGGCGCCATACAGCGCGCCGCTATTCTGATTGGTCGCTGCGTTCAGCGCGCCGACCAATCAGAATAGCGGCACGCGCTATGCCGCCATATTTGAAATACACTGACTACAGTGTATATGAAGTATGGCGCCATACAGCACGCCTATTCTGATTGGTTGGCGCACTGAACGCGGAGACCAATCAGAATAGCGGCGCGCGCAATGCCGCCATATTTAATATATATGAAATTTGTAGTTGACTTGCAGCAGATGCGGCAACTTGGTTTCAGTTGTTTTGGCCGCAAAAACCATGGCTACAAGTGTTTTTTTGTGGATGCATTTGCTGCAACTGTTGAAGCCAACTTTGCCGTATTTACTACAAGTTAACTGCATATGGATTCTAGACTACCGATTCTTTAGAATCGGGCCGGGAGACATACAGTGTATACACCAAAATGAGGCGCAGACATAACAGAATGGGGACATGTATACCAGGATGGGGGATCATGTACAAGGATGAGGGGCATATATACTAATCATAAGACGGACACTGGCATTATAAGGCGGACCCCATTTAAAATTTAAAAATATTTTTCTTTTCTCCTCCGCCAAATTTGGTGGTGCATCTTAATAAATAAAATATAAAGCGAAAAATAAGTCAATTAATATTAATATAGAGCAGTAATAAGATTTGCCTATTGGATAGTCAGTCCACAGTTTATCATGTAACCCCTTGTGAAAATTAATTTCAACCCCTGCTGAATTACGTACTGCCCTGTTATATAAAGCACTATACATAAGAGGAAATTTCTTTTTAAACTGGGCTGTTTTGCATCTGGATGTGCACCAGAGCACCTGTGCCTAAATCATGTAACTTATCATATGATCTATAAAGGGGATCATGTGACGTGTCACATGATACATTGGGGCCTGGTGTGGCCTGCACCTTTTATACTGCTTTAGGTCCTGGCTTCACTATATGTGAATCTAATGTAAATGTAGATTCCCTGTGGGTGGAGATAAGGGGAGGTTGAAAAATAACACTGGGGAACACAATTTTTTAGGAGTTAGGGCAGACAACTGTTCTTAATTAATTTTTGGATGCTGAATCCAGAAATTATCTCAGTTTTTCTCTATCACGTCAAGTTCTTGAACTATAGGATTTTTGTCTTCTCAAAAATATGTAACCTACTGTACCTCTAAAAGTGTTTTTTTTTTTTGTTTTTTAAATAGTACAAATCTGAACAAAAAATGAAATATATAAGAAATAGGCATGACAAGTATGTTTTTTAACACTATCATGTTTTTTTACAAAGGATATATGAGTCGAATTGTAATCAGATAACAAGTCTTATTACAGATATCAGTGCAATTGTGCTTCTCTGGCAGGTAAGTTGTGGAGGAAAAACTTGACGTGCTAGAAAAAAACTGACTACATTTTTGGAATCAGCATGCCAATTTTAGTATAAATCAGCTCAAAAACCTAACTCAACAGAAATTTTTTTTCAAATTGTTCCCCAGTGTAATAAATTACTGATAGGGGTTTGTTATAAGTCTCCAACAATAATGGAAGTGGAGGAGAATATCCTCATTAATAATAATAATAATAATTTTTATTTATATAGCGCCAACATATTCCGCAGCGCTTCACAATACAAAGTTCACATTTAAACAATCATAAGAAACAATTAGAAAATACAATACAATGACAAAAACAATACTATACAAAGCATAATATAATACAATAATTAGAGCAAAAAAAGGCAGCCCTGCTCATAAGAGCTTACAATCTAACAATGAGGTGGGGGTGACAAGGTACAGGTACTCATTTACAATGATAGTATAGTCAACTTGAGGAGATGGGGAACAGATAGGAGCAGAATAAGTGGCCACAACCCGTTATTTGTGATCCACTTGAGACGGCGCGGATAGGCTATGCCTAGATAACTGACTAGGGATCATGATAGGCCGCCCTAAAAAGATGTGTTTTAGGGATCACCTAAAACTAAGTTGTGGATACACCTAATTTCTTGGGGTAGAGCATTCCAAATAATTGGTGCGGCTCGGGAGAAGTCTTGGAGCCGGGAGTGGGAGGTTCGGATTAATGCAGAAGTGAGTCTAAAGTCACTTCCAGAGCAAAGAGAACGGGTGGGGTGATAGACAGAGTTGAGGGAGGAGATGTATGGGGGTGCTGCACTTTGAAGAGCTTTGTGGGTGAGAACAAGCAGTTTGAAACGGATCCTATAGTGTATAGGCAGCCAGTGTAATGACTAGCATAGAGCAGGAGCGTCTGAGTAATGATTAGATAGGTAATCGTGGCTGCTTCATTAAGGATGGACTGGAGAGGGGACAGTCTAGTGCGGGGGAGGCTAACTAAGAGAGAATTACAATAGTCAAGGCGGGAGTGAATCAGGGCCACAGTGAGGGTTTTCGTGGTTTCCAAGGTGAGAAAGGGGCGAATTCTGGAGATGTTCTGCAGGTGCAAGCGGCAATAGCGAGCGAGAGATTGTGTATATGGGGTGAAGGAAAGATCAGAGTCAAACATAACACCCAGACAGCGAGCCTATTGTGGTGCCACACACAGAGAGAGATGTCATATTTAGGGAAGTTAGTGGAGGGCGGGACCAGAAGTAGTTCTGTTTTGGAAAGATTAAGTTTCAGATAGAGAGCGGACATTGATATTGGAAACTGCGGTTAGACAGTCATTGGTGTTCTTTCTTTATTAGAGTGGGAGTAAGGTCAGGGGAAGAAGTGTATAGTTGTGTGTCCTCAGCATAAAGATGGTACTGAAAGCCAAATCTGCTGATGGTCTGTTCAATTGGGGCTGTGTAGAGTGAGAAGAGAAGAGGTCCAAGGACTGAACCCTGAGGGACTCCAATAGTGAGAGGAAGAGGGGTGGAAGTGGAGCCAGCAAATGATACACTGAAAGAGTGGTCAGAAAGATAGGAAGAGAACCAGGAGAGAGCAGTGTCGTTGATGCCAATGGAGTGTAGCATGGAGAGTAGGAGATGGTGGTCAACAGTGTCAAAGGCTGCAGAGAGATCAAGAAGGATAAGCAGAGAGTGGTAACCATTACGTTTTGCCGTCAGAAGGTCATATTGGTCACTTTAGTGAAAGCAGTTTCTGTAGAATGTAGGGGGCGGAAACCAAACTAATAGATCTAGAAGAGAGTGAGTGGAGAGGTAAAGAGTGAGGCGGGTGTAGACCAGGCACTCCAGGAGTTTTTGAGATGAAGGGGAGATTGGAAACTGGTCTGTAGTTGTTTGTGCAGGAAGGGTCGAGCGAAGATTTCTTTAATAAAGGAGTGATGATAGTGTTTGAAGGAGGAGGGGAAGAAGCCAGAAGAGAGGAAGAGATTGAAGAGTTTGGCTAGGTGAGTGGTGACCACCGGAGAGCGAGAGACTGGAGTAGGTGTGAGGGGATGGGGTCAGCAGTGCATGTGGTGGGACGAGAGGAAGAGAGGAGCCTGGAGACGACTTCTTCTGTGACCGGGTCAAAAGTACAGAGTGAGCCGGAGGAAATGTGGGGAGAGGTAGGGGTAACAGCAATTTGAGGTTGGGAGTTGATTTCCTGACGAATGTTTTCTATTTTCTCTGTGAAGTGGGAAGCCAGGTCATCAGCACAGAGGTCAGTGATAGGGGCCTGCACTTTAGGACTCAGGAGAGAGTGAAAGGTGTCAGTTTTTTTGGGTTGTTGGATAGTGAGGAGGGCTGTTTTACTTTATGTTTGGAGGTTTTGAGGGTGAGGGGTGCTATTTGGTCCAGGGTCCTTCTGAGAGAGTCATTTAAGTGATTGATTGCCAGATCGGGACAGGAGAATGAGGAGATTGGGGACAGTGATGAGTGCAGAGAGTCTGTGAATATGTGAGGGTTTATGGCCTGTAGATTTCTGAATCTGTGATATGTAGGAATGTGCTGGGGTGGGCGAGGGTTAATGAGTGTGAAGGAGAGAATATTGTGGTCAGAGAGGGGAAGTTCTGAATTATCTAAGGAGGAGGTTGAGCAGAGCCGGACATAGATCAGGTCAAGTGTGTTACCATCCTTGTGTGTCATCGAGGTTGAGAGCTGAGAGAGGCCAAGAGATGTGGTTAGAGATAGGAGCTGAAATGCAGATGAGGAGATGGGGTTGTTTGTGGGGATGTTGAAGTCTCCCAGAATAAGGGTTGTAAATAAAAAGAGAAAGG
This sequence comes from Allobates femoralis, assembly GCA_033576535.1. Taxonomy (NCBI): domain Eukaryota; kingdom Metazoa; phylum Chordata; class Amphibia; order Anura; family Aromobatidae; genus Allobates; species Allobates femoralis. The sequence goes on from JARQOC010000001.1 coordinate 395,245,805, forward strand.
AAGCGCACATAGAGTAGTACCGCTATTATACTGATCCCTCAGACCCCAAATGGTTAAACTCACCTGATGTAGTTGTGAGTGTCACAACTACAATAAAAGCACACAGGAGGTCGCTGCAGGCTCCCAGCTGAGAACTGAAGAATCCAGATAATAGTAAAAAGTGCTGGGATAAGATGCCGCTCTGACCACAAAGATAAACACAGAATTAATCACACACTCTGTTTATTTTGCCTACACGTGTTTCATGGCTCATAGGCCACATCCTCAGGCCTATGAGCCATGAAACACGTGTAGGCAAAATAAACAGCGTGTGTGATTAACTCTGTGTTTATCTTTGTGGTCAGCGCGGCATCTTATCCCAGCTCTTTTTACTCTTATCAGAATAAGGGTTGGTAATTCTGAGGACATGAAATGCGGCAGCCATGCAGAGAAATGGTCGAGGAATGAGGTGGGTGACCCTGGGGGGCGGTATACCACCGCTACTCTAAGGGGGAGGGGATGGAAGAGCCTAATTGTGTGGACCTCAAAAGAGGGGAATGAGAGTGATGGAGCTTGGGGGGATGACCTGGAAAGTACATTGTGGGAACAGGAGTAAGCCAACTCCACCACCATGTCTGTTCCCAGGTCTTGGGGAATGAGAGAAATGCAAGCCACCATAAGAAATAGCGGCCGGGGACACTGTGTCTGAATCCTGGATCCAGGTTTCAGTGAGGGCCAGCAGATTAAGGGAGTTAGTGAGAAAGTAGTTATGAATGAGTGGAAGTTTGTTACATACAGATCGTGGATTCCAGAGAGCACAATTAAAAGAGGGCGATGAAGGTGTGCAGGTAATGATTATAAGGTTGGTGGGGTTTCTATGTGTGGTGAAAGAGGGGTAGAAGTTGGTGGAGGGTGGACCAGGATTTGGAGAGATGTCCCCTGACAGAAGCAGCAGAAAGAGGAAAGGCAAACCGTTTTTGTGATGGTGACTTTGTTTTTGGTGCAATACCCTGGAGCATGGTGGTCTGAGATTATTCATGATGGTGAACAGAGTATGGGAGTTCAATAAAGTTGAGGGAAGGAGAGAGGGGTTTATGTGGATGTGGGGTGGTGGAGGGGGGATGGGGCGGTGAAGGTAAAGTGCAAAAGCACATAGGACAATAGATATTGAAGTAAAGGACATGGTGATAGGGAAAGGAAAAGAAAAGGTGGAACATTTTTCCCCCTTCCTTTTTCCTCTTCTCCCTTTTAAATAGAGTGGCTTACCTGAGTCCTGCCCTGACTGCCATGAAATAACTACAGAATCAGGTGAGGGGGATTGTGGGAAGTCACATGGCTTCAGGTAATTAACAGCTACAAGAAACAGCAGGGGTGAAAAAGATGATGAAAGGCCACAGACATTAGGCAAAACGTCCTCCACACTATCACACCTCCAACAACATTTACAATGTGGCAAATGTCATATACTGGTGAGTGAAGAATGTAATGCATACAGATGACACAGGAAACTTTACAATAAATGCAGAGATGGAATATTACCATTAGCCTATGTGAGTCAGGCTGATATCACAATGGAGGTCAGCTGGACTCAGAGGTGTGCAGACGTGCTGTCTGCTCTCTGCCAGACTGTGGAGACAATAGGGCGCCTTGCTAGTGGCAGCCCATTGCAGCAGCTATTATTTTGTTTGTTACAGTTTTGCTACAGTCTTTGTACCTTTCCTGATGTCTTTTTGGACCTCTAATTTCAACCTTAGATCTATGCAATGTTTTCATCTTGTGGATTGCGACGTTCCTGCACGCTGGTCTGCTGTGGGATGGAAAATGCAGAACACTCCACACTTTCTACTGCCGTTGGGCACACAGCATATGGTTTTCACCTGGATCCTCCACTACCACTCACAAGTCCCCTGCTGGCATGGCCACTTTGGGGTAAGCTATATGGTCCATCTCAGCTAATACTACCGATGGATGTATGCTGTTGCCCACAGCCTGTGTCAGTGATACAGCCATATGTGCTCGGCGGAGAGCACCGTATACAATATGCCACGGAGAGGCCTCGTGGGATGGATGGAATCACTGATCGGATGGTTGTCCCTAGATCTGTCGCTAAACGAGTAGTGTATTCAAGGAGTTGTCTTCTGGAACTGCGCAGGACAAAGTCTTCTCCAGCAGTTGCAATAGCACATGTTCCACGGGAAATGAGGAGACCTTTCAGAGGTTGCAGAGCAGGCAAGAAGATCAAGTCCTGGAGGAGAAGGTTTAAACCTGCGGTCCCATCCATCATCATGGGTAATGTACGATCGCTTGGTAACAAGTCGGATGAACTGCTGGCTCTTGAGTAAGACCCAGAAGGAGTTCAGGGAATGCAGTCTCATGTGCTTTACAGAAACCTGGTTGCATGAGGACGTCCCAGATTCATGTGTATCGGTACCAGGGTTTCATATGGTTCGGGCTGACAGGGACAGAGTGAAGTGCGGTAAGAAGAAGGGTGGAGGAGTGATACTGTACATTAACAACAGATGGTGTAATCAGGGGCATGTATCAGTAAAGGAGAGACATTGTTGCCCAAACATTGAACTATTAGCAGTGGGCCTCAGGACTTACTATCTGCCTAGAGAATTCTCTCTTGTTATTGCAGTGGTGTCGTATATACCACCATCTGCAAATCCAGAGGCAGCTGGGGAAGTACTGTCTGGGGTGATTGCCCGGCTTCAGACGAAACACCCTAACTCTGGGGATTTTAATCGAGCCAAGAACTCATTACCAAAGTTCTATCAATATGTCAAATGTTCTACACGGGACAATTATATATTGGATCTCCTCTATGCCAGTGTTAAGGATGCTTACTCATCATCTGCATTGCCCCCCCCTGGGGAAATCTGACCACAACCTCATACTATTGTCTCCAGCCTATCAACCAGTTGTCTGCAAACAACCAGTGACAATTAAACAGATAAGGAAGTGGTCTCCGGCAGCAGAGAAGAGGTTACAAGACTGCTTTGATTGCACAGACTGGGAGGTGTTATGTGCCAGGGAACATAATGATGATGTTAATGAGGTTACCGGGAGAGTTACTGATTACATCAACTTTTGTACTGACAATATTGTACCTATTCATGAGATTCGGTGTTATGCAAACAACAAGCCTTGGATTACAAAAGAATTGAAATATCTACTAAACAGAAAAAAAAAAGCTTTTAACAGCAAAGACAAGGAGGAGATGAAAATTGTACAGAGAGACTTAAAGGGGAAAATTAAAATTGCCCGTGAAGCATTTAGAATTAAATTGGAAAATAAATTGTCACACAACAACTCCAGAGAAGTGTGGGCGGGAATGAAGCTATTGACTGGGTTTAAGGCAAGGTCAGATTAGTGGGATGGGTGGCTGATCATGGGTAATGAAATGAATGAGTTTTTCAACACATTCAATGATAAATGTGCAATGTCAACAGGGAAAAAGGCCGGGGAGCGACAAGCAATATCAACTGGGGGGAGGAAGGTAGAGACTTTCTTGATCTCAGAAAATGATGTGAGGGAACAGTTTAGTAAGCTGGTCATTGGTAAAGCAGCAGGGCCTGATGGTATCTGTCCACGTGTCCTCAGAGTGTGTGCAAATCAGTTGTGCACTGTCTTCCAGCACCTGTTTAACTGGAGCTTACAATCACAGAGAGTACCAGTTCTATGGAAGACTTCTTGCCTGGTGCCGGTTCCCAAGACTACCTTCCCGAGCTCCCATAACGACTATAGACCGGTGGCCTTAACATCGCATGCGATGAAGTCCTTGGAGAGAATTATACTTGCCTACTTGTGTCCGAGGGTGTCTGCTTTTACGGACCCCCTTCAGTTTGCGTATCGGCAGTGTCTGGGGGTGGACGATGCTGTAGCATATCTGCTACAAACAGTACATTCCTTTTTGGACAATGATGGAACCACCGTGCGTGCCGTGTTCTTCGATTTCTCCAGTGCATTCAACACCGTACAGCCACTATTATTACGTAAAAAGCTGGTTGAAATGGCGGTTGATGAGGGACTAGTGAATTGGATCATTGATTACCTGTCGGACAGGCCACAGTTCGTAAGGTTGAGGGCGGCCGTATCGGATAGTGTTCGGAGCAGTGTTGGAGCCCCTCAGGGAACGGTGCTGTCGCCATTCCTTTTTACGTTATACACAGCTGATTTTCAGTATAAATCAGACCTTTGTCACCTTCAGAAGTACTCTGATGACTCAGTGATAGTGGGAGGTATTGAGAGAGGCCGGGGGGAGGAGGAATACAGAAGGGTGGTCTCGGACTTTGTTGACTGGTGCCAGGCTAACCATTTAGAACTCAACGTAAAGAAAACCAGGGAGTTGGTGTTGAGTTATGGAAGGTGCATGAAGGATTGCTTACCTATCACTATTGATGGTCAGGATGTGGAGATGGTGGAGAATTTCAAATATTTGGGGGTTCACCTGGACAGCAAGCTTGATTGGAGGTGCCATATGGAGAAGGTTTGCAAGAAAGGGATGAGTAGACTTTACTTCCTAAGGAAATTAAGGTCGTTTAATGTGTGTAGCAAAATGCTTGAAATGTTCTACCAATCTATTGTGGCGAGTGCAATCTTTGCTGCAATAATACGCTGGGGTAGTAGTGTGCGCACAGCTGACGCTAATAAGCTGAATACACTTATCAAGAAGGCTAGTGCGGCGGTGGGTCTACAACTTAGGACTTTCGAGGAGGTATTAGAGGATAGAATTAATAAGAAATGCAAGGCTATAATGAGCAACAATACACACCCGCTCTATGAACTGTTTGCGAAGCAGAAGAGCACATTCAGCAAGCGTCTAATCCAACTAATGTGTAAAAAGGAAAGATACAGAAAATCGTTTGTTACGACAGCTGTGGGGATGCTTAACAAATGTATAAGTGTAAAGCGTCCCAAGACTATGTGAAGTTCTATGTGTATGGAGGGAATAGGTGAGGTACATGTACCAGACTACCCACATCTGCTGTCCATATAGACTTATTTTGTAAAGTGTGAAATGTTCTTGATCTTTGTTCTGCTGCTGTAATACTGTAATTTCCTCCGGGATCAATAAAATTTATCTTATCTTATCTTATCTTATTGCAGCAAGAACAGGTATATTTAACATGCACTGTTACAATGAGTTTAGCAAATGTAGATGACCGCAAACGGTGTTGGAATATTACTTGTATGAAAAGAAGAGAAGAGAGGACGAATGTTAGTCAACTGCCATGAAGTAACTGCATCCACTTAGCATTCAATGCCACTTTGCATGAGATGCCACACGTGTAAGCCCCCCACATAAAGCAGATAGATGAAGCAGTGACTCAGGGAGAAGTCATTATTATGTGTGACTTCAACTACCCTGAAATACATTGGGCAACAGAATCCTGCAGTTCCAGCAAAGGTAATAGGTTTTGACAATTAACTTTCACAACTGGTTCAGGACACAACAAGAAGGGGGGCACTGCTGGACCTAATATTAACCAACAGGCCAGACCACATATCAAATATACGGGTTGGAGGTCACTTGGGTAAAAGTGATCACAAAATAATACATTTTCATGTATCTAATATATAATCACCCTAACGCACTTCCGTAAGTTTCGGCACTGTTTCCGTCGTCGTGTCCGTGGCTGCCAAACTTACGGAAATGCGTTAGGGTCATCTCCCTCCACGCTCCCCGGTCTCCCCTCCACACTCCCCGGTCTCCCCTCCACACTCCCCGGTCTCCCCTCCACGCTCCCCGGTCTCCCCTCCACGCTCCCCGGTCTCCCCTCCACGGTCCCCGGTCTCCCCTCCACGGTCCCCGGTCTCCCCTCCACGGTCCCCGGTCAGCTTGCTAACCAAGGCCGCGGTCAGGTAACTAAGGGGCGTGTCCGCAACACACACCCGGCCCCAGGGGTCTGCTGAGCCCAGGGGTGGCCGGAACAAGCCCAAGGGGACCACCCCAATCACACAATAATAGGCTGGATGCCACCTCCCCCTTAGATTCCTCACTGCTTCCAGGATCATGGCGTCACAAGGCAGGAACCGCGGTGCATGATGGGAGATGTAGTCTTCAGGGGACCGGAAATGCTGCAGAGCTGAGGAGACAGCTCTGATCACACAGAGATAGAGAGGAGATCTGCGGCTTCTTCATACACAGTCTCCTGCACTGAAGAGTGAGATTATATGTGTGTGTGTATACTGTATGTGTGTGTATACTGTATGTGTGTGTGTGTCTATACTATATATGTGTGTGTCTATACTGTATATATGTGTATACTGTATGTGTCTGTGTATACTGTGTGTGTGTGTATACTGTATGTGTGTATACTGTATATGTGTGTCTATACTTTGTGTGTATACTGTATATATGTGTATACTGTATGTGTGTGTGTATACTGTATGTGTGTGTGTATACTCTATATATGTGTATACTGTATATATGTGTATACTGTATATATATGTATACTGTATATATATGTATGTGTCTATACTGTATGTGTGTGTATACTGTATATATGTGTATACTGTGTGTATACTCTATATGTGTATACTGTATATATATATGTATACTGTATATGTGTGTGTGTCTATACTGTATGTCTGTGTGTATACTGTATGTGTGTGTATACTGTATATATGTGTATACTCTATATGTGTGTGTATACTGTATGTGTATACTAAATATATCTGTATACTGAATATGTGTGTGTATACTCTGTGTGTGTGTATACTCTGTGTCTGTGTATACTGTGTGTATACTGTGTGTGTATATACTATGTGTGTATTCTGTATGTGTGTATGCTGTATATGTGTGTTTGTACTGTGTGTGTGTGTATACTGTATGTGTGTGTATACTGTATATGTGTGTGTATACTGTATATGTGTGTGTATATACTGTGTATATGTGTGTGTGTGTCTGTATACTGTATGTGTCTGTATACTGTATGTGTGTATACTGTATATGTCTCTATACTGTATGTTTGTGTTTACTCTATATGTGTGTATACTGTATGTGTGTCTGTATACTGTGTGTATACTGTATATTTGTGTGTGTGTGTATACTGTATGTGTGTGTCTATACTGTATGTTTGTGTATACTCTGTGTGTATACTGTATATGTGTGTATACTGTATATGTGTGTGTATACTGTATATGTGTGTATATACTGTATGTGTGTGTCTACTGGATATGTGTGTGTCTACTGGATATGTGTGTGTATATTGTATGTGTGTGTGTGTATACTCTATATGTGTATGTATTCTGTATGTGTGTGTATACTGTATGTGTGTGTGTCTGTATACTGTATGTGTGTGTATACTGTGTGTGAGTATACTGTATGTTTCTGTATACTGTATGTGTGTGTATACTGTATATGTGTGTGTATACTGTATGTGTTTACTTCATAAAAAGATTCAATAGGAGTAAGGCCAAATCAATTGCAATATCATTTATTAAAATAACAACAAAACACTGTGTAAAATGACAATGTCAAATGGTACGCAGTAGGAAGACCACATGAAACAATTAAGACCATAACCAACTTAATCATCAGGTATACCAAACCACAAGTGGAGTTACAAATAATAAATGCCCCAAAACTGGGTACATCAGTATACCAAAGTAAGGAGTCAGTATAAGTTACAATCATGGGTCCATATTACCTTACTGCGACCGCCCCCTGACGCGTTTCGCACCAGCTTCTTCACAAGGAGGGTGGTCGTACTAAGGGAGAGCCGACTTTATATAGTGTGTTCTATTACCCAGCGTGCCCTGTGACTCCCGGTCCGAAAACCGGAAGTCGCGGTGATCCGCACGTCACATCCGTCCCCGCAATGCATAATGGGTTGCCAGGTAACAAGTGGCGTCATACCAAGGCGCCCCGGCCAATAGTAAGTCACGCCGGACGTAATGTCCGACGTCACGTCGTGCCGAGGCTCCGCTCCAATATCCGCCCTCAAACTCCGACGTCAGCCGGGTCCGCCCACAGGCGCGGTCACTGCACGCCCCCGAACACACCCACCACTTCGGCAATGGAGTGGCTGGCGGTCCCGAGGCAGTACATGACATACACCAGCGGGCTCCCGAGAGACGGCGAGTTACATGGGGAGGTATCAGGGCTATTTACAAATTGTATGGATGTGACGGCTGGAATATCACTTGGGCACATAATGACTCATTATACATGTCTGTCTCAATGTAAACAAATACACATTTCATATACATAATTGCGATTACCACAATCATGATGGATATACAGCAAATACAATAAAAACATTGTGTCAACATAGCAGCAATTGGATAAAGTGCATAACAATGTGCAAAATTACCATATTAAAGTGCTATACAGATAATGTGATATAATATCAGGATACAGTGCTGATTACAGCACAGTACCAATTTAAAGAAGGACCTAATCCAATCATATGCATTGTGTAAACAATTTAGCAAAACAACACACACATACTTAAATACCATTCATACAGACAGGCAGAAATCCACCGGCCGGTGTCACATACCAACCAGACACACTACCATAATAATATAACATAATAGATTAAATGACTAAATATTATAATGTGATAAGAACTGCTGCACTGTTCCTTCTTCGTTAAATATGCTGTACATTCTTCTACAAAAAGGCAGACCTAAAACAAAAATATAAAAAGATAAAAGACAAAGAACACAATAATTAAAACAGAGCAAAATTTATTAAAATAATTTCCCTATAGTAAAATACATTCTACAAAAATGGGGCAAAGCTAAGGACATCGTTGAGGCCATGGGGACGAACACATCCCACCTTCAATATCCACTTGGCCTCTAACTGCGCGAGGTTTTTCTTCCAGTTACCGCCTCGTATATTTTGGTGGATCTTGTCAATGCCAAAGGCCCTCAAAAGGTTGGCATTGCAATTGTGAGTGGTTTTAAAGTGACGTGCTATTGGTTTTAAAAGAGATAAATCTTCTTCCGCTTCTGCTTTGATGATATCAAGGACATGTTCGCGTATCCTGACTTTTAGTTGTCTGGATGTGAGCCCAACGTATATTAAATTACAGGGACAGGTGGCCATATATATCACACCGACAGATGTGCATGTGATATTTTGAGTAATCTTAAATTTCTTGTTGCCACTACTCGAGTAGAAATCTTTAGCCCTCAACAGATTCGGACAGGTAACGCATTTTCCACACGGGTAAAATCCCCATCTCGGGCCTCCGGTACCAAAAATCCCTTCCCTCCTTGGTTCTTCATATAAGCTATGCGTCAAAATGTCTCTTAAGTTAGGAGATCGCCTATATGTGATCGAGGGGTATTTCTGTATACATCCATTCAAACTATAGTCAGATGTTAGTATTGGCCAATATTTTCTGAGAACTTTTTCCATTTTTAGTCTTTGACCATTGAAGTCAACTATCAGTCGTACCTGTTTGTCGCATTCCTTCTTTACTTTAGTTCGAAGCAGATCGCTCCTTTTCGTCTGGCTGGCTCTTTGGTACCCGTTGCTGATGTTTTTTCTTGTGTAGCCTCTATCCAGGAATCTCGTGGATAACTCTGATGCCTGTTGATGGAATAACTCATCAGAAGAACAAATTCTCCGTGTACGGAGAAACTGTCCCACTGGTATACTTCTTATTAGGTGTGAGGGGTGGGCAGACGTAGCATGGAGTAATGCATTTCCAGCAGTACGTTTCCTGAACAAATCTGTTACAATTTCTCCATTAAAACCCCTCCGTACCTTCACATCAAGGAAATCGACCTCCAGCTTGCTATAAACCATAGTTAGCTTGATGTTTCTCTGATTTTTGTTGAGGTCCTTCACAAATTCCTTTAATTCTGGCTCTTGGCCCTGCCAAATGATGAACAGATCATCAATGAACCTTGTCCATAATATTACTTTATCACTCAAATGTGACGGGTTGGAAAGAAATACTTCCCGTTCCCATGCCCCCAGAAACAGGTTAGCATATGAGGGCGCAAAGGCCGCCCCATAGCCGTACCCTGTTTCTGGAGGTAAAATTTATCACGGAAGACAAAGAAGTTATGCGTCAATGAGAACTCCAGTAGATTAATCAAAAACGATATAAACTCAGTTTCAAGACTGGACATTGCCAAAAACAGACCTACAGCATCAATGCCATCATTATGGCGAATAGAGGTGTACAAGGATTCAACATCTAAGGTTACCATCCACATATCCTCCTCTAATACAACACCATCAATTTTTCTCAAAAAATCATTTGTATCTCGTAGATACGACGGTAGAGTTTCTACTATTGGTTTTAGATAGAAATCCAAGTATTTACCTGCCTGTTCGCATAAACTGCCCATCCCAGATACTATGGGGCGCCCTGGTGGATTTTGTGCGTTCTTGTGCACCTTCGGCAGTAAGTATAGGCATGCCGTCTTTGGTGTTGTAGGGTTTAACCCGTCCATGATGTCCTTGGTGATGGTACCTCCTTGAAAAGCCTCTTCAGTTAATTCATATAGTTCCTTGGAAAATGATAAAGTTGGGTTAAATGTGAGTAGCATATAACACATTTTATCATTCAACTGACGCATCGCCTCTTTTTCATATAATGTTCTAGGCCAAACCACAACATTGCCACCTTTGTCAGATGGCTTGATTATGATATCCTTATTACCCTTTAACTCTTTAATGGCCATCCTCTGCCCTTCTGACAGATTCACACCATATTGGCCTCTGGGTATTTTCTTTAATTCTTCAGTCACTACCTTCACAAAGAGCTCTATATTGGGATATATATTTAAGGCCGGAAACTTTTTAACTTTGGGAAAGGTGAACTTACCTCTCCTGCTCTCATTTACATTGTCATCTTCCTCTCCCAAAGCCTTAAGTGCCTCAATTACTTCCTCCTCTTGGGCTGTCCAGCTCCGGATATCACCTCCAGATCTATCATGGAGTTTCTTCAATATTAGTTTCCGGGCGAACAGATGGACATCCTTTACTGCAGAGAAACAGTCAAATTCACAGGAGGGAGAAAATGTTAGGCCCAAACTCAAGACTTCTCTCTGATCATCCGTTAATGGTACGTCTGACAGATTAATTACCTGGGAGTTGGAGGTAGATGGTTTAACCACTCCTGTCCGTCTCCTCTTTCCGATATCTCTTGTGAAGAATCTTTTCTGTTTACCTCTCCTTGTTGGATACCTATTGCCACCAGAAGTGTCCCCCTCCTCATCTGTTGAGGCGATAGATGATACAGATGTATCGCCCAGGTTCTGTTGTCTAACAGTACCTGCCTGCCTCCATTTATAGACAGTACGTGACTTATAGTCTTGTAAGTCACGCTGAAACTTCTTGGATTTGGTATCTTGTACCTCTTTTTCCCAAGTGAGGAAGAGTCTGTCCACTTCGGTCTTGAATACCTCCATGTCCTCAGCAGATATAAGTTCCCTTAGTTTGTTCAGATTTATCTCAATTTCATTTTCTAATCCTTCTAGGTTCTTCCTATTTAAACCTATTAGGAGTTCAATGAATGTACGTGAGCAGATATTACTTGCTTCTTCCCACTTGCCGCGGAACGTGGCATCCTCCACAGGGAATGAGGGTAGCACCTTCACTCTTAAACCTCTTGGCACCAAATTTTTAGATAAATAGTTTTCTAAAGAGGCTTTGTTCCACCACATCCTTAATCTCTTTCTATACAGCATTTTCAACGTGTTTTTCACTTCAGCTTGCCCATTAATAGTAGAAGACACCACATTAACATCACCGCTAAACACAGCGTTCACACGGGACAACCACGTCTGGTCCCTGGATCTTATATCCATAGTGGTATATGGGTGACAACAATACTCTGTAAAACAGAGAACAACAATTTATTCAAACCACCCAAAGGGTAAAGGCCCTCCAAAGCTAGAGATTACTTCATAAAAAGATTCAATAGGAGTAAGGCCAAATCAATTGCAATATCATTTATTAAAATAACAACAAAACACTAAAAAAATACTGTATGTGTATGTGTACTGTATGTTAGTGTATACTGTGTGTGTATACTGTATGTGTATACTGTGTATGTGTGTGTATACTGTGTGTATACTGTGTGTGTGTATACTGTGTGTGTGTATACTGTGTGTGTGTGTGTGTGTATACTGTGTGTGTGTCTGTATACTGTATGTGTGTGTTTACTGTGTGTGTATACTGTATATGTGTGTGTGTATCTAATATATAAAAGCCGAAGGCCACTTCCGGAAAACCCGAAGGTTACTTCCGTCATGGCCTCCGGACCACAGTGGTGACGTCACCGCTGCGGGCGACGCCCGGCTACAGGAAACGGCGGAAGAACGTTCCACTCTCGGAAGTTTCGCCCACTCCTGCCCCCCGCGGCTCCTGCGGGCCCCCTGCCGCTGTTTCTGCCCCCCCACGGCTCCTGCGGGCCCCCCCGCGAGTTGTCCTGCCCCCCCCCCCCCGCCACTGCTCCGGGCCCCCCGCGGGTCATCCTGCCTCCCCGCGGCTCCTACGGCCCCCTCCCCGTGGCTGCTCCTGCCCCCCCCGCGCCCTTCGCGAGTCGTCCTGCCCCCCGCGGGTCGTCCTGCCCCCCCCCCACCAGCTCCATCCTGCCCCCCACACACACCAGCTCCATCCTGCCCCACCCCCCCTCGGCTGCATCCTGCCCCCTCCACCGGCTGCATCCTGCTCCCCCCACACCAGCTCCATCCTGCCCCCCGCCCACTCCATCCTGCCCCCCCACACACACCAGCTCCATCCTGCACCCACGCCGCCTCCATCCTGCCCCCCGCCATCACCATCCTGCCCCCCCCCCCCCGCTGGCTCCATCCTGCCCCCCGCCATCACCATCCTGCCCCCATCGCTGGCTCCATCCTGCCCCCCCCACCAGCTCCATCCTGCCCCCCCACACACACCAGCTCCATCCTGCCCTCCCCACCGCCTCCATCCTGACCCCCCCGCCGGCTCCATCCTGCCCCCCCCCCCCCCCACACCAGCTCCATCCTGCCCCCCCGCCCACACCATCCTGCCCCCCCCACCCCAGCTCCATCCTGCCCCCCCACCGGCTCCATCCTGCCCCCACGCCGCCTCCATCCTGCCCCGCCATCAACATCCTGCCCCCCGCCGCCTCCATCCTGCCCCCCCCACCACCTCCATCCTGCCCCCCCGCCACCTCCATCCTGCCCCCTCGGCTACATCCTGCCCCCCCCCACCCCGGCTGCATCCTGCCCCCCCGCCGGCTCCATCCTAACCCCCCCGCCGCCTCCATCCTCCTCCCCCCCACCAGCTCCATCCTGCCCCCCCCCCACACATTGCCTTCATCCTGCCCCCCGCCGCCTCCATCCTGCCCCCCCGCCGCTTCCATCCTGCCCCCCCCCGCCGCCTCCATCCTGCCCCCCCTCGGCTGCATCCTGCCCCCCCCCCCCCCCCCACCAGCTCCATCCTGCCCCGCTCGCTCCATCCTGCCCCCCCCGCCACCATCCTGTCCTGCTCCCTCCATCCTGCCCTGCTCGCTTCATCCTGCCCCCATCCTGCCCCGCCAGCACGATCCTGCCCCCCCGCCGGCTCCATCCTGCCCCCCCGCTACCATCCTGCCCCGCTCGCTCCATCCTGCCCCCCCCGCCACCATCCTGTCCTGCTCCCTCCATCCTGCCCTGCTCGCTTCATCCTGCCCCCCTGCCCCCATCCTGCCCCGCCAGCACGATCCTGCCCCCCGCCGGCTCCATCCTGCCCCCCCGCTACCATCCTGCCCCGCTCGCTCCATCCTGCCACCACTCCACCCCCCGTCACCATCCTGCCCCCTAATCCATCCTGCCCCTGCCAGTTAGCGGTCATGTGACCAATCAGCTAAACGGTTTCCCAGGCAACGACGGGTCCTAAACCCCTGTAGGACCTAGAAGACGAAGGTGGAGCGAGGCGGCGGACACGTGGGGATTTTTTTATTTTTTGAAGGGAGGAGCAGGGGGGAGCAGAGTATGGCCATATACTATAGTGCTGCTATACATGTGCTATAAAATTCCACCATATACTATAGTAAAACTCTACATATACTGTAATATACTGTCATATACTATAGTGCTGCTATACATGTACTGTAATGTATCGCCATATACTAAAGCGCTGCTATACATGTAATGTAATGTACCACCATATACCATAGCGCTGCTATACATGTACTGTAATGTACCACCATATACCATAGCGCTGCTATACATGTGCTATAAAATACCCCCATATACTATAGTCCACCTGTACATATACTGTAATATATTGCCATATACTATAGTGCTGCTATACATCTGCTATACTGTACCGCCATATACCATAGTACTGCTATATCTAATATATAATTGCCGTAGCTCACTTCCGTCATATTCGACGCTACTTCCGTCGTCGTGGACGTGGCTGCTTCTCAAAGCCTAACTCGCAAGCTTTGCGAGTCCTTGCAGAATAGCCTCCACTCTCTGTCAAAGGTTCACTTGCAATGTCTTGGACTCCTAACTCCCAAAGCCTCACTCACAATGGCTTTGCGAGTCTTCACAGAATACGCTGCATTGTCACTCAAAGCCTCACTTGCAATGTCAGTCTCTCTCTCTCTCTGCCCGCGGCCGCTCCAGCCTCTGCCCGCGGCCGCTCCAGCCTCTGCCCGCGGCCGCTCCAGCCTCTGCCCGCGGCAGCTACAGCCTCTTCCCGCGGCCAATCCAGCCGCTGCCTGTGCCCGCATGCTGCCACCCTGAGTGCCATCTGCAGACAGGAGGGCACATGCCGACCATCCGCCGCGGCCCCCTGCCTCTCCAGCACGAGATGCCGGCTGGGTGTCAGACAATGGCAGCCTGCCGCCCGGCACTGCGAGCCCGCCCATTGTCTGCAGAATTGAGCGGGCACTAGTGGGGCACTGCTCCAGGACACAGCTCCCCTGTCCTCTGTGCCCTCCAGCCTCCACTGTCCTCTGTGCCCTCCAGCCTCCACTGTCCTCTGTGCCCTCCAGCCTCCACTGTCCTCTGTGCCCTCCAGCCTCCATGTCCTCTGTGCCCTCCAGCCTCCACTGTCCTCTGTGCCCTCATCCATGTCCTGTGCCCTCCAGCCTCCACTGTCCTCTGTGCCCTCCAGCCTCCACTGTCCTCTGTGCCCTCCAGCCTCCACTTCCTCTGTGCCCTCCAGCCTCCACTGTCCTCTGTGCCCTCAGCCTCCACTGTCCTCTGTGCCCTCCAGCCTCCCTGTCCTCTGTGCCCTCCAGCCTCCCCTGTCCTCTGTGCCCTCCAGCCTCCCCTGTCCTCTGTGCCCTCCAGCCTCCCTGTCCTCTGTGCCCTCCAGCCTCCACTGTCCTCTGTGCCCTCCAGCCTCCCCTGTCCTCTGTGCCCTCCAGCCTCCCCTGTCCTCTGTGCCCTGCAGCCTCCCTGTCCTCTGTGCCCTGCAGCCTCCACTGTCCTCTGTGCCCTGCAGCCTCCCCTGTCCTCTGTGCCCTCAGCCTCCCCTGTCCTCTGTGCCCTCCAGCCTCCCCTGTCCTCTGTGCCCTCCAGCCTCCCCTGTCCTCTGTGCCCTCCAGCCTCCCCTGTCCTCTGTGCCCTCCAGCCTCCCCTGTCCTCTGTGCCCTCAGCCTCCCTGCCCTCCAGCCTCCCTGTCCTCTGTGCCTCAGCCTTCCCTGTCCTCTGTGCCCTCCAGCCTTCCCTGTCCTCTGTGCCCTCCAGCCTTCCCTGTCCTCTGTGCCCTCCAGCCTTCCCTGTCCTCTGTGCCCTCCAGCCTTTCCTCTGTCCTCTGTGCCCTCCAGCCTTCCCTGTCCTCTGTGCCCTCCAGCCTTCCCTGTCCTCTGTGCCCTCCAGCCTTCCCTGTCCTCTGTGCCCTCCAGCCTTCCCTGTCCTCTGTGCCCTCCAGCCTTCCCTGTCCTCTGTGCCCTCCAGCCTTCCCTGTCCTCTGTGCCCTCCAGCCTTCCCTGTCCTCTGTGCCCTCCAGCCTTCCCTGTCCTCTGTGCCCTCCAGCCTCCCTGTCCTCTGTGCCCTCCAGCCTCCCCTGTCCTCTGTGCCCTCCAGCCTCCCTGTCCTCTGTGCCTCCAGCCTCCCTGTCCTGTGCCCTCCAGCCTCCCCTGTCCGCTGTGCCCTCCAGCCTCCCTGTCCTCTGTGCCCTCCAGCCTCCCTGTCCTCTGTGCCCTCCAGCCTCCCTGTCCCTGTGCCCTCCAGCCTCCCCTGTCCTCTGTGCCCTCCAGCCTCCCTGCCCCTGTGCCCTCCAGCCTCCCTGTCCTCTGTGCCCTCCAGCCTCCCCTGTCCTCTGTGCCCTCCAGCCTCCCTGTCCTCTGTGCCCTCCAGCCTCCTCTGTGCCTCAGCCTCCCGTCCTCTGTGCCCTCCAGCCTCCCTGTCTCTGTGCCCTCCAGCCTCCGTCCTCTGTGCCCTCCAGCCTCCCTGTCCTCTGTGCCTCCAGCCTCCTCTGTGCCCTCAGCCTGCCATGTGCCCTCCAGCCTCCCTGTCCTCTGTGCCCTCCAGCCTCGCCTGTGCCCTCCAGCCTCCCTGTGCCCTCCAGCCTCCCCTGTCCTCTGTGCCCTCCAGCGTCCCCTGTGCCCTCCAGCCTCCCCTGTCCTCTGTTCTGTGCCAGAAGACCAAGGCACTTCCCTCACTTTGTCCGCACTTCCGTCACTTTGTCCGCACTTCCGTCACTTTGTCCACACACACATACATACACACTCCGCTATACTTGCCACCGGCCCTGTGTCCGCCCCCTGGATCCTCAGTCGACATGTCGCCGCCCCCGAACTACTGGATCCAATATAGCGTCCAAGAAGGCTTGCCAAACTTCCTAGACTCCATATTGGATCCAGTCCTCCAGGGCCGGCGACATACTTTGTCCAAGATGGCGTCCGGGAAGTCTCGCCAGAGGACGGCGACATGTAGTCTCAGGATCCAGGTGGCGGGGAAGACGCAGGGCCGTTGGTAAGTATAGCGGAGTGTGTGTAGTGTGTGTGTGTGTTGTGTGTGTGTATGTGTGTGCTGACCACTCTGCCCACGCCGCTGCGCTGACCACTCTGCCCACGCCGCTGCGCTGACCCTTTGCCCACGGCGCTGCGCTCACCACTCTGCCCACGGCGCTGCGCTCACCACTCTGCCCACGGCGCTGCGCTCACCACTCTGCCCACGCCGCTGCGCTTACCACTCTGCCCACGGCGCTGCGCTGACCACTCTGCCCACGGCACTGCGCTGACCACTCTGCCCACGGCGCTGCGCTGACCACTCTGCCCACGGCGCTGCGCTGACCACTCTGCCCACGGCGCTGCGCTGACCACTCTGCCCACGGCGCTGCGCTGACCACTCTCACCGCACTAACTGCTAACCACTGAGCCACCGCACTCACTGCTAAACATTGAGCCACCGCACTCCCTGCTAACCACTGAGCCACCGCACTCCCTGCTAACCACTGAGCCACCGCACTCACTGCTAACCACTGAGCCACCGCACTCACTGCTAACCAATGAGCCTCCGCACTCACTGCTAACCAATGAGCCACCGCACTCACTGCTAACCACTGAGCCACCGCACTCACTGCTAACCACTGAGCCACCGCACTCACTGCTAACCACTGAGCCACCGCACTCACTGCTAACCACTGAGCCACCGCACTCACTGCTAACCACTGAGCCACCGCACTCACTACTAACCACTAAGCCACCGCACTCACTGCTAACCACTGAGCCACCGCACTCACTGCTAAGCACTGAGCCACCGCACTCACTGCTAACCACTGAGCCACCGCACTCACTGCTAACCACTGAGCCACCGCACTCACTGCTAACCACTGAGCCACCGCACTCACTGCTAACCACTGAGCCACCGCACTCACTGCTAACCACTGAGCCACCGCACTCACTGCTAAGCAACTGAGCCACCGCACTCACTGCTAACCACTGAGCCACCGTGCAGTGCTAACCACTGAGCCACCGCGCAGTGGTAACCACTGAGCCACCATACAGTGCTAACCACTGAGCCACCATACAGTGCTAACCATGAGCCACCATAAAGTGCTAACCACTGAGCCACCGCGCAGTGCTAACCTGAGCACCGCTAGTGCTAACATGAGCCCGCGCAGTGCTAACCAGTGAGCCACCGCGCAGTGCTAACCAGTGAGCCACCGCGCAGTGCTAACCACTGAGCCACCGCGCAGTGCTAACCACTGAGCCACCGCGCAGTGCTAACCACTGAGCCACCGCGCAGTGCTAACCACTGAGCCACCGCGCAGTGCTAACCACTGAGCCACCGCGCAGTGCTAACCACTGAGCCACCGTATACTCTGCTACCCACTGAGCCACCTGTATACACACAATTTCACCGCACTCCCCTAACTATTAGTAAATAAACTATATATGGATTCTAGACTACCCGATTCTTTAGAATCGGGCCGCCATCTAGTCTAATATATAAAACCCGAAGGCTCACTTCTGTCATTTTAGCCAGCACTTCCGTCACTTTGTCATCGCCAAAGTGACGTCACCACAGCGCTACACCTGTCCACAGTGGACCAACATGCCGGCCCTAAGCGAAGTGGGACTCGGGCAGCCCCGCCACGCTTACGGCCGCCTATACACTGCCTAAAACACACATCACGGGCGGGAGACGATCGCCGTGATGTGTGCAGCCTAGAGGAGCAGAGGTGTGCCGAACACTCATGTCGCCGCTCCAGCCTCCTCTCTCCTCACCCCTCCAGCCGCATCTATCCTCACCCCTCCTGCCCACCTCTCCTCACCCCTCCAGCGCCACCTCTCCTCAGCGCCACCTTCCTCACCCTCCAGCCTCCCGCCACATTATACTCTGCTATCTACAGAGCCGCCTGTATACTCTGCTACCCACAGAGCTGCCTGTATAATCTGCTACCCACTGACCCGCCTCTATACACACAATTCATTTCACCGCGCTCCCGATGCAATTGCATCGGGCCCCTGACCACTGCACTCTGCCCCTGACCACTGCACTCTGCCCCTGACCACTGCACTCTGCCCTAAAGCAGACTATTAGCCACTGAGCCTCCGTATACTCTGCTAACCACTCAGCCACTGTATACTCTGCTAACCACTGAGCCCCCGTATACCCTAATAACTATAGGCTAGAATACTCGATTCTTTAGAATCGGGCCGCCATCTAGTCCTTTAATAAGATGTATAGTAGAGGGGCTACAAAAACACTAAACTTCAGGAAGGCAAATTTCCAACGGTTGAGAGATGATCTTAGTGCAATAAACTGGACCGATATCCTGAGACATAAAGGTAAACAAAGCAAACGGGAGACGTTTATTAGCATCCTGAACAGGACCTGTGCACAATATATACCCTATGGGAATAAACATGCTAGAAATAGGAGGAAACCACTACAGCTAAATAGAGCTGTAAGGGGCGCAATAAGTGACAAAAAGAAATCATTTAGGGAATTAAAGCAAGTAGGTAGTGATGAGGCATTAAATAAATGCAGAAAATTAGATATCTGTAAAAAGCAAATCAAAGCAGCAAAGATTGAGACAGAGAGACTCATTGCCAGATAACATAAAAAAAAATCCCAAAATATTCACATGGACTCTGTGTCTCCAGGTCCTGATAGCGCTGGAACTCCTGCTGGCACTGGAGCCCAAGGTGAATATAAAGTTTTATTGTTTTAACCACGGAGGTGCACAATGAGAATAAGGGGAAGGAAGGGGAATAAATATTCACATCGCACTAGCGACTGTTGTCTTCATCAGCTGAGAGTGACAATACACTGTGTGTATTTCTACGCGGGTGTCACTTTTATCTGTCAGTACGCAACAAGGGTTTATTTTTGGACTAATGCATCTTCAAACCCTTCTAGGGCTTATTTTTTGGGTAAGGTTTATTTTTGGAGAAACTCATGATTTGTGCTACCCATTTGTTTGACTATGCCTTAGTGATGGGTCAGTCACTTTCACACCATGGGAGAATATTTGGATTAACTCCCTGTATTGGGTTCTTGTATCCTGGTTGGGGCTTAGACTTCTTTCTCTTTATTTTATGAAGCAGCCTCTACTTTATTTATTAAACTTTATATAAAGTTATGATTTTTTTTTAACCTGACCATGACGTCTCTATAATATCATGGCTTGTTTGCGCTCTGCAGCTCCGGTGGACCGAGTCAGTGACAAAGTCACGTCGAGCTGCAGGATCGCAAGGACCTATACTTTAGCAGGGGGAGTGGCTTAGTACCCCATCTCTAAAGTTGCTCTGATTGGCAGTTGAAAGTGAAAACTGCTGATCAAAGCGATTCACCTCTCCAAATCTGATTGGAGCTCTCCAATCAGATCTGGTGGGGTGGATCGACAGGTGCCCTCCCCTCCTTCAGCCCCCTCCTGCTCCAGTAATCATGAGGGCCCCCCGTCCCTCCCGTCTGCTCCCCTCCTCCGGTCCCAGTATGTATCCGCCTGCGTGCTGCAACTGCCGGTCAGGCTCCTCAGCCCCCTCCCATTGCTGTCACCGCCCCCACCTCTGTTCCCCTGTGTGACCACCCCCCTCCTCACCTTCCCGGCGGGCTGCACCCGCCGTTCAGCCTTCGGCTGTGGCGCCCCACCTCTTTCTCCTGGCTCCTCCTCCTCACCGGTGGATCGTGAGTGAGGTAAGTGAATGGATGAGTGGGTGTATGCATGCATGCATGGATGGGTGCATGCATGTCATGCATGCATGGGTGCATGGAAGTGTGCGTGCATGGAAGTGTGCATGCATGCATGGAAGATGCGTGCATGCGTGACATTATGATGGAAGGATGCTGCATGCATGGATGGTGCATGGATGGTGATGGAGTGTGTGCATGGAAGTGTGCATGTGTGGATGCGTGCATGTGCATGGATGGATGTGTGCGATGGATGTGGATGTGTGCATGGATGGATATGTGCATGGATGGATGATGAATGTGTGTGGTGCTGGGATCATAGTCATGGTGCACTATATGACAGATCATTGCCATACAGTGCACCAAAACTCTGACCCCAGAGACTGTAGGAAGAGGACACTTGATCCATCGCTGTAATCTCTGGATTGAGCAGAGGTGATCGAGCATCGTGGGACCTTCGTTGTGGTCTACATCGGAGGCGATTGAGCGTCGTGGGACCTTCATTGTGGACTACGTCGGATCTTTATAATAAAGATGTAAAGATGGAGTCCAAATTTTGTTTGTGTTTTTTTTTTTTTTTTTTTTCCCCAAATAAAAAGATTTTTCTGTGTGGTGTATTTTTTTACTATTTACGAGAGATTCCTAATGGCCAGGTTTTACATTGGCCCGACAGTATGAATCTTGGGCTTGGTGCCAGCTGCCAATAAAAAAGCTGGCATTAAGCTCTTTATTACCCAGTTTGCCACCGGCACCAGGGCAACTGGAAGAGCCTGGGTACAGCACCAGAAAATGGCGCTTCAATGAATGCGCCATTTTCTGAGGTGGCTGCGGGCTGCAATTCACAACATGGGGGGCCCAGAACGCTTGGGCCTCACCGTGCTAAGGAATCCAGCTAATTAGAAAACACCACAGTTTTTGTATCCAGTACATTATGGCTGGCTATACCATACCATCACTAATGTATCACAGTGTGTAAATAATTCTGGAAAAATTACGGACATATAATCAGACATGACCGATCGCAAAGAATTACTATCAAATTATCCCCATAAGGGAAGGAAAACGATCATGTGGTCATTCATGTGAAAAATATAAATATTTATTGTTATTCAAAAGACTACACGGTACAGGGGGTGAGAGTAAGGTAGTAATTCCACTGATACAAATAGTTATAAATTATATTACACCATATGCATACTTCCAAAATTTATAGACATTCATTTCTTAATATATCAAAGGTATACATATTTTTATTTATATTTAGGGTATTGAACCATCATAGTCTAAAATAGATGTCCAAACAAGGAAGATCATTATGCTTCACTGTAGTATATATTATATTATATATCTCCATGCAACCATAGTTTCTAGATTTTATAAATATATACATATATATTTTTCTCCATACATGGATATAGGTTGGGTCAAAAGTGACATTTATTATTTATGATGTCATACATATTTTACTCTCATTATCGTGTCATATAGATATAGTGTCTACATATCTTTAAGATTAGTATCTAGTGTATATTATCACTTGCAGACAACAGTTTGTATTATTCCTCAGGTTTCTAAAAGGAATAGTTAGATATCACAATATGAGAGCATCACATGTATTGCATATAATCACCAATTAGAATGCAGCTGTATGACCCATATGCCATCCAAGATCTAAAACACATACAGAGGTACTGCACAAAAAGCCTATGCCTGCAGCATTAGCCAGCCTCTCAGGGGCTGCAGTCGTCAACCGAGCCTATACAGGCTCCAATATATACTACAGTTAAAAAAATCACATAATATATTAAATCAGAGTTCAATACCTGTTTGGATTTGGAAATAGTATCAGTCGTGCGCCCTTATGTGCATTTCAGATTACTCCTTCGTCAGAGGGCATGCCCTCTGACGAAGGAGTAATCTGAAATGCGCATAAGGGCGCACGACTGATACTATTTCCAAATCCAAACAGGTATTGAACTCTGATTTAATATATTATGTGATTTTTTTAACTGTAGTATATATTGGAGCCTGTATAGGCTCGGTTGACGACTGCAGCCCCTGAGAGGCTGGCTAATGCTGCAGGCATAGGCTTTTTGTGCAGTACCTCTGTATGTGTTTTAGATCTTGGATGGCATATGGGTCATACAGCTGCATTCTAATTGGTGATTATATGCAATACATGTGATGCTCTCATATTGTGATATCTAACTATTCCTTTTAGAAACCTGAGGAATAATACAAACTGTTGTCTGCAAGTGATAATATACACTAGATACTAATCTTAAAGATATGTAGACACTATATCTATATGACACGATAATGAGAGTAAAATATGTATGACATCATAAATAATAAATGTCACTTTTGACCCAACCTATATCCATGTATGGAGAAAAATATATATGTATATATTTATAAAATCTAGAAACTATGGTTGCATGGAGATATATAATATAATATATACTACAGTGAAGCATAATGATCTTCCTTGTTTGGACATCTATTTTAGACTATGATGGTTCAATACCCTAAATATAAATAAAAATATGTATACCTTTGATATATTAAGAAATGAATGTCTATAAATTTTGGAAGTATGCATATGGTGTAATATAATTTATAACTATTTGTATCAGTGGAATTACTACCTTACTCTCACCCCCTGTACCGTGTAGTCTTTTGAATAACAATAAATATTTATATTTTTCACATGAATGACCACATGATCGTTTTCCTTCCCTTATGGGGATAATTTGATAGTAAGGAATCCAGCTGCCAAGTTGTACCTGGCTGGGTCAAAAATATGGCGGAGCCTCACATCATTTTTTTTTTTTTTTTTTTTTAATTCTACAAATAAAAAATGGGCTTTGCTGTATTTTTGGTTGCCAGCCAGGTACAACGAGGCAGCTGGGGATGCTGGCAGTCTGTAGCTGCCAAGTTGTACCTGGCTGAACCAAAAGTATGACGGAGCCCCACGTCATTTTTTTTCTAAAATCAGTTCTAGAAACAAGAAAAAAAGGCCTTCGCTGTATTTTTGGTAGCCAGCCAGGTACAACTTGGTAGCTGGGGGTCTGGAATCCTCAGCGTGGAGAGACCCAAACGTTGTGGGCCCCCCACACTACAAATTGCAACCCACAGCCACCCCAGAAGATATCACATTCATTAGAGATTAGAGGCACGATTTTCTGGTGCTGTACCCCAAGTCTTCCAGTTGCCCTTGTGCTGGTGGCACACAGGGGCTCTCCATACACGACATGGTGCCCGCTAACAAGTTGAATGGAAAATTAGCTCCAATTGTTAGCGGACACCATGTCATGTATGATGAGCTCCGGTGTGCCTAAACACTGGAGTTCCCCCACAAGTGACCCCATTTTGGAACCTAGACTCCCCCCCCTACCCCCCCCCCCCAAGGAACATATCTAGATGCATAGTGAACACTGTGAACCCCCAGGTGCTTCACAAATTGATCCGTAATAAGGAAAAAGTACTTTTTTTCACACACCTTTTCTTTTTTCATTTTTACGGATCAATTTATGAAGCACCTGGGGGTTCAAAATGCTCACCACCCACCTAGATATGTTTCCCGGGGGGTCTAGTTTCCAAAATGGGGTTACTTGTAGGGAGCTCCAATGTTTAGGCATCCAGGTGTCCGATAACAATTGAATGACAAATCCGCTCAAATTGTTAGCGGACACCATGTCGCGCTTGGAGAGCCCCTGTGTGCCTAAACATTGGAGCTCCCCCCAAGTGACCCCATTTTGAAAACTAGACCCACCCCCCAGGGAACGTATGTAGATGGGTGGTGAGCACTTTGAACCCCCAGATGTTTCACAATTTGTTCTGTAAAAATGAAAAAGTACTTTTTTTCACAAACATTTTCTTTTAGCCTAAATTTTTTCATTTTCACATGGGCAACAGGATAAAATGCATACTAATATTTCTTGGGCAATTTCTCCTGAGTACACAGATACCTCATATGTGGTCATAAACCAGTTTGGGTGCACAGCAGGGCTCAGAAGTGAAGGAGCGCCATTTCACTTTCTGAATGGAAGATTAGCTCCAAAAGTCAAATTGCGCTCCTTCCCTTCTGAGCTCTGCCGTGTGCCCAAACAGTGATTTATGACCACATATTACGTATCGGTGTACTCAGGAGAAATTGCCTAACAAATTTTAGGATCCATTGTATCCTGTTGCCCATGTCAAAATGAAAGAATTGGTGCTAAAAGAACATTTGTGTTAGAAAAATTTAAATGTCCATTTTTCCTTCCATGATTCATTAGTTCCTATGAAGTACCTGAAGGGTTAATAATCTTCTTGAATGTAGTTTTGAGTAGCTTGAGCTGTGCAGTTTTTGGAATGGTGTCACTTTTGGGTGTTTTCTGTCATGTATATCCCTCAAAGGGACTTCAAATGTGATGTGGTCACTAAAAAAAATGGTTTTGTTAATTTTGCTGGAAAAATGAAAAATTGCTGATTAACTTTGAACTCTTATAACTTCCTACCAAAAAAATATATATTTTTTACAAAATTGTGCTGATGTGAAGTAGACATGTGGGAAATGTTATTTATTAACTATATTGTGTCACATACCTCTCTGGTTTAGCAGAATAAAAATGCAAAATTTGAAAACTGCAACATTTTCTAAATTTTTGCCAAATTTTTGAGTTTATTTGTGAAAAAATCAACCTAAATTTAATACTATCATGAAGCCCAATATGTCACGAAAAAACAATCTCAGAATCGCTAGGATCCGTTGAAGCGTTCCAGAATTATAGTCATAAAGGCCCACTGGTCAGAATTGACAAAAATGCCAAGGTCTTTAGGGTCAAAATAGGCTGGGTCCTGAAGGGGTTAATGTTACTTCTTACATATTGCTGATAAATTTAACATAAGAAAAAAGAATTAATTGGAGAGTTGTAAGCCTTTGCTGACCAAATAGGACTAAGACAAAAAAACATCTAGTTAAATGTCCTCTTTGAGATTTTGAGGAAAATAGTAATTGAGTCAAAATTAGAATACATGGGTCCATTTCCATCTGGTGTATAATTTCTGCATCCCACCATAAGACTATCATACTGACATGTTTTACACATAATTTTTCGGAATTAGAGTATTTACACCTAAATAATTAATATGCACAATGACCTGTTAAATTTTAAGATGCTTTTATTCATTTCATCAAAAAGGTAAAATCGCAAGTACAAAAGTGCAAAAAAGTAGATAAAAGTAATGATACATGGATCAGGATACAGAGGACACTAACAGGTTAATAGCCATTTCTCCTTAACCATGCAGACAATACATGGGAGCATCATTTCTCAGTGTAACAGGGCAATAAAGGAATTAATAAGGCAGGGTATGAAGGGTCCGTTTAACAGTCTCTAAAGTGAGTTTGTCACTTACCACAACTCGGTGATCTATACCGGTGTTCACCACCTCACACCCGCCCTCAATCCTGTGTCCACTAACCCACAAACCCTGTTTGCTGCTTACCCATGTTGTGAATCTCAGGGGTCGCCCCAACGCGTTTCCCTAAGAGCTTCCTCAGGGGAATGCTCTTTTGTGTCTCCCCCATCCTATATACCCTCCACTATTGTTACCACCTGTTTGTAATTACCCGCTCTCACGCCGCGTCTTCCCCCAGCGCCGGGTTCTGGCCTTCACAAACAGGAAGTGCGTCATTTGACGCTACATCCTGTGCTACAGAAACCTTCCGCCGGCCTTGAGGGATGCGCGACCGCACATGTGCGCACTGCGGGCGCCATTTTGGGAATGGGCAAATTTGCCCATATCCCCTTATCCTAATGCAAACACCCAGGGAATAGCCAAATAACTAACATTGGAGAAATAGGGGGAAAAGTGATCATTTTGAAGTCATCTCATGCCCATCAATACCATATAGTACAAATAATGCACAATACGATTTGGTACTGTATCTTCGATATATACTGTACTTTCCCATTCACTGTCCAGATAGATATACAGGCAGCAGACCCATCATTTCATTTCCTTTATCCTCCCATGATTTCATGTTGTTTTACAATAATCATAATCTCCGAGAATTGCATCAGATGGTACAGATGGGAGGATACTAGAAAATGGCTAAAAAACACAAAAGACAATAAAAATCAGTTAAAAATATGAACAACATAGTTCTTATGGAAACCCTCAAGGAACTATAAAGAGGATACCACAACAGGTCAAAAACAGTTCAAATGTATATACTAGAACGCACTGTACTAAATCAACCAGAAGACAATTACTAGCCTCTTTCCTAGTTCATGGCAGCGGAGAACCCCCCTCTGTAAATTAACAGACAGGGGAACTTCCCCCTGCATGAAAAAGGAAGATATATTCCATGACTCTTGTGATCATAAGTATGATACAAAGCTCAATTTTTGGTTCAGCCCCCCTGAGGACTGTGTCCCCAAAAGGACTATCCATTGACATTCCCTCCTTGCAAGGGATTCCATATAATCCCCACCTCTTGCCCCAAGATGACACACATCTATGGCTTTAAATTATAGATTGGTTGGGTCACAGTCATGTTTGGATTTAAAATGGCGGGGTAACGTTTTTAGATTAGGGTCACCGGGTTTCATCTTTTTGGCTGCTTCGATGTCCCTAATGTGTTCCCTCTTATACGGAATTCCCGTGATGTTAAACCGATGTATATCAGGCCACAAGGACATGTCGCATGATATATAACGTTTTTTGTTGTACATTTTATATAATGCCGAATATCATAGATCTTATTATTATTAGCCGCAGTAAATGTTTTTGTCCTCTCCATATTCTGGCATGCCAAACATAAACCACATGGGAAAAATCCAAGAGCTCGTTTACTCCCACTCACTGTATGTTTAGGTTTCCTCACATAATGGCTGTGTACCAAAATGTCCCTTAAGCTGTTACCTTTCTTGCAGTTAGCATAGGTTTTTCGGAAACTGAATCTCTTAGACCTGGCACCAGTTGTAGAATTCCCCAGTACCTCTTCAAGATACCTCTAATCCTATCCCATTTATCATTGTATGTTGTTATAAACCTCACTATTTGGGTTCCTTCTTTATTTTTCTTCTCCTTAGACCGTCCTCCCCCCACCAGCAGGGTATTCCTTTCTGCTTTTTGTGCCTCTTTATATCCACGTTTAATGCAACGCTTACTAT
Organism: Allobates femoralis; assembly: GCA_033576535.1. Taxonomy (NCBI): domain Eukaryota; kingdom Metazoa; phylum Chordata; class Amphibia; order Anura; family Aromobatidae; genus Allobates; species Allobates femoralis. The sequence goes on from JARQOC010000001.1 coordinate 395,273,497, forward strand.
AGCCCCTCGCCTGACCAGCAGAAAGTCTCTCAAATCCTCCTGTCTTGAAAGTATACATCTTGGAGCCACTCTCCTTGCTCTCAGATTGATCTACAGGTATTGCTGAGATCGTTGCTGAGTGGCTGAATAGCCTCAAAGTGCATTGCTGTCCAGCAAGCGTCCATCCTCTGCTGACCAGCGAGCCTCCATCCTCTGCTGACTAGCGAGCCTCCATCCTCTGCTGACCAGCGAGCCTCCATCCTCTGCTGATCAGCGAGCCTCCATCCTCTGCTGACCAGCGAGCCTCCATCCTCTGCTGACCAGCGAGCCTCCATCCTCTGCTGACCAGCGAGCCTCCATCCTCTGCTGACCAGCGAGCCTCCATCCTCTGCTGACCAGCGAGCCTCCATCCTCTGCTGACCAGCGAGCCTCCATCCTCTGCTGACCACTGAGCCTCCATCCTCTGCTGACCACTGAGCCTCCATCCCGCGCTGACCACTGAGCCTCCATCCCGCGCTGACCACTGAGCCTCCATCCCGCGCTGACCACTGAGCCTCCATCCCGCGCTGACCACTGAGCCTCCATCCCGCGCTGACCACTGAGCCTCCATCCCGCGCTGACCACTGAGCCTCCATCCCGCGCTGACCACGGAGCCTCCATCCCGCGCTGACCACGGAGCCTCCATCCCGCGCTGACCACTGAGCCTCCATCCCGCACTGACCACTGATCCTTGATCCCGCGCTGACCACTGAGCCACCGCACAGTGCTTAACCCCTGATTATCTTCGCTCCGTTGCCGACCCCACCATGTTGGCTCCACTCCTACATCCCGGTGACATGTTTCCTCCAAAATGGCGTGCGGGAACTCTCGCAAGATCCCAGATGCCATCCGAAAAGTCTTGCGAGATTTCCCAGACGCCATCTTAAATGCCACGTTTTTGAAAATTTACTTCAGCCCGCCATTCGCCGACGTATCCTGCTGCGTCATAACTCCTCCTGCTCTCTTCACTTTCTCCGTCTCCTCAGTTAACCTCTTCAGTGCCCTCACTCCTGCTGAGTATACCTAAGACGCTGTGAACATTTAACTGTCTGCACTGTATTGCTTCTATATTCTGCTTAGTTAACCTCTTCAGTGCCCTCACTCCTGCTGAGTATACCTAAGACGCTGTGAACATTTAACTCCGTCTGTACCGTATTGCTTCTATATTCTCCTCAGTTAACCTCTTCAGTGCCCTCACTACTGCTGAGTATACCTTTCTATAATTAAGACGCAGTGAACTAGCCCACGTCTATAAGCTCTATCCTGTAGCACTGCTTTACAACTTACCCTTCTGATTTATTCCACCTGTACATACGTACATACACATCCTTTCTGTCTTCATAACTGCAGGACCCCTTCTCTAACGCCTTATAATCCCCAACACTCTCACACTCTATTATCTGCTCTCATACTCCCTTACCAGTCTTAACACGACTCCTCCCAAAAAGTATGCCACTGACACACAGCAGAAAAATACTTTGCCACTACGTCAAAGAAAACGCCGTGCTATTGAGACTCCTGAAGAGATAGAACATCGCCTTGACACCATGAAGGCTTATAAACGGCAACGCCTCACACATGAGTTCCCTAAGTCTAAATCCATTAGATTAGCACAAGCAGCCTCTGGTCGCCGTCATCGCCGACAACCTACACCTTCGACGTCTACATTTTTATCACACTCACCACCGCACATAGGACTTACAGTGCCTACAAGTAGTATTCAACCCCCTGCAGATTTAGGTGGTTTGATAAGATGCAAATAAGTTAAAGCCTTCAAACTGCAAACGAGAGTAGGATTTATTAACAGAAGCATAAATCTTACAAACCAAAAAGTTATGTTGCTCAGTTGAATTTTAAAAAATTTTAAACATAAAAGTGTGGGTCAATTATTATTCAACCCCTAGGTTTAATATTTTGTGGAATAACCCTTGTTTGCAATTACAGCTAATAATCATCTTTTATAAGACCTGATCAGGCCGGCACAGGTCTCAGGAGTTATCTTGGCCCACTCCTCCATGCAGATCTTCTCCAAGTAATCTAGGTTCTTTGGGTGTCTCATGTGGACTTTAATCTTGAGCTCCTTCCACAAGTTTTCAATTGGGTTAAGGTCAGGAGACTGACTAGGCCACTCCAACACCTTAATTTTTTCCCTCTTGAACCAGGCCTTGGTTTTCTTGGCTGTGTGCTTTGGGTCTTTGTCTTGTTGGAAGATGAAATTATGACCCATCTTAAGATCCTTGATGGAGGAGCGGAGGTTCTTGGCCAAAATCTCCAGGTAGGCCGTGCTATCCATCTTCCCATGGATGGGGACCAGATGGCCAGGCCCCTTGGCTGAGAAACAGCCCCACAGCATGATGCTGCCACCACCATGCTTGACTGTAGGGATGGTATTCTTGGGGTCGTATGCAGTGCCATCCAGTCTCCAAACGTCACGTGTGTGGTTGGCACCAAAGATCTCGATCTTGGTCTCATCAGACCATAGAACCTTGAACCAGTCTGTCTCAGAGTCCTCCAAGTGATCATGAGCAAACTGTAGACGAGCCTTGACATGACGCTTTGAAAGTAAAGGTACCTTACGGGCTCGTCTGGAACGGAGACCATTGCGCTGGAGTACGTTACTTATGGTATTGATTAAAACCAATGTCCCCACTGCCATGAGATCTTCCCGGAGCTCCTTCCTTGTTGTCCTTGGGTTAGCCTTGACTCTTCGGACAAGCCTGGCCTCGGCACGGGAGGAAACTTTCAAAGGCTGTCCAGGCCGTGGAAGGCTAACAGTAGTTCCATAAGCCTTCCACTTCCGGATGATGCTCTCAACAGTGGAGACAGGTAGGCCCAACTCCTTGGAAAGGGTTTTGTACCCCTTGCCAGCCTTGTGACCCTCCACGATCTTGTCTCTGATGGTCTTGGAATGCTCCTTTGTCTTTCCCTTGTTGACCATGTATGAGTGCTGTTCACAAGTTTGGGGAGGGTCTTAAATAGACAGAAAAGAGATAATTAATCCACACATGTGAAGCTCATTGTTCTTTGTGCCTGAACTACTTCTTAATACTTTAGGGGGACCAAACAGAATGCTGATGGTTTGAGGGGTTGAATAATAAATGACCCTCTGAATTAACTTTTAACGCTTTAAAAAAAAAAAAAAAAAATTAAAAAATCTTTTTGGCTGCAGTGCATTTCCCACTTCCAGGCTGATCTACAGTCCAAATGTCACAATGCCAAGTTAATTCTGCATGTGTCAACCAGCTAAATCTGCAGGGGGTTGAATACTACTTGTAGGCACTGTATATAAATCGGTCTGCACAAGGGCCCTACTGAACCATTAGGACCTGCTCTTCCACTACATGCTAAAGCATTCACTAATGATGAACGTACGATATGAACCCGGATGTTAAGGTCCAGCAGAATAGCTGCTGAGAAATATTATTTTCTTTTACAACAGGGACGGGTTTTTGTGAACAGCTAAAGAGATGGGCAGGATGGCTGTTCACCACATCTCCATCTCAAGGTGTGCTGCTCTTACTGTCACACAAAACATCCTCAATATCACATCACCATCCTCCCGATGCGATAGCATCAGGCATTAATCTAGTATACTTATAATGGTGCTAATAAAAAATGTAATTTTATTGAAATAAACTATTCTCACAAGCACAATATAAATTTGTGCATGTCTGTCCAGTAGAATAAATAACTTGATTTTAAAGGTGGTAACTACAGAGGACATCTCCTTTCTGATACAGCAGGGGATAGTGCTCCACAGCAGACGACCAGAGAATACAGCATTGGCCAGAACACCACTGTGGATGAGGAACCTTTTCCAGGCAAACTCCCAGAAACTCCAATTAGAGCCGTTATACCAGCCTCCTCTTATAAGGTGACGTGATATGATATGTCTTGCACTATGTTAAACCTGATAGTCAGGTTGGTTATGTACTGGTAAACTGTATCAGAAAATATAAATTGGACAGATACCAAATCTTTGTTATTTGGGCTCAATGTGTCACTATTTTTTGTATTTGAAATGAAACAACTAAAATGCAATTCAGGCTTAATTGAAAGGGTTGAACAAAAATATCATGTGAAATGTTTGTGAAATGCAACCATTTTTCTACAAAGCCTCCTCATTTCAAGGGATCAAAAGCACTTGGCCACATTTACTTTACCAAGTTGACATGTTCATTTTTAATGCGTATAGACAAAACTGAAAAGACAGATAAGGTGGACATAAGATTTTATCCGGATAAATAATGGTTATAGGTTCTCGCCTCTGGTAGTTGTGATGAGCCACAACTACTATAAAAGCATGGTGGTAAAATGAAGGCTGCTGCCTTTCCCTGGGAGTATCATCAGTGGAAGAAAGGAGAATAACCCCGTGCTGCCATGCAGAAATCGGAGACCAGAGGAATTCATAATTAACTTTTACATAGAAATGGATGGCACTTACCACAAGACCTTTTCATTAGTGTAGGTGCTTTATTCCATTGCAGCAGAATCCAGTGTTACACAGTGCAGGGAGGGGTGGGTGTGCAGAGAGGACTACGGGCGCTCCATTTCGCGTGTTTCAACACTTCCACGGGTATAATAGCAGTGTGGTCAAAAACACGAGTTAAGACCTAAACCTTTATAATAGTTTTTATTTCCATGCGTTGAGAACATTGCTCACTGCTTTCTACATAAAAATATGATGAGAAATTTATACAATGTCTAACTACTTTACAGACCATAACAAAAAATGAACATTGGGCTGTTCAAGAAAAAAAGCAGTGTCTATATTTGTCCTTTCAAACTCAAAATATGTTCTTGAGAATTTAGCCTTTCTGTGAATCACTAACATAATTAGTTGTCTAACCACAGTTATTTTTAGAATTGATTCACATCTATATTGCATAGCGTCAACAAACTTCTGTAAATTGCTATTCCAGGCCAGGATGCTTTGACAACATCTTACAATCCACTTGCATTTTATTGGCTTTGCCTCAAAAATGGCATTTTTGATGTTCCCTACAAGTGTTCTATCAAATTATGGTTCGGGAATGGGGCTGGCCACTCCATGATCCCAATTTTGTTGGCCTGGAGCCTAAATTTTGCTAGTTTACTGATGTGTTTAGGGTCATTGTGTTGTGGAAACACCCATTTCAAGGGCATTTCAGTATATGACTTCAAGTATTTTGATTCATCTATGGCTGTAGTGATGGCTTTATCTATGGAAAACACCCATGGAGTCAAGCGCAGTGAATTTTGCATTTTTAAAAATTGCAAATAAGCCATTGTAGTGCGCAGTACATTGTAGTGATCATACATTGTGCCCAGCTCGTACTTTTGGAGCAACACACCCCATAAATTAAGCAGGCTTTCTCACTACAACGGTGACAAACATGTGGGCATTACCTGTGGTTTAAACTTTGTAGGGTTCAGCAGGCAGGGGAGCATTGGGATTTCAGAGCGCAGGTTTTATTTTTTAGGGGTTGAGGAGGGCGAGGAGCCATACCTCTTTTCTAGAGCCTTTGAGCTACCAATAATGTGGAAGCCAGAAATATTTTCGTTAACAGTGGGGACTTGTGTTTTTGTGGGTTGAGTTGAATGGTTTTATTGGTGATTTGGGCACAGAATATTTAAGATGAGTTCATATTTATCTTGTTCTCTATGCTGAGCATTTACATTCTGGTTTCCAGCTACATCTCTGAAATTCATGATTAATGTGAAACCGCTGACAGATCAGTTTACTTATGAGGCAGCAGTTACTATTGACTCTGTTTGGTTTCTGTTCAGCGGGGTCCTTTTTAAAATATGCACAAAACGGTGACCTCACTTTTGTGCTTGCTTAAAAAGACGCTCAAAAAGATGTACATCACTGAATCCACAGGTCAGATGGGCGTTCAAAGTGACTCCCTCTTCCTATTACATTGAATTTTCCGTTGAGCATGGTGTCTGAATCACGTTTTTCAGAGATTTACTTGTAATCTCCAATGTAAGCACTCAGCGTAGAAAAAAGGGTAAACGTGAGCCGAGCCTTGCTGCGATCTTTAGGAGATAGAATAAACTAATCCGTAGCAGTTGCAGAATTGGCTAGAACTAGTTTTATGTAGTTTATCTTGTGGTATAAGTGATTAGGCGGCTTTATTCATCAGGTCAGTAAGATCACCACATTACCCGATTTATATAGTAGCCAAACCTAAAAAAGGATAAACTATTGCACCAAGAATGTGTTTTACAAAATAAAGGATAAACAAATCTGCAGTCATAATAGCGTAAAAATAAAATCACGTAGGGCTTTGCTGTCATTTTGAAACCCCTAGGTGCCTGGCTGTACCTTGGCTAGTAATCAAAATACAGTGAAGCCCATTTTTTTTTTCTTTTTTTTTATTTAATTAAAGGAAACCAACCACCTAAAAAATAGCTAGCTAACCTATAAATATCTGTCCCTAGAGCCTAAAATTACTATTCTAACCATCCCTTACTGACTAAGGGTATGTGCCCACAGGAAGGTTTTGCTGCGTTTGAGATCAGGTTTTGCCTTGGTTTTATGTAAATCTATGCTAATCTAATCCTGAGTTTTTGGTTTCCATCAAAACCTATGTGATCAGGGAAAAGCTTTCACACGCACACAGTTTTTTTTCTCTACAGAAGATGGAAATACCACAGGTGTTTCCACTTTAGCAAAAGTGCAGCAAAGAATTGACATGCTCATTCTTTCTAAAACACAGCAAAACCTGACGTGTTTCCACTTTCCTCACCAAACAAAAACCAATGTGTTGGGGCAGCCAATCCTAGAATCCATAGGTTTTGCTGGAAAACAAAAATGCAGCAAATCCTGTGGTGTTTACACTGTCTCCAGAGAACAAAAAACAATGTGTGGGCACAGCGTTTCTGTGAAACACATTGGTTTTGCTGGGAATCAAAACCGCAGAAACAAATTAGCATACATTACCATAAAACCAATGGTAAACCGCAGGCAGAAACCGCAGCAAAACCGCAGCAAAAACGCACTGTGTGCACATACCCTAAATCTACCTAACTAGATGCACAATAGATCACTTTTTATACTTGCCAAATCCTTGTCTGATGGGGGTTCCTCCAGGGTCTTTGACCGATAGGCGGGTCTCCTCGCCGCTCTCGCACCCGCCTCGCTAATGTCCATCTTCTTTCCAGGATTCAAATTACCTGCCCATCGCGTCCTCGCAATGAGCGGGTCACATGCTGCAGGCCCCGCGTCACTTCCGCCTGCCGCGTCACTGCGCAGATGGCATGCTGAAGCCGGCCTGGGCGCATCAAAGAAGATGGACAGCAGCGAGGCGGGTGCGAGCGTGGCGAGGAGACCCGCCTATCGGTCAAAGACCCTGGAGGAACACCCATCAGACAAGGATTTGGTAAGTATAAAAAGTGATTTATTGTGCATCTAGTTAGGTAGATTTAGTCCGTCGGGGATGGTTAGAATAGTAATTTTAGGCTCCAGGGACAGATATTTATAGGTTAGATAGCTATTTTTAGGTGGTTGGTTCCCTTTAAAATAATTTAAAAAAAAAAGCATGGGCTTCACCCTATTTTTGATTGCCAGCCAAGGTAAAATCCAGGCATCTAGGTGCTGGTCTTCTCAGCGTGGTGAGATCCATAGGTATAAAGCCCCAGGCTAAAGAATAGCAGCCCGCAGCCACCCCAGAAATTGGCAAATTCATTAGAAATGCCAGTTCCTAGCGCTTTACCCGGCTCTTCCCGATATCCTAGTGCGGTGGCATCAGGGTGATAGAAGGGATTAATGACAGCTGAGTATTAACAGCTTGTCATTAAGCCTGAACCAAGACAATCCCTTACGTCCATAGTCTCCTAAATCCTTCTGAACCCTCTGCAGCATCGTAGTGTAGTTGAGGGAAAAAAGTTGGGAGATGTCTGCGGAAATCTGTACACCCAGGTACTTAAGGGATGAGGTGCACCATTTAAATGGGAAAGAAACCCTGAGCCTGTCCACTCTGTCTGCAGGGAGACTGATATTTAAAATCTCAGACTTAGGCGGCCGTCACACGCACAGATATCTTGCCCGATATCGTTTAAGCGATCTCCTTTTTGATCGCTTAAGCGATATCGGGCTTAAAATCGATGCATGTAATCAAGCGATTTACGATGTTAAATCGCTTGATCGTGACATCGCTGATCTGAGGTCCGGTTCTCAGATCTAGCGATGAACGATTTCACGATCTCCTTCATCGTGGTGTATAACACCACGATGAACGATCTCCCAGCGCAGAGCCTATGCTGGGAGATGGTAACTATGGTACACGTCGGATAACTAAGCGACGCGCGGCCCTAGTAACCCGATGTGTACCATAGTAACGAGCGAGATCGCGGCTCCGCATCGCTGGTGAGTCTGTCTGTGTGACATCTCACCAGCGATGTGAGCGATATTGTAAGCGATTGCGCGTGCACGTGATCGCTTACAATATCGCTAAAGATATCTGTGCGTGTGACGGCCGCCTTAGTGAGATTGACTTTGAAGTTACTCACGCAACCATATAAATCAAACTCCCGTAGGATGGAAGGAAGAGAGACCTCGGGTTTAAAAACATATAGTAACAGATCGTCCGCGTAAAGTGCTAGTTTGTAGTGCTTCTTACCCTCCTCTATCCCCCATACATCAGGGTTTGACCGCAATGCTGTTGCTAGATGCTCTATGACCAGGGCATACAAAAGAGGTGAGAGGGGGCACCCCTGTCTAGTGCCGTTGCGGATGAAAAACGGGTCCGAAAGGGTCCCATTACAACGGACCTTAGCCATAATCTTTTGAATAAATCGGGGCCCTAGATTGATCTGCTCCAGTGTCTTCTGAAAAAAGACCAGTCGACTCTGTCAAACGCCTTCTCCGCATCAATCGACAGAACACAGGCAGGGATCTTTTTTTTTTTTTTATGGATGAGACAGATCATAAGGACAGATTTAAGAGTGTTGTCCCGTGCCTCTCTTTGTGGAACAAAACCCACTTGATCACCGTCTATCAACCGATGCAGAAAAGGCGAGAGTCTGTTTGCCAAGATCTTAGAGAATAGTTTAAGATCAACATTGATCAGCGAGATTGGCCGATAACTCGAGCAGATTTCCCAGTCCTTCCCGGGCTTTGGGATGACCGCAATCGTCGCTTCCAATGACTGTCTAGGGAAGGGGTGCCCCTGAGATACATCGTTGAACACCCTGGTCAGGAAAGGCAGCAACTGCAACGAAAAGGTCTGATAAAACCGGGCCGTGAAACCATCTGGTCCGGGACTTTTATTCCCCGGGCTTGATGCTATTGTCTGCAAGACCTCTTCCTGGGAGAACGGGCTCTCCAACTTCTCCACTATCATAGGGGGAAGGGTGGGCAAGGCTGTTTTGTGTACATATTCTGAGGCGTCTACACGTGACGTCCCCGTGTCAGCAGACCGAGGATGGCCCCTGATGTTGTAAAGGTCCGTATAGTACTTTCTGAAGGTCTGCGCTATCGCGTCAGGGTGGTGCACCAGCCTGTTTGCGTGGTCCCGGATCGTTGGAATAAATTGATTGCGGATTCTAGGATGTATACGCCTGGCGAGAGGCCCACCACATTTGTCTGCACTTTGATCTAGAAGCTTCATCAATTCATCCCGTTTCCCGGTTAGTGTCAATAACGTGTCGGGTCTAGAATCCCTCGTGTTCCTGCTCAAGGGAGTGGATGTCGGTCAGCACGCCTTCAATCTGCGCTGATTTTCTTTTTTCAGTCTCGCCCCTTCCCTAATAAGTACGCCTCTCACGACACATTTTAAGGCTTCCCACTGAGTGGGAGTGGGGTCTCGTCAGTCGCATGTATTCGTATGAAGTCTGCTATAGTCTGTTCAACCCTATCGGTGGTGTCTTTGTTGGTCAGAAGGCTGTGATTAAGTTTCCATTGCCATTTCTGTCTCAGTGAGTCTGGCGGGGTTATTGTCAGGAATATCGGTGCATGATCCGATAGTGTCATCGAGCCTATTTCAGCCGTGGGATGCCAATCCAAGAGCTGGTGATGTATGAAGAAGTGATCGATGCGGCTATAGGAGGAGTGAAGCGGTGAGAAGTATGTGTAATCCTTCTCAGTGGGGTGTAGGATACGCCATACATCCACCAACCTACAGGCATACAATGCACGTTTAAGGGACCCCAATTGTTTGAGCAATGTGCCCAATTTACCTGAGGAAGCGTCAAGTTTTGCGTCCATTGCCAGGTTAAAGTCCCCTCCAAGGATCAGCTTCCCTCTCGAGAATTCGTCTAGACGTCGTAGAATTCGGACGCCCATCGCTGTCTGGCCCTTGTTAGGAAGATAAATGGTAGCTAACGTGAGGACATGGTTATCAATGAGAAGCCGAAATAGCAGATATCTTCCCTGTTTATCTGCCTCAACCTCTTGCACCGTGTGTGCTACTGATTTATGTATCGCTATGCTGATACCTTTAGACCTCAACTCAGGATTAGAGGCATGATACCATGACGTATAATATCGGTTGGAGATGGGAGGGAAATGGCCAGTCTTTAGGTGGGTCTCCTGCAGTAGAAGAATGTTGACCCCCATTTTATGCATGCCATTTAATACCTGCGCATGTTTTTGCGGCACATTAAACCCTCTCATTCAACAAGGCTAATTTCAGCGGGGCCATGTCTATTGTCACACCAGAGAAGGGGGGATTCCGATACTGAAGCTCCAACCTCCAACAAGAGGCAATGTACACCTGAAGAAAGTGGGGCAGAAGGGAGACAGGGACGGGATTAAGAGTAGAGTGTAAAGACAAAGTAAGAGGAACAGAAGAGAAGAAAGAATAGAAAATTAGGAAGCCTACTAAGGAGCAGGCAGGTCACCAAGCCTAAGTTGGCGACAACCAGTTGGGAAAAAGCGCCAATAAGGCGAATCCAACCGACTTGAATATCAAGTCTCCCTAATGGGGGTAAAGGATAACAACAAAACCGAACAGAGCAGCTAAACAAGAGGCAGTCCCGCCCGTCTGCCAGACACTCTAATAGCACAGTCTAATAAGAGCCATAGGTCGGCCCATAGCTATTCCAAATAACATTATGAGTAAGAACATGCCCCTCAACCCTCAGTCCCCCTCCCTCCCCTCCAAAAAAGCAAAGCATCTCCCCACCTAAACATATCAACACAACACTAGTATATGTATGCAAAAGTCTGGCTGTGCTCCTAGTATAAGAGACAGGGCCCTGAAAATGCAAATTGAATAACATCCTGTAGATGCTAAGAGTTTTATCGAGTGGGAGGCCGCAGGATTCCCCATGTGATGAAACAATCAAAAGCTGACCAAGCTCCAGTCAGACGAAAAGTCATTGCTCGACCAGGCCGTCTCTGGTGGAACCTCTGCGACGAGACCTCTGAGGTAGATATGGACGCATCCGAGGTCCCCCATCTCGCTGGAGAAAGGGATTACGTGGCCAATCAGGAAGTTCAATGTCCGGCAGGCCCAGGCCGCTTGTAAAGGCTGGCAGGTCTTTCAAATCTCGTAGAAGGAAGAAGCCCCTGCTGGTTTCTAACCTGGAGCTGAAGAGGAAAGCCCCATGAATATGTTAAATCCTTGTCACATAGCAGGTCCAGGAGGGGTCTGAGGGCACAGCGCTTAGCCAGCGTAGCTCTAGAGAGATCTGCTAGGAGGTGAATCTCAGCCCCATCAAAGTCAATAGGGCCTTTCAGACGGGCACTTCTCATAATCTCGTCTTTCAAGCGATATTGGTGCAGCCTGCAGATCACGTCACGTGGGTTATTAGAATCCGTAGGCTTAGGGCGGAGCGCTCGATGTACTCTATCAAAGATTATAGTCGTGTCGGGAGGCCTGTCCAAGATTGAATTGAAGAGGCCCTGAAGAGTCGGTGTGAGATCCGCTGGGCCGGTTGCTTCTGAAAGACCACGGACCCGGATCTTGTATCTGCGGTCTCGGTTTTCAGAGTCTTCCATTAAGTAAAACAAATGGGCCAGCTCTTTGGTCCAGTGTTGGTCCAATGTCGCCTGAAAAGCCTGTTGTGATGCGGCTTGCGCCGTCGTGGTGGTCTCTAGGACCGCAACACGTTCCGTAACCTGAGATACTTCAGAGCTGAGATTTTGTATCTCTGCCCTGCACAGCGATTCAAGGCGGGATATATAGCCCTCCATGTCAGCTTTAGTTGGTATATTACACATACGGGACTGAAGGTCTTTTATCTCATCAAGCATGGCATCCAGCGAAGGGGTCACTCTGTTTGGTGCCTGGGCTCCCCCTCCATAGCTGATAGTGGGGCACCTCCTCCTGCCTGCTGAGAATCTGTAGTAGGGTTAGGGGTCTCCTGTGAGGACGTGTCTCCCCTCCGCTGTTGTGAGGACCCTTGAGATGAGGACTCAGTCAGAAATTTTAGTATACTCTGCTTCCTGCCCTTTGGAGCTCTATTCCTGGTAGGAGATGAGGACTGATTCCTGGGCTTTGGGCGCATAGCTTAGTGTGATCAGGTCTAAGAGTCTCAAGTTGAAACAGGAACAGTCTGAGGATATGGCACAAGTTCCCTAAGGCAGCTGCTGATACTATATATGAGGAGGTGGGATGAGGCCAGGGGAGAGCAGATAACAGAGGATTGTAAACACTACTTATCTGGAGCTCCCTGCGCAAGGAGGGAGGTGATGTGTCTCCAGCTTGTGTCACCTCGTGCAGTCACCTCAGCTTACCCTGTGTAGCAGTTCAGATGTTAGTATGGCTGAATGGAGTCTCCCAGGGAGATAAGCAGTGTGCAGGAGTGTTTCTCAGACTCACTCAATCCCGGGAGGCAGAGCAGACAGGCGACAACAATGGAGGTGAGGAGAGGAGAGGAGGGGGTGGTACCTTCTTCTTACTGAGCCGCAGCCATCTAAGCACAGCTCCAGCTCATACTGTAGATGCTGCAGGTATTACAGCCAGAATGTTGCTCCTGCAGCCTCTGTGATCTTCAGCAAGGAGCTCCTGGTGATCAGAAGGATCCGGGGATGCCGGGGAGCTCGTGGGCACCACTCTGGGACTGGGTTTCGGGCAGGAAAGCCACCTGCTGCAGCAGAGCTCTCAGGCAACACGTCTGCTCGGCTCCATTGCTAAGCCACTCCCTCCTCGCTTGTCATTAAGCCAAGATTGATAACGTTCAGGTCTCTGAGACTCCACATATTAATAAAAATATAAAATCGAAAATAGTTTAGAAAAAAAAAAAACACACAGACACTGTGAAAAATCCTTTTTTATTTGGAATAAACTACACAGACAACCCTCATTTTCCAATTTATTACCACACACATACCCTCCAACGATAATCTACAACAATGGTCCCACGAACCACAAGATCCTGACTCTGATTCATCCAGAGTCTGCAGTGCGAGAACAAGTGTCCTCTCCCTGCAGCCCCTTTGATTAGAGTTATTGCTGTGGGGAGATGGTGATGTCACTCACTGAGTCACTTGGGGCTTACCGTGGCAGTGAACTTGGGTGACCCCTATTCCACACACTCGCAGACCCCAATTCTGATGAATAGTTACATAATTGTGCACTAAAAGGTTAAAGATGCAAATTGTAGCAATTGAACACCTTTTTATTTTCTAATCTCTTCTAGAAATAGTGCATTAAAATACATATTGAACTCCATCTCTTCCAGTTTACAGGACTGATCCAATCTTCCACTATACCAATATTACCGCTCTACAGCTTTGCTAGCTCACTCATTGTCTTCTGGTTGGAGCTGTGGCTCCTATCCCTGTTTTGTCAATGACAAAAAAAAAGTTCTTGATCTGCAAAAATAATGACACACAAACCTATTTTGTTTTCAAGCAGTAAAACAAAAAAACATACTCCGTCTCTTTTGGACTATAAGATGCACCAGACCATAAGACACACCTAGGTTTTAGAGGAGAAAAATAAGAAAAAAAAATTGACACAAAAATGTGGTCATAATGCACTTATGGGTGGATGATCTGCTGCTGACATTGACATGGGGGTAATGTTCCACAATTCTATACGAATATCCCCCATCCTGGGCCCCTTCCTGGTATGTATGACTTCCTTCCTGGTATATATGATTCCCCCATACAGATACAGTGTGTTGTGAAAGTATTTGGCCCCCTTTAACTTTTCAACCTTTTGCCACATTTCAGGCTTCAAACATAAAGATATAAATTCTAATTTTTATGTGAAGAATCAACAAGTGGGACACAATCGTGAAGTGGAACGAAATTTATTGGATATTTTAAAAGTTTTTAACAAAAAACTGAAAAGTGGGGCGTGCAATATTATTCGGCCCTTTACTTTCAGAGCAGCAAACTAACTCGACAAGTTCATTGAGGTTCTCTGAATGATCCAATGTTGTCCTAAATGACTGGTAATGATAAATAGAATCCATCTGTGTGTAATCAAGTCTCCGTATAAATGCACCTGCTCTGTGATAGTCTCAGGGCTCTGTTTCAATGCAGAAAGCATCATGAAGACCAAGGAACACACCAGGCAGGTCCGAGATACTGTTGTGGCGAAGTTTAAAGCCGGATTTGGATACAAATGATTTCCCAAGTTTTAAACATCTCAAGGAGCACTGTGCAAAGCGATCATATTGACATGGAAGGAGTATCAGACCACTGCAAATCTACCAATACTCGGCCATTACTGTAAAGTTTCATCTACAACAAGGAGAAGACTGATCAGAGATGCAGCCAAAAGGCCTATGAATCACTCTGGATGAACTGCAGAGATCTACTGCTGAGGAGGGAGAGTCTGTCCATAGGACAACAATCAGTTATACACTGCACAAATCTGGCCATTATGGAAGAGTGGCAAGAAGAAAGCCATTTCTCAAAGATATCCATAAAAGGTCTCATTTGAAGTTTGCCACAAGCCACCTGGGAGACACACCAAACATGTGGAATAAGGTGCTTGGTCCGATGAAACCAAAATCGAACTTTTTGGCCACAATGCAAAATTATATGTTTGGCGTAAAAGCAACACAGCTCATCCTCAAAACACCATCCCCACTGTCAAATGTGGTGGCAGCATCATGGTTTGGGCCTACTTTTCTTCAGCAGGGACAGGGCAGATGGTTAAAATTGATGGGATGATGGACGGAGCTAAATACAGGACCATTCTGGAAGAAAACCTGTTGGAGTCTGCAAAAGACCTGAGACTGGGACGGAGATTTATCTTCCAACAAGACAATGATCTCAAACATAAATCAAAATCTACAAATGAATGGTTCAAAAATAAACGCATCCAGGTGTTAGAATGGCCAAGTCAAGGTCCAGACCTGAATCCAAGCGAGAATCTGTGGAAAGAGCTGAAAACTGCTGTTCACCAACGCTCTCCATCCAACCTCACTGAGCTCGAGCTGTTTTGCAAGGAAGAATGGGCAAGAATTTTAGTCTCTCGAGTTGCAAAACTGATAGAGACATACCCCAAGTGACTTACAGCTGTAATCACAGCAACATGTGGCGCTACAAAGTATTAACTCAAGGGGGCCGATTAATATTGCACGCCCCAATTTTCAGTTTTTTATTTGTTAAAAAAGTTTAAAATACACAATAAATTTTGTTCCACTTCATGATTGTGTCCCACTTGTTGATTCTTCACAAAAAAATTAGAATTGATCTCTTTGTTTGAAGCCTGAAATGTGACAAAAGGTTGAAAACTTCAAGGGGGTCAAATACTTTCACAAGCCACTGTATATTTGATTTCCCCCCCCCCATACTGCTATATATGATGCCCCATCCTGGTATGTATGATGCCCCATCCTGGTATGTATGATCCCACATCCAGGTATGTATGATGCCCTATCCTGCTTCATATGATCCCCCATCTTGTTATATACTCCCCATCCTGGTATATATGATCGCCCATCCAGGTATCCGTGATCCCCCATTCAGGTATATATGATCCACCATGCTAGTATATGGTACTAGATGGTGGTCCGATTCTAACACATTGGGTAGTCTAGAATATGTATGTAAATTATTTATGAAGATTTAACAATAATGCAGGGAGTACACGATATCTATATCACCTACCTATGTGTCTATCGTCTATGTATTTTTTGGATATTTTATCTTTATAAACTAAGGTTCTTGGTACACATATTGGCCAATACCTGTTTGCCCATCAACCAGCTTCAAGGTGATTTTAGATCTGATGGGTCCCTATCCTACCTTGTCACTCTTTCTTTGGGCTCAGCTAAGCCTCCACTTTTACTATTTCTCAGTGGGAGAACTCACTTAAATCAAAGACCCCCTGGGGTCAATGAGGCCAGGGATGACACCACCAAGGCCATAAATTTAATCTATAACGCAAAACTCTATAACACAATGTTCGATCATGTACATTGGTCCTTCATCGAAGAGACACGGTCTCATATCGGTTGGGGACCAAAGATGCTTGAATGAGTCTTGTCCCTGTACTCAGTCCCATCGGCAAGAGTGAGGGTCACCGGAGTCCTCTCCGAATCTTTTGATATTGCCTACGGCACTCGCCAGGGATGCGCGCTGTCCCCACTGATTTTTATTCTGACCCTGGAACCTTTGTTACGTCATATAAGGATGAATGGGGATATTTCTGGCCTACGAATTAAGTTGACGGAACACAAAATTGCCGCATATGCTGACAACCTTTTTATTTTTTGTGACGCGCCCTGAGATCTCTCTGCCAAACTTGCTGAAAGAATTGGAGACTTTTCATTATCTCTCTAATTTTAAAATTAACAGCTAAATCGGAGGCATTAAATGTTTCCCTTCCCAACAGCTTGGTAGACAGATTAAAAGACGCCTTTACATTTCACTGGTCACCTAAGGCCCTCCGCTACCTGGGATTGCTAATCACACCGGACGTCCGAAATTTATATAGTGCCATTTTCCCTTCCTTGGTAAAGTCCATTAGAGCCGACTGCGAGAGGTGGTTGTCGTCCACCTTTACGTGGATGGGTAGATGCCAACTCTTTAAAATGACTATTCTTCCGAAAATCTTATATTGCCTACAGACACTCCCCGTCAGCATACCGTCATCCTTTTTTAAGATAATCTCACAAATTCAGACTCGATTCATTTGGAATAATACGAAACCGAGATTGGCAAGATCTATTTTACACAGACGTAAGAAGGAGGGTGGCATGAATTCGCCAGATATCAAATTGTATCACATAGCCGGTCATCTCGCACGGGTGGTAGACTGGTGTAGACACGGAAAGAACAAAATCTGGGTACAGATTGAACAGGACTCTACTTCCCTAAGACTACAGACGTTGCCTTGGACATCAATCAGACGAGGTGAGACTCTTTGCGACCACCCGACGATTGGGGCTACCATCAAGATATGCGACCATAACCTGGTCAGATCCTTGATGATTTCACACACCTCGACTTTATGTCCGATCCTGAGTCACCCTGATTTTAAACCCAGCATAGATGACCCCATTTTCCAATGCTGGACTGCGGCGGGGCTAGACAGAGTTGAGAGTTGGGGCATTGGTAACACTTGGCCCAAGCTTGAACAACTTAACTCAATTATGGACCCGAGGGCTTTGGGATTCTGGAGATGCTTACAGCTCACGCATTACCTCCGGAGGTTTCCTCCAAAGTCGTCCTTTTTAAGGCTGAAGACGTTATTTGAACATATGTGTCTAGGTGCGAATGACTGTAGACATGCGGTGTCGAGGATCTATGCGTGTCTGATTCCCCCCCCCCCCCCCCCCGCATCTGCCGGTTCCCCAATTTATGCTGAAGTGGGAAGCTGATCTAGGTCTGGAGCTGTCAATGGATCAGCTGATATATTTACTTTAGCTCACTCCACCTCAATATGCTCGAGACTGCAGGAAGCTAATTATAAAATATTGACAAGATGGTATAGAGTTCCTGCCCAATTACACAGGGTTTTTCCTTCTACTGATCCGGGTTGTTGGAGGTGTGGCGAGGCAGACTGTACCCTACTCCACATATTTTGAGAGTGTAGAAAGCTTAGGCCGTTTTGGTCTGAAGTGACAAAGTGACCTGGGCCCGGCCCTTTCCTTGTTGCATCACTGTGAGATGCCTCTTCGTAAATGTAAGCGTTCCTTGTTGAGATTTTTAGTTATGGCGGCTAGATCGTGTGTTCCACTGCTCTGGAAGACGGAGAGATGCCCCTCCGTGTCAATGTGGTTGGAGAAGGTGAACGATCTCATGCACCTAGAGGACTTGACCTCCTCAATCCATGACACGTATGTAGCTTTCAGTAATCCGTGGTTTTCCTGGATGATGTTTCAACAATCTGATTTATATAAGACTTATAGAGACTGTTAGAAAACCCTTCCTCGGCGGACACGCCGATTAATTTGGCTGGTCTAGTGGGGTCGCACCTTTTCACCTGCGTAGAGGCTACTCGTTTCCATATAATTTTACACCGTCCCTTTCCCCTTTCCACCCTCCCCCTCCTCCCCCCAAGCCCCCCTCATGTCTATTCTCTAACTGTTCTTTTTCCTCTCTCTGGTTTTCCTCTCTCTCTTTTACTTGGTCAACTGTCAATATATGATGTTGCAGCAATGACTTCTACTGTGAAGATTGAATATTGATGTAAGGTCTTAAATGGAACATTATGTTGTAGGTCCCAACTCTTTAACACTAGAAGTCCCAGAAATTTCGAGCTCTCTCCCCTGAAGTCCCGAAAGAGGGTCAAATGACCCTTAGTCCAAACCGACAACTCTGATGGCTCCAATTAGCATCCTTTCATTTGTAAATGTGGCCTAAAATCCTTCAGGTCATTCGACCCGTCTCTGGGTTCCAAAGGTAGAAATATTAAATGACCCATCTCTGGGACTTCTAGTGTTAAGGCAGTGTCTACACCGTAGACGCATAAAAAATATATAATATTTGCTGAGTTTGGGCCTAACTGGTTTGGCCAACATATCTACGTGATATTTGTTTGGATATACTGATTGAGAAGTAATGTCTGTGTTTTCTTCCCTGTTATGAAAATTGAAAACTTTTCTAAAATAAAGAATTATAAAAAAAAAAAACCCCTATGCGTTTAAGAAAAAATAAAAAAAACTTACATTTTTTTCAAAAAACTAAATTTTAGAATTTTATTGGAAACATCTTATCTTCTACTATATAATCTCCTAATCATGTCTGTCTGACGCCGAAATCACGCGCCAGGGCGCTCATTGGTGGCTGCCTCAATGAGCGAGGAGTGTGCAAAACAGCCGCGCGCATTCAAAGTTCGTCCCAAGCTGAAACCCGGCGACAGCGAACGCGGCGACCAATCAGAGGAGCGGTGCGCAGTTTGAATGCCGCTCCTCCGATTGGTCGGCCGTGGCGTCCAATCGGAGAAGTACTGCGGTTTGAATGCCACGCAGGGACTACCGCTGCGAGCAGCCGGGAGATGACCGGCGCTTCTGGCTGGCTCACCACAGACCTCTGTGCGGCAGGTGGCCGCAGCTGATCTGCTGCTGCACAGAGGTCAGCGGCTTGCCAGCCAGGAGATGACCGGCTGACAACGGTTATTTCCCGGCTGGCTTGCAGCGGACCTCTGTGCTGCAGGTGGCCACGGCTGAGCTACTGCTGCACAGAGCTCAGGGGCTCGCCAGCCGCAAGATGACACGCTAACGCCGTTCATCTCCCAGCTGGCTCGCACGAGTTGCTGCCACCGTCGGGAGAACCCGCTGATCTCCTGACGATGGCCGCAGCCAGACGTGTGTATCCCGGCGACAGCGGCACCAATGGACCACTGTCGCCGGGTTTCAGCTTGGCGCAAATTTTGAATGCGCGTGGCTGTTTTGCATACTCTTCGCTCATTGGTGGCCGCCTCCGGCAGGCATCATTGAGTGCCCTCATGCATGATTTCGGTTTCAGACATACAAGATTAGGAGATTATATAGTAGACTAGATGTATGCCCGATGCTAAAAGATCGGGTATTCTAGACTATGTATGTAGTTGATTAATGAAGATTTAAGAATAATGCAAAGGGAACCTGGGTTAAAATTCTGGGCCAATATAGCAGATTGCTTGCCGTAGGGGACAGCGGGCGGGTGCGGTCAGGAGGGAGCTGGGGGAGAGCAGGCGGGTGGGGGCAGGAGGGGGCCTGGGAAGAGCGGGCAGGAGGGGACCAGGAAACCGCAGTGGGGTGTGGCAAGAGGGGCCGGGCCACTCGAGGCTGCAGCCGGCCACTGTTCCCTGGCCCCCTCCTGGCCAGAGTAGAGTGCTTAGCAGAGTATACAGCGTGCTGCTGGTACAATACACACAGGTGACACTGCTGCTGCTGGTACAAAACACAGAGGTGACAGTGCTGCAGGTACAATACACAGAGGTGACAGTGCTGCTGGTACAATACACACAGGTGACACTGCTGCTGGTACAATACACACAGGTGACACTGCTGCTGCTGCTGCTGGTACAATACACAGAGGTGACAGTGCTGCTGGTACAATACACACAGGTGACACTGCTGGTACAATACACAGAGGTGAGTGTGCTGCTGGTAAAATACACACAGGTGACAGTGGTGCTGGTACAATACACACAGGTGACACTGCTGCTGCTGGTAGAATACACAAAGGTGACAGTGCTGCTGGTAGAATACACACAGGTGACACTGCTGCTGGTAGAATAGACAGAGGTGATAGTGCTGCTGGTACAATACACACAGTGGAGAGTGCTGCTGGTAGAATACACACAGGTGACACTGCTGCTGGTACAATAGATAGGTGACAATGCTGCTGCAGGTACAATACACAGAGGTGACAGTGCTGCTTGAAGAATACACACAGGGGACACTGGTGCTGCTGGTGGTACAATACACAGTACTGACAGTGCTGCTGGTACAATACACACAGGTGACTGTGCTGCTTCTGGTACAAAACACACAGGTGACTGTTCTGCTGCTGGTACAATACACAGAGGTGACAATGCTGCTGCTGGTACAATACACACAGGTGACAGTGCTGCTGGTACAATACACACAGGTGACACTGTTGCTGGCACAATACACACAGGTGACAGAGCTGCTGCTGGTACAATACACACAGGTGACACTGTTGCTGGCACAATACACAGAGGTGACAGTGCTGCTGGCCCAATACACACAGGTGACAGTGCTGCTGGTACAATACACACAGGTGACAGTGCTGCTGGTACAATACACACAGGTGACAGTGCTGCTGGTACAATACACAGAGGTGACAGTGCTGCTGGGACAATACACAGAGGTGACAGTGCTGCTGATACAATACACAGAGGTGACAGTGCTGCTGGTACAATACATAGAGGTGACAGAGCTGGTGGTACAATACCACAGGTGACTGTGCTGCTGCTGGTACAATACACACAGGTGACAGGGCAGCTGGTACAATACACAGAGGTGACAGGGCTGCTGGTACAATACACAGAGGTGACAGGGCTGCTGGTACAATACACAGAGGTGACAGGGCTGCTGGTACAATACACAGAGGTGACAGGGCTGCTGGTACAATACACAGAGGTGACAGGGCTGCTGGTAGAATACACACAGGTGACAGGGCTGCTGCTGCAGGTACAATACACAGAGGTGACTGCTGCTGGTACAATACACAGAGGTAACAGAGCTGCTGGTACAATACACAAAGGTGACAGAGCTGCTGCTGTTACAATAGACACAGGTGACTGCTGCTAGTAGAATACACACAGAGGTGACAGTGCTGCTGGTACAATACACAGAGGTCACAGTGCTGCTGGTACAATACACAGAGGTGACTGCTTGTGGTACAATACACAGAGGTCACTGTGCTGCTGCTGGTACAATACACACAGGTGACAGGGCAGCTGCTCCAATACACAGAGGTGACACTGCTGCTACTGCTGGTACAATACACAGAGGTGACAGTGCTGCTGGTAGAATACACACAGGTGACACTGCTGCTGCTGGTAGAATAGACAGAGGTGACAGTGCTGCTGGTACAATACATAGAGGTGACAGTGCTGCTGGTACAATACATAGAGGTGACAGAGCTGGTGGTACAATACCACAGGTGACTGTGCTGCTGCTGGTACAATACACACAGGTGACAGGGCAGCTGGTACAATACACAGAGGTGACAGGGCTGCTGGTACAATACACAGAGGTGACAGGGCTGCTGGTACAATACACAGAGGTGACAGGGCTGCTGGTACAATACACAGAGGTGACAGGGCTGCTGGTAGAATACACACAGGTGACAGGGCTGCTGCTGCAGGTACAATACACAGAGGTGACTGCTTGTGGTACAATACACAGAGGTCACTGTGCTGCTGCTGGTACAATACACACAGGTGACAGGGCAGCTGCTCCAATACACAGAGGTGACACTGCTGCTACTGCTGGTACAATACACAGAGGTGACAGTGCTGCTGGTAGAATACACACAGGTGACACTGCTGCTGCTGGTAGAATAGACAGAGGTGACAGTGCTGCTGGTACAATACACAGAGGTGACAGTGCTGCTGGTACAATACATAGAGGTGACAGAGCTGGTGGTACAATACCACAGGTGACTGTGCTGCTGCTGGTACAATACACACAGGTGACAGGGCAGCTGGTACAATACACAGAGGTGACAGGGCTGCTGGTACAATACACAGAGGTGACAGGGCTGCTGGTACAATACACAGAGGTGACAGGGCTGCTGGTACAATACACAGAGGTGACAGGGCTGCTGGTAGAATACACACAGGTGACAGGGCTGCTGCTGCAGGTACAATACACAGAGGTGACTGCTGCTGGTACAATACACAGAGGTAACAGAGCTGCTGGTACAATACACAAAGGTGACAGAGCTGCTGCTGTTACAATAGACACAGGTGACTGCTGCTAGTAGAATACACACAGAGGTGACAGTACTGCTGGTACAATACACAGAGGTCACAGTGCTGCTGGTACAATACACAGAGGTGACTGCTTGTGGTACAATACACAGAGGTCACTGTGCTGCTGCTGGTACAATACACACAGGTGACAGGGCAGCTGCTCCAATACACAGAGGTGACACTGCTGCTACTGCTGGTACAATACACAGAGGTGACAGTGCTGCTGGTAGAATACACACAGGTTATTCTACCAGCAGCAGCAGTGTCACCTGTGTGTATTCTACCAGCAGCACTGTCACCTCTGTGTATTGTACCACCAGCAGCACCAGTGTCCCCTGTGTGTATTCTTCCAGCAGCACTGTCACCTGTGTGTATTGTACCAGCAGCACTCACCTCTGTGTATTATACCAGCAGCAGCATTGTCACCTCTGTGTATTGTACCAGCAACACTGTCACCTGTGTATTGTACCTGCAGCAGCATTGTCACCTCTGTCTATTGCACCAGCAGCAGTGTCACCTGTGTGTATTCTACCAGCAGCACTCTCCACTGTGTGTATTGTACCAGCAGCACTATCACCTCTGTCTATTCTACCAGCAGCAGCAGTGTCGACAGAGGTGATAGTGCTGCTGGTACAATACACACAGTGGAGAGTGCTGCTGGTAGAATACACACAGGTGACACTGCTGCTGGTGCAATAGACAGAGGTGACAATGCTGCTGCAGGTACAATACACAGGTGACAGTGTTGCTGGTACAATACACAGAGGTGACAATGCTGCTGCTGGTATAATACACAGAGGTGAGTGCTGCTGGTACAATACACACAGGTGACAGTGCTGCTGGAAGAATACACACAGGGGACACTGGTGCTGCTGGTGGTACAATACACAGTACTGACAGTGCTGCTGGTACAATACACACAGGTGACTGTGCTGCTTCTGGTACAAAACACACAGGTGACTGTGCTGCTGCTGGTACAATACACACAGGTGACTGTGCTGCTGGCACAATACACAGAGGTGACAGTGCTGCTGGCACAATACACACAGGTGACCGTGCTGCTGGTACAATACACACAGGTGACAGTGCTGCTGGTACAATACACAGAGGTGACAGTGCTGCTGATACAATACACAGAGGTGACAGTGCTGCTGGTACAATACACAGAAGTGACAGTGCTGCAGGTACAATACACAGAGGTGACAGTGCTGCTGGTACAATACACACAGGTGACACTGCTGCTGCTGGTACAATACACAGAGGTGACAGTGCTGCTGGTACAATACACAGAGGTGAGAGTGCTGCTGGTACAATACACAGAGGTGAGAGTGCTGCAGGTACAATACACAGAGGTGACAGTGCTGCTGATACAATACACAGAGGTGACAGTGCTGCTGATACAATACACAGAGGTGACAGTGCTGCTGGTACAATACACAGAGGTGACAGAGCTGGTGGTACAATACACACAGGTGACTGTGCTGCTGCTGGTACAATACACACAGGTGACAGGGCAGCTGGTACATACATACACGAGGTGACAATGCTGCTGGTACAATACACAGAGGTGACAGGGCTGCTGGTACAATACACAGAGGTGACAGGGCTGCTGGTACAATACACAGAGGTGACTGCTGCTGGTACAATACACAGAGGTAACAGCTGCTGGTACAATACAGAGAGGAGACAGTGCTGCTGGTACAATACACAGAGGTGAGAGTGCTGCAGGTACAATACACACAGGTGACAGTGCTGCTGGTACAATACAGAGAGGTGACAGTGCTGCTGGTACAATACAGAGAGGTGACAGTGCTGCTGGTACAATACAGAGAGGAGACAGTGCTGCTGGTACAATACAGAGAGGTGACAGTGCTGCTGGTAGAATACACAGAGGTGACAGGGCTGCTGGTAGAATACACACAGGTGACAGGGCTGCTGCTGGTACAATACACAGAGGTGACAGGGCTGCTGGTAGAATACACAGAGGTGACAGGGCTGCTGGTAGAATACACACAGGTGACAATGCTGCTGGTACAATACACAGAGGTGTCAGTGCTGATGGTACAATACACAGAGGTGACAGTGCTGCTGGTATAATACACAGGTGACCGTGCTGCTGGTACAATACACAGGTGACTGCTGATGGTACAATACACAGAGGTGTCAGTGCTGATGGTACAATACACAGAGGTGACAGTGCTGCTGGTATAATACACAGGTGACAGTGCTGCTGGTACAATACGCAGGTGACAGTGCTGCTGGTACAATACACAGAGGTGACAGTGCTGCTGGTACAATACACAGAGGTGACAGTGCTGCAGATACAATACACAGAGGTGACAGTGCTGCTGGTACAATACACACAGGTGACACTGCTGCTGGTACAATACACACAGGTGACCGTGCTGCTGGTACAATACACAGAGGTGACAGTGCTGCTGGTACAATACACAGAGGTGACAGTGCTGCTGGTACAATACACACAGGTGACAGGGCTGCTGGTACAATACACAGAGGTGACAGGGCTGCTGCTGGTACAATACACAGAGGTGACAGGGCTGCTGGTACAATACACAGAGGTGACAGGGCTGCTGGTACAATACACAGAGGTGACAGGGCTGCTGGTAGAATACACACAGGTGACAATGCTGCTGGTACAATACACAGAGGTGTCAGTGCTGATGGTACAATACACAGAGGTGACAGTGCTGCTGGTATAATACACAGGTGACAGTGTGATGGTACAATACACAGAGGTGTCAGTGCTGATGGTACAATACACAGAGGTGTCAGTGCTGATGGTACAATACACAGAGGTGACAGTGCTGCTGGTATAATACACAGGTGACAGTGCTGCTAGTACAATACACAGGTGACAGTGCTGCTGGTACAATACACAGAGGTGACCGTGCTGCTGGTACAATACACAGAGGTGACAGTGCTGCTGTACAATACACAGAGGTGAGAGTGCTGCAGGTACAATACACAGAGGTGACAGGGCTGCTGGTACAATACACAGAGGTGACAGGGCTGCTGGTACAATACATAGGTGACAGTGCTGCTGGTACAATACACAGAGGTGACCGTGCTGCAGCTACAATACACAGAGGTGACAGTGCTGCTGGTACAAAGACAGGTCACAGTGCTGCTGGTACAATACACAGAGGTGACAGTGCTGCTGTACAATACACAGGTGACAGTGCTGCTGTACAATACACAGAGGTGACAGTGCTGCTGGTACAATACACAGGGGTGACAGAGCTGCTGGTACAATACACAGAGGTGACAGTTTGGCTGGTACAATACACAGAGGTGACAGTGCTGCTGGTACAATACACACAGGTGACAGAGCTGCTGCTGTTACAATAGACACAGGTGACTGCTGCTAGTAGAATACACACAGAGGTGACAGTGCTGCTGGTACAATACACAGAGGTCACAGTGCTGCTGGTACAATACACAGAGGTGACTGCTTGTGGTACAATACACAGAGGTCACTGTGCTGCTGCTGGTACAATACACACAGGTGACAGGGCAGCTGGTACAATACACAGAGGGACAGTGCTGCTGTACAATACACAGATGTGACACTGCGGCTCCAGCTGGTAACATAGTAACATAGTAACATAGTTTTTAAGGTTGAAGGAAGACTTTAAGTCCATCTAGTTCAACCATAGCCTAACATGTTGATCCAGAGGAAGGCAAAAAAAAACCCATGTGGCAACACTAATCTCCACATGGGAAAATTCCTTCCTGACTCCAGATACGCAATCAGACTAATTCCTGGATCAACGCCTATCAAAGAATCTAGTATATATAACTGGTAATGTATAGTTTCAAGAAAGGCATCCAGG
Source organism: Allobates femoralis (assembly GCA_033576535.1). Taxonomy (NCBI): domain Eukaryota; kingdom Metazoa; phylum Chordata; class Amphibia; order Anura; family Aromobatidae; genus Allobates; species Allobates femoralis. Next base: position 395,300,141 of record JARQOC010000001.1, read on the forward strand.
CCCTTCTTAATGTTAGTAGTGACTCACTCATACAACATCATGTGGCAGAGAGTTCCATAATCTCACTGCTCTTACAGTAAAGAATCCGCGTCTGTGATTATGATAAACCTCTTCCCTCCAGACGTAGAGGATGCCCCTTGTCCAGTCTCAGGCCTAAGAGTAAAGAGTCATTAGAAGTTCTCTGTACTGTCCCTCATATATTTATACATTATTATAAGATCACCCCTAAGCTTCGTTTTTCCAAGCTAAATAACCCCAAGTTTAATAACCTGTCTTGGTATTGGCAGACCCTTAGTCCTCTAATAACTTTTGTCGCTCTTCTCTGGACCCGCTCTAGTTCAGCTATGTCTTTCTTATACACCGGAGACCAGAATTTACACAGTATTCTAAGTGTGGTCGCACTAGTGACTTGTTAAGGTAAAATTATGTTCTCCTCATGAGCATCTATGCCTTTTTAATACATCACATATTTATTTGCCTTGCAGCAGCTGCCTGACACTGGCCACTAAATGTGAGTTTGTCATTACCATACACCCAGGTCTTTTTCAGTGACAGTTTTGCCAGTGTTTTACAATTAAGCTCATAATTATACCTTTTGTTTCCTCTGCCAAGTGCATGACTTTACATTTATCCCCATTAAGCGCATTGCCATTTAGCGCCAAGCTTCTAGTTTACATAAATCCTCCTGTAATATAAAATTGTCCTCCTCTGTATTGATACCCTGCAGAGTTTAGTGTCATCTGCAAATATTGAGATTCTACTCTGTATGCCCCCTACAGGTCATTAATAATATATTAAATAGAAGTGGGCCAACACTGACCCTGTGGTAACCCCACTGTTAACTGTGACCATTCTGATGTGTTCCATTAATAACCACCCTTTGTTTCCTATCACTAAGCCAGTTCTTAACCACTTACACATATTTCCCCTATCCCCATGCCCATCATTTTATGTATCAACCTTTTGTGTGCACCGTATCAAAAGCTTTTGAAAAGTCCATATACACCACATCCACTGCATTTCCTTGGTCCAGTCAGAACTTACTTCTTCATAGAAGCTTATTAGATTTGTTGACAGGAACGGTCCCTCGTAAAACCATGTTGATAATGGTCATGAGGTTATTTTTCTTCAGATACTCCAGTATAGCATCTCTTAGAAAACCCTCTAGGATTTTACCACAGTAGAGGTTAAGCTTACTGCCTATAATTTCCAAGTTCAGTTTTTGTCCCTTTTTGAATATTGGCACCACATTTGCTATACGCCAGTCCTGTGGTACAGACCCTGTTATTATGGAATCTTTAATATTAAAATAATGGTCTATCTATGACAGTACTTAATTCCTGCAGCACTCTGGGGTGTATCCCATTGGCCCGGATTGTCAATTTTAGTGATTTTAGACGATGCCGTACTTCCTCTTGGGTTAAGCAGGTGACGTTTAATGAGAATTTTTGTTATCACTGACATATTGTCTGTCCACAATATGGTACAATATACAGAGGTGGCAGTGCAGCAGGTACAATACACAGAGGTGAGAATGCTGGTGCTGGTACAATACACACAGGTGACAGTGCAGCAGGTACAATACACAGGTGACAGTGCTGCTGGTACAATACACAGAGGTGACAGAGCAGCAGGTACAATACACAGAGGTGACAGTGCAGTAGGAACAATAGACACCGGTGACAGGGGATAAATTTTGCCCCCATGCTCTCATCCGTAAGGTCCCCCGTGCAGGCCTCTGTGCTCTCCCCCGTGTGGTCCCCGTTATCTCCCCGGTACCGTTCCATCGGGTTCCCTGCCCGATGGCCTTGCGGTGCCTGGTGCTCCCCTCTCCTGCTCCTGTGGTCCGGACTGCAGGGGTTAAAAATGGGAAAGCATCTTATATTCTCACCGGTCCAGGCTCCACTGGCGATCGAGCTATATCTTCAGAAGCTGTGTACAGGACCTTGCATAACCTCACAGTCACATGACCGTTCACGTGACTGTGACATCATGCGAGGTCCTGTACACAGCATCTGAAGATATAGCTGGATCGCCGGTGGAGCCTGGACAGGTGAGAATATAAGATAGTGTACTGACAGAGTGTGTGTGTGTGTGTGTGTGTGTGTGTGTATATACAGTTAGGGCCAGAAATATTTGGACAGTGACACAAGTTTTGTTATTTTAGCTGTTTACAAAAACATGTTCAGAAATACAATTATATATATAATATGGGCTGAAAGTGCACACTCCCAGCTGCAATATGAGAGTTTCCACATCCAAATCGGAGAAAGGGTTTAGGAATTATAGCTCTGTAATGCATAGCCTCCTCTTTTTCAAGGGACCAAAAGTAATTGGACAATGGACCCTAAGGGCTGCAATTAACTCTGAAGGCGTCTCCCTCGTTAACCTGTAATCAATGAAGTAGGTAAAAGGTCAGGGGTGGATTCCAGGTGTGTGGTTTTGCATTTGGAAGCTGTTGCTGTGACCAAACAACATGCGGTCAAAGGAACTCTCAATTGAGGTGAAGCAGAACATCCTGAGGCTGAAAAAAAAGAAAAAATCCATCAGAGAGATAGCAGACATGCTTGGAGTAGCAAAATCAACAGTTGGGTACATTCTGAGAAAAAAGGAATTGACTGGTGAGCTTGGGAACTCTAAAGGGCCTGGGCGTCCACGGATGACAACAGTGGTGGATGATCGCCGCATACTTTATTTGGTGAAGAAGAACCCGTTCACAACATCAACTGAAGTCCAGAACATTCTCAGTGAAGTAGGTGTATCTGTCTCTAAGTCAACAGTAAAGAGAAGACTCCATGACAGTAAATACAAAGGGTTCACATCTAGATGCAAACCATTCATCAATTCCAAAAATAGACAGGCCAGAGTTAAATTTGCTGAAAAACACCTCAAGAAGCCAGCTCAGTTCTGGAAAAGTATTCTATGGACAGATGAGACAAAGATCAACCTGTACCAGAATGATGGGAAGAAAAAAGTTTGGAGAAGAAAGGGAACGGCACATGATCCAAGGCGCACCACATCCTCTGTGAAACATGGTGGAGGCAACGTGATGGCATGGGCATGCATGGATTTCAATGGCACTGGGTCACTTGTGTTTATTGATGACATAACAGCAGACAAGAGTAGCCGGATGAATTCTGAAATGTACCGGGATATACTTTCAGCCCAGATTCAGCCAAATGCTGCAAAAATGATTGGACAGCGCTTCATAGTACAGATGGACAATGACCCCAAGCATACAGCCAAAGCTACCCAGGAGTTCATGAGTGCAAAAAAGTGGAACATTCTGCAATGGCCAAGTCAATCACCAGATCTAAACCCAATTGAGCATGCATTTCACTTGCTGAAATCCAGACTTAAGACGGAAAGACCCACAAACAAGCAAGGCCTGAAGGCTGCGGCTGTAAAGGTTTGGCAAAGCATTAAAAAGGAGGAAACCCAGCGTTTGGTGATGTCCATGGGTTCCAGACTTAAGGCAGTGATTGCCTCCAAAGGATTCGCAATAAAATATTGAAAATAAAAATATTTGTTTGGGTTATGTTTATTTGTCCAATTACTTTTGACCTCCTAAAATGTGAAGTGTTTGTAAAGAAATGTGTACAATTCCTACATTTTCTGTCAGATATTTTTGTTCAACCCTTCAAATTAAACGTTACAATCTGCACTTGGATTCTGTTGTAGAGGTTTCATTTCAAATCCAATGTGGTGGCATGCAGAGCCCAACTCGCGAAAATTGTGTCACTGTCCAAATATTTCTGGCCCTAACTGTATATATATATAGATATATATATATATATATATATGTGATGTTGTTTAGGATGGCGGTGTGTTGTGCGGGGGTGATGATTGAGGAGTGGATGCAGTGCTGCAAAAGTGTAGCGGAGAGTGTGTGTGTGTGTGTTTGTGTCCGGGTGTGTGAGTGTCTGTGTGATGTTGTTCGGATGGTGTGTGTGTGTGTTTTGGGGCACTGTAGGGGCGGCCGTAAGCGTAGCGGTCTGTATAAGTCCCGCTCCCGCTTACGGTCGCCATCTTGGCTCACCCTGAACGTGTGTAGGGCTCCAGTGACGTCACGTAGCTCCGGACTAAGTGACGGAAGTGCCATTGGCTTCTATATATAGCTCTGGACAAAGTGACGTGATCCCCCATCCTATTATATATGATCCCTCATTTTGGAATATAGCACCCATTCTGGTATATATGATCCACCATCTTAGCATATATGATCCCCCATCCTGCAATAGGGCCCCCATTCTGGTGTATATGATACCCCATTCTAGTATATATGATCCCTAATTATGGCACACACACAAAAAAAAGTATCAAATTATTATACTCAATGTCCATCGCTCCCTCACAGTATGACATCCTCTTCTCATGCCAACAGCTGACCAGCATGTAAGAGCAGAGTATTACATCACTGTCATCACGCGCCTCCACACGCCATCAGCTGGCAGGAAATTCACTGCTCCCGCACCCAGGATCGTGTGCATGGGAAGCAGTGAAGATCGACTCTCTAATAGCAGGAACATGGCTGCTGGATGATTGCGTGTTCCTGCTGTTTTGGAAATTTAACATGCGCACCCCCCTTGCTGACGTCTGAGAGATGATGGGCAGGAGGAGCAGTACATATAAAATTTTAAAACTGGCACACATAATCACTGGCAGCCTGCTCCTTCCTCTGGTGAACCACTTCTTCCTCCAGTGACCTGCTCCACGCCCCCCCCCACCCCCCACACACACAAACACAGCTAGGTACCATACATCCAGAATATATAATGCACCCCTGCCTTCCCCCTAAATTTGGTAGGGGAAAAGTGTGTCTTCTAGTCCAAAAATAAGGTAAATTTATCTTCATAATCATATTGACCTGAAAATCAAGTTGTCAAGGCAATTATACCCAGGGGCGTAACTACAATTGGTTCAGGGGTTGCGATCGCACCCGGGCCGTGCAGCTTAGAGGGGCCCCAAAAGTCCCTTTGGCCCATAGAAAAAGACTAATATTATTAAAGATTTGCAATAATTGGGGGCCCGTTGGAGCTTTCGCATCGGGGCCCCTGGGCTTGAAGTTACGCCACTGATTATACCACAAAGAGAATGGAAATGGAGCAGAATTGTTTGGGAATTTTAGTTAACTTTTTTTTAATTGCAGGTAATGTGCGAGTTTGCAGATGATCTGAGAGACAAGTTGTGTCTTATCTGGTCCAGGCTGTATCCTATTATGGTTGACATTGCACAGGTTCTTATTGCCGGGGTGATAGGAGCTGCCGTTGTGCTTGAACTTCTGAAGATATTCTACCCATTGAAAGAACCAAAGTAAGCAAATGATTTTCACAAAAATTACCCCTCTGTTTTTGTTTTAATAGACTATAGGCAAAAAAATAAATTGAATTCTAAAATATAAGTAATTAAAATGATCGTTAAGTAAAGGGCTGGTAATACTATGACAAGCAATATGCAAATGATTTGCTAATATGACCATCGGTAAAAGTCACTGCCATTTTACAATATACAGTACCTAGCAGCTTTTCATCACTCCACTTACTCGTTCAGTGAGAAGCTTTGCCATCCAGAAGATGCAGCAAGTGTTTATTAGGAAATAGGTGCACAAACCAAAGGTTTTTAGACAGATACTGGCTTTCAAAGCAGTCAGTATCTAAAATAAGTAAATACATGTAATGTCAATTATTATATATTTGAATAAACTAGACTTTTGTTAATTGGTACTCATTTTAAAGTAATATTCTTTTGTTTATGACCATTGGCTGCTGGTTCAGATACCTTCTGAACAGCAGTAGTGCAATTTCCAGTATTACGATTTCATTGATGTATGGTACATTGTGGTCTTATTTTTCCAACTTCAATGTACTTTATTGAAAATTAATAATTTAAAAAAGAATTGAATAATTAACAAATAGTTCAATATACGGTAAGTAATTCCTGTGTGTGGAAAGCCACAGACAGCTATTTCTTGTAGGTATTCGTGTACCATGCTCCAAAGGATGTTTAAATGGTCACTGTCGGTTGCGTACTGTTCATAACAGCAGCTCACATGGCCGATATGGGGCCCATGAGTCAGAGGTGGCCCGGAACTGCACCCCTTCCTCTACTCATGACCATTTCAGCGATATCTGCATCGATTTCTCTTTCTACTGCTGCTCCTGCCAGGTGATATCTCTCCTAATCCTGGTCCGCCCTTTGCCAACTTCAATGCCTTCTCACCTCACATGGAAAACCTACTAACCTTATTAACATTACATGCACACCTTCATCTCCCTCTTTTAATTGCGCTTTGTGGAATCCACTCTCTTCTATGCAACAAGCTCCCCTTTATCTACAACTACTTTCTCATTAACTTTCTTAATCTGCTGGCCCTCACTGAAACCTGGATCCAGGAGTCAGACACTGTTTCCCCTGCCACTATGTCTCATGGCAGCTTGCATTTCTCCCATTCCCCGAGATATGGAAGCAGACATGGTGGTGGAGTCCGCTTATTCCTGTCCCCAAAATGCACTTTCCAGGTCATCCCTCCCCCTGCTCCTTCACTCTCCTTCCCCTCTTTAGAGATCCACACCATTAGGCTCTTGCATCCCCTCTCCCTCGTAGTAGCGGTTGAATACCGACCTCCAGGTTCACCCACCCTCTTCCTTGACCATTTTTCTGTGTGGCTGCTGCACTTCATGTCCTCAGAATTACCAACCCTTTTTCTGGTCATCATAATGGGAGACCCAGACAATGGGGTTTAGGGCTCCGCCCTCCGGAGGTCACACTAGGTACTACAAGTTTGTAGACACCGCCTCCTCCGCTTATAAACCCCCACCGTAGGAAACATCCTCAGTTTTAAACTTAGTGTGCTCGGAGGATCACGCTTTGCTTGCACTTCAATGCATTCTCACAGCTTACGTGATGGCGTATGAAGACAAGGTAAATGGTCCCGGTTGGGACCCTCGACAGTCTCCCCGCTCACCCTTTGTGGAACACGCTGGTGGAGGTACCGGAGGGCTTTTTAGCCTGGACACTTGCTGTTCTCCCGGTACGCTGTCGAGCTCCTTCCTTTCCATCCCTCCATGGAGGCTCTGGAGAGGGGGAGCCTGGAGCCTTGCACAGCTCCGCTCCGTCCGAGGCCTCCCTAAATGGTGCTTACAGACCGGACGGAGCCAGCCCAGTCCGAGGCCTCCCTAAATGGTGCTTACACTCCGGACTGGTGCTGTACCCCCGTCCGAGGCCTCCCTAAAGGTGCTTACAGACCGGACCGGCACTGAGGCACCTGGTGTGTCTCCTGTGTGCCTGGGGGTAGTGTCTGTCACTTGGTGTCATGACACTCAGACCGCGCGGTTACCCTCGGGTCCGCGGTTCTGTCGGTGTACCCTGTGCTGGGGTCACTCTGGCTGACCGCCCTGTGTGTCACAGGGGCTGAGGCTGTAGACTGCTGATGTTTGTTTTGGGCATGCAGTCTGTGTGTGTATGTGCATTGTTACACACTCTTTTCCCGCGCTGCGGGCTCTGGCACCTCCATTACTGAGGCTGCCTGGAGGAGGAGGAAGCAGCTCTTACGGTGACATCACCGATGGGCGTGTTTTGTGTTCTCCCGCGTGTTCCTGGCCACGCCTATGACTTTACTGTCGGCGGCCATCTTCTCCCTCTCTTCCCGGCTGGGATCTGGCTTGCAGCGTGTGTCTGCACTTTCCAGGGGAGACCGGAACTCGCGGAGGTCACACACGAACACCTCTTCCTCCTACCGCTTATTGCGGTCGGTAAGCCACCGGGATCTCCGGTTTGTTTATTACAACTTGGCTTATTTCCCCCTACTGTGGCGATGTCCTCAGTAAGGAAGCATGCTGCTAAGACGGCAGATGGCACCATTACCTGCGCTACATGCAACGGTTTACTGGTGGAGGGGTCCTGCAATAATTGCGGACGCCCAGAGACCCGGACAGTTACTGTTGGATCAGAATCTGCGGGTCTGTACCCTGAGGTTCGGGTGATCCCAGGGACATGGGAGGCGCAGAATAAGATAAATGAATCTCTGCTGTCCCAGATGTCCTCCATGTCGCAATCCCTGGAGGCACTTCATAGGAGGCTGGAAAACCCAGCTACTCCTCCCAGTTACCCCCGGGTGGCTCTTACTTCTTCTGTGAGACCCCCTAAGCGAGCTCGTGAGGCCTCTCCAGAGCTCCAAGCTCTCTCTGAGGAGGAGCGTTCCTCTGATGGTGAGGAAGATGATGGGGGTTCTACTCTCGGGTCTGTCTCTGAACCTCCAGATGGGGTGGAGGATCTGGTGTCCTCCATCAATGAGACATTACGTCTGGTCACTCCTCCTGAGGAGGTGACTGTTCACCCCAAGGAGGTCTATCAATGGCTGCGGCCGGAGGCGAGACCAAGTGGATCCTTTATGGACCACACTAATTTTGGAAGGGTGATTAGAGCACCCAGGTTACATCCTGGGCAGCGTTATGTCCGTAAACCTAAGGACCTTCGCTTTCCCTTTCCTCAGGAGGTGCTTCTGGAATGGTCACAGTCCCCTAAGGTGGACGCTTCCATGACTAGGATTGCTGCACGCTCCTTGTTTTCTGCCTCTGATAGCTCCTCATTGAAGGATGCTACTGATAGACAGGTCGAGCAACTCGCCAAGTCTTCCTATGAGGCTGTGGGGTCTTCATTTGCCCCTAATTTTGCCGCGGTCTGGACCCTACAAGCGATTACCTCCTGCTTGGATGGTATCTCTGATCTAGCTAGGGCCAGCCCAGAGGTCCTGGCACTCTCCGACAGGGCAAGGGCTTATGCGGATTACGCCAGGACGGCAACTTTGGAAACTGCCACTCGCTCGGCTGTGGCTTCGGCCAATGCTATAGCGATCCGCAGGTTGTTGTGGCTGCGTCTTTGGGACTCAGATGCCACGTCTAAGAAGATTTTGCAAAATCTTCCGTTCTCTGGTGACAGGCTCTTCGGCACCGAGCTGGACAAGCTGATAAAGGATTCTGCTGAGTCTAAGATACCGCAGAATAAGCCTAAGCCACGGTATACCGTGAAAAGGAACCCAAAACAGTGGTCCTTTCGCCCAGCTCGCAGTCATCAGCGGCGTCCGCTCGCGCGGACCGTGGGGGCAAGCCCTCCACTCAGTGGCGCAACAAAAGTCGCCAAAAGAAGCCGGCAGGGGCTGCAGCTGCCACCCCTAAACCCGCTTCGGCATGACTCGCTCCTTCATCCTGTCTCCCCACAGGTGGGGGGCCGCCTGTCTCTTTTCCAGGACAGATGGCTTCTCCACGTCCAAGACCAGTGGGTCCGAGACGTAGTCTCAAAAGGCTACAGGATAGAGCTGACGTCACAGCCAGCACACCGATTCCATCGGTCTGTTCCATCCCTAGACAAAGCTCAGGCTTTTCATCTGGTGTTGGAGGGACTCCGCAGAGACGGAGTGGTGGTCCCAGTACCCACGGGAGAGAGGTTCAGGGGTTTTTACTCCAACCTCTTTATTGTCCCAAAGAAGGACGGCTCCTTTCGTCCGGTTCTGGACCTCAAGTTGTTCAACCGCCACGTGTTGGTTCGGAAGTTTCGTATGGAATCCCTGCGCTCCGTGATCGCGGCTGTGTCACAGGGAGACTTCCTGGCGTCCATAGATATCCGAGACGCCTACCTTCACGTGCCCATTGCACCGGCTCATCAGCGCTGGTTGAGATTCGCAGTGGGGGAAGAACACTTCCAATTTGTGGCACTGCCATTCGGGCTAGCCTCGGCACCGCGAGTGTTCACAAAGGTGATGGCCTCAATGATGGCTCTCCTGCATGTGCAGGGACACGCCGTCATTCCCTATTTGGACGACCTGCTGGTCAGGGCGCCATCGGAAGACCTTTGTCGGGTGAGCCTGGAGGTGACCATGAAGTCTCTGGAACAGTTCGGGTGGCTTCTCAACATTCCAAAGTCGACCCTGGTTCCGACCCAGTCTTTGACATATCTGGGCATGGACTTCCACACGGACTCAGCCCTGGTGTCCCTACCTCAAGCCAAACAGCTTGCGATCCAATCAGGAGTGCAGAATGTTCTCCTGTCACCACAATCTTCCCTACGGGAGTTGATGAAGCTGGTGGGACGCATGGTAGCGGCGATAGAGGCGGTGCCTTTCGCACAGTTTCATAAATCATCAGGGAGGGACCAGAAGTGCTCAGGCCCTCGCCGAAGTCCACCGCATTCTAGCCTGGGTGGAGGAAAACGGCTGCCTGATCTCCGCAGTTCACATCCCAGGGGTCGAGAACTGGGAGGCCGACTACCTGAGCCGACAGGGGATGGACGCCGGAGAGTGGTCCCTGCATCCAGACGTCTTCCGGGACATCTGCAGCAAATGGGGCACTCCGGACGTGGATCTGATGGCCTCACGGCTGAATCATCAGGTACCCCAATACATGGCACGATCGTGGGATCCTCAGTCTCTGGGGGCGGATGCCCTGATCCTGAGTTGGTCCAGCTTCCAGCTGCCATATGTGTTCCCGCCTCTCGCTCTGATTCCCAGGGTTCTGTGGAAAATCAGGACAGAATGCAGAGTAGCCATTCTAGTGGCTCCAGATTGGCCCCGGAGGTCCTGGTACCCGGACCTCTGGCAACTGTCAGGCGGACACCGGTGGGCTCTTCCAGAACGCGCAGATCTACTTGCGCAAGGGCCATTCTTCCACCTCAATTCCAGGGCCCTCAGATTGACTGCATGGCTCTTGAGGCCTGGCTGCTGACATCCAGGGGTTTCTCTCCTACGGTGGTTGCCACGATGAATCGGGCAAGGAAACCTGTCTCCAGGAAGATATACCACAGAACGTGGAAAATCTTTTTCTCCTGGTGTGCCTCTGGTGGACGCTCACCGTGGCCCCTGTCCATCCCGACATTGTTGGCTTTCCTACAGTCGGGTTTGGAGTTGGGGTTATCCCTTGGCTCTCTGAAAGGTCAAGTATCAGCACTTTCAGTGCTGTTTGACAGGCGCTTGGCGCTCCTCCCGAAGGTTCGTCAATTTCTGCAGGGGGTGTCTCGGGTGGTTCCGCCTTACAGACGACCTCTGGACCCTTGGGACCTCAACATGGTCCTGGCGGCACTGCAGAAACCGCCGTTTGAGCCACTGAGAGACATCTCTCTCTCTCGTCTGTCCCAGAAGGTGGTTTTTCTGGTGGCAATTACGTCTCTGAGAAGGGTCTCAGAATTGGCTGCACTTTCGTGCAAGTCACCCTTTCTGGTGGTTCACCAAGACAAGGTGGTGTTGCGCCCGCGGCCTGAATTCTTGCCGAAGGTGGTTTCAACTTTCCACCTAAACCAGGAGATTGTTCTCCCATCATTTTGCCCTGCTCCCGTTCATCAGGTTGAGCGCGACCTCCATACTTTGGATCTCGTGAGAGCTGTACGCATTTATGTGTCCAGGACCGCCTCCTTTAGGAGTTCGGATTCTTTATTTGTCCTCACGATGGGTCGCTGTAAGGGGTCCGCGGCTTCGAAGTCGACCTTGGCCAGATGGATCAAGGCTCCCATTCAGGAGGCATACCGGTCTTCTGGTTTGCCTCTCCCGGTGGGTTTGAAGGCACACTCTACTAGAGCTGTAGGTGCCTCATGGGCCTTGCGACATCGAGCATCTGCTCTACAGGTGTGTCAGGCGGCCACCTGGTCCAGCCTGCACACTTTCTCAAAGCACTATATGGTGCATGCCCATGCCTCTGCGGACGCAAGTTTGGGCAGGCGGGTCCTCCAGGCGGCGGTTGCCCACCTTTAAGGGGGACCGTGTATTATCCGTCTTGTTGAGGAACTCTTCCCGCCCTGGGGTATTGCTTTAGGACATCCCCATTGTCTGGGTCTCCCATTATGATGACCAGAAAAAAGAGAATTTTGTTTACGTACCGTAAATTCTTTTTTCTTGAATCATCAATGGGAGACCCAGCACCCACCCAGTTGTTCCGTTGCATGTTTGCATTTGATCTGTTCTCTGTTGAGACAGTGTTTTTCCGGGTTGTTCAAACCGTCTGTGCACGGTATTCTTCCCGATGTTTCGGGTGTGGTTCATTTTTCTCCTCGCAGCTTATGGACTAAACTGAGGATGTTTCCTACGGTGGGGGTTTATAAGCGGAGGAGGCGGTGTCTACAAACTTGTAGTACCTAGTGTGACCTCCGGAGGGCGGAGCCCTAAACCCCATTGTCTGGGTCTCCCATTGATGATTCAAGAAAAAAGAATTTACGGTACGTAAACAAAATTCTCTTTATTCTGTTAGACTTCAACATCCCCATAAACAACCACATCTGCATCACATCTTCTATCTCTAACCACCTCTCTTGGCCTCTCACATCTCTCAACTTCTAAGACACACACAGACGATAACACCCTTGACCTGGTCTTTGTCCGGCGCTGTTCAACCTCCTCCTTAGATAACTCGCCTCTTTCTCTCTCTGACCACAATATTCTCTCCTTCATGCCCACAAATCGCCATGCACCCCAGCCCACTCCTACCTATCATACATTCAGAAATCTTCAGGCCATCAACCCTCATACACTCACACAGACTCTCTGCACTCATCACTGTCCCAAATATTCTCCTGTCCTGATCTGACTGTGAATCACTACAATGTCTCTCAGAAGCACCCTGGACCCCTCACCATCAAAACTTCCAAACACAAAGTAAAACAGCCCTGGCTCACATCACAAACTTGATTCCTCCACCGATGCTCTAGGAGTGCTGAATGCCAATGGAGGAAAACTTGCTCACCAGAAAACTTTATCCATTATAAATTTATGCTAAGAACGTATAACTCTACCCTTCACCTCGCCAAACAGACCTACTTCACCACCCTGATCTCCTCAGTATTCAACAATCCAAAGAAACTCTTTGACACCTTTCACGCTCTACTCAGTCATAAAGCGCAGGCCCCTATCACTGACCTCTCTGCTGATGATGTGGCTTCTTGCGGCACCGAGAAAATAGAGAACATTCATCACGACATCAGCTCCCAGGCCTCAATCACCGTTACTCCTATCCCTCCCCACATCTCCTCTGGCTCTCCCTCCACATTTCACCCAGTCACAAAAGAAGTAGTCTCCAGGCTCCTCTCTGCATCTTGTCCTACTACATTCACCACTGAGCCCATTCCCTCACACCTACTCCAGTCTCTCTCTTCGGTCATCACCACTTACCTAACAAAACTCTTCAATCTCTCCCTCTCTTATGACATCTTCCCTTCCTCCTTCAAACACTCTATTAAAGAAAATTTATCTTGACGCATCCTGCACAAATAACTACAATCTCCAATCTCCCCTTCATCTCTAAACTCTTGTGTGTGGTATACTCCCGCCTCATCCGTTACCTCTGCACACACTCTGTTCTTGATTCATTACAGTCTGTTTTCTGCTCCCTACACTCTACAGAAACTGCCCTCATAAAAGTGACCAATGACCTTTTAATGGCTAAACGTAATGGTGACCACTCTCTGCTTATTATTCTTGACCTTTCTGCAACCTTTGACACTGTTGACCACCATCTCCTACTCTATGTTGCACTCCATCGGCATAAAGAACACTGCTCTCTTCTAGTTCTCTTCATATCTTTCTGACCGCTCCTTCAGTGTATCGTTTGCTGGCTCCACTTTTTCTCCTCTTCCTCTCACTATTGGGGGTCCCTCAGGGTTCGGTCCTTGGCCCTCTTCTCTCTCTACATGGCCCCAATTGGGCAATCTGCAAATTAGGCTTCTAGTACCATCTTTATGCTGATGACACACAACTATACACTTCGTCCCCTGACCTTAACCCCGCTGCATTACAGAATGCTAATGACTGTCTAACCACAGTTTCCAATATCATGTCCGCTCTCTATTTGAAACTCAACCTTTCCAAAACAGATTTTCTTCTTATCCTGTCCTACAATAACCTCCCTAAATTTAACATCTCCCTCTCAGTGTGCAACACCACGATAATGCCTAGACATGCTCGCTGACACAGATTTTTCCTTCACCTCCTATATACAATCTCTCACCCGCTCTTGTCGTCTGCACCTGAAACATATCTCCAGAATTTGCCGCTTCCTCACCATAGAAACAACTAAAATCACTGTGGCCCTAATCCATTCCCGCCTTGATTATTGTAATTCTTTATTAATTGGCCTCCCCCTCAGTAGGCTTTCCCCTCCCTAATCCATCCTTAATGGAGCAGCCAGGGTCTCCTATTTGGCTAACCATTACTCGGATGCTTCTGCTTTGTGCCAGTCATTGCACTGGCTGCCCATACACTATAGGATCCAATTTAACTTGCTTGTTCTCACCCACAAAGCTATTCACAGTGCAGCACCTCCCTACCTCTCCATCCTTATCTCTGTCTATCACCCCACCCATCCTCTTCGCTCCGAAAGTGACTATAGAATAACGTGCATTAATTTGAACCTCCCACTCCCTGCTCCAAGACTTCTCCCGAGCTGCACCAATTCTCTGGAATGCTTTACCCCAAGAAATTAGGACAACTTATACATATTTAGGCGCTCCGTACAAACACATCTTTTTAGGGCAGTCTATCATTCTCCCAACTCGTAGTCATTTAGACATAGGGTATTCACTATTGCCCATAACTCTGTCCACCAGACCCAAAAGCTCTACACAGATTGGCTGGTGGCCACTTATGTCGCTCTTATCTTCTCCCCATCCCCACAAATTGACTGGACCATAATTGTAAATAAGCACCTGTACTTTGTCACCCCCACTTCATTGTTAGATGATCAGCTCTCACAAGCAGGGTCATCATTATTTTTGCTTTAATTATTGTATTTTTTATAATTGTTTCTTATGACTGTAAGCCACTCTGAGACAGTCATGTATTAATGAAGGTCTGTCTGTCTCAAACAAAATGTTTTTTTGAATCATCGGCACGCAGTTATATGGGCATTTCTTGGACATGCATTGCAACATCCTAACTGTCTCAGCTTATTTCTTATATAGTGATGACATTCACATGTATATATCCTATTGGCTAAATGTTAGTATCCTTTGCACCCAGCTAATAATTCTTGGGTAATTTACACTTCTTAAGTTACACATTCCTAACCTTCATAGTTTCATTTTTAGAATAAGACATCACTTGGTTCTTATATAAAATAAATAGTCCCACCACCCCAACCACTCCATATACCAGACCTCTGCCCTTCTCTTATAACCTCCCTCTCCAATCTCACTGAAGGAGCACTTACTTGTCTCCTCTCCAAATCACACCTCACCCCCTGTGTACTTGACCCCATCCCTTCCCACCTCCTCCCCAACCTCACTAACACGCTCTTCCCAGCCCTAACCCACCTCTTCAATCTATCACTGTCTTTTGGTACCTTCCCCTCTGCTTTCAAACATGCCACCATCACACCCATCCTGAAAAAGCCAAACCTTGACCCGACTGCTATGATGATCTACCGCCCCATATCACTGCTCCCGTTTGCTTCCAAACTCCTCGAGCAACACGTCCATGCTCAACTTTCCTCCCACCTCTCATCTAACTCTCTCCTTGATAACCTACTATCTGGCTTCCGGCCCCACCACTCCACCGAAACTGCCCTAATAAAAATTACTAATGACTTACAGTCAAAGCTCACAGGCAATTCTCCATCCTCCTTCTTCTAGACCTGTCCTCTGCATTTGACAGTCAACCACTCCCTCCTATTACAGATCCTCTCTTCCCTTGGCATCAAAGACCTTGCCCTCTCCTGGATTGTCTCATACCTTTCCAACCGCACATTTAGTGTTTCCCACTCCCACAATACCTCCTCATCCCGCCCTCTCTTTGTTAAAGTCCCACAAGGCTCTGCCCTGGGGCCCCTACTTTTGTACATCTATACCCTTGGCCTAGGACAACTCATAAATCCCATGGCTTTCAGTATCACCTGTACGCAGACGACACTCAGATATACCTCTCTGGCTCAGATGTCAACTCTCTGCTGTCCAGAATCCCGGAGTAAAACCAAAGGAAGCGGACAGTGTTTCCTGGATCCGCGCTGCTCACAATGAAAAAGGTTGAAAACCACAGTTATCGAGCAATGATGGCCTTTCTTTTAATCCTTCTGATGTGTTTTGGAGTTCTATCCCAACTCCTTCCTCAGGGTGCCAACATAATCAACGCAAGTGGAGCGTGGATGCTGCGGCAGCCATCACATCACGGCCTTCATACCGGTTGTGGGTAACACAACCTCCCCAGGTGAGCAGTGACAATTGTTCACACAGTACATTTGTTATAGAGATAAAACCCTACTGCGCTTTCTCTCCATTCTTTCAGTTCAGAATCCAAGAGTGTCTGTCAGCCATATTCTCCTTCTCCTCTCGCTTCCTAAAACTCAACGTAGACAAAACCGAACTCTTTCTTCCATCCCATCTTTCATCTTCACCACCTGATCTATCTATTATGTTAAATGTTCTCTCCCACACCTGAAATTCGCTGCCCTGGGGTAACTCTCAACTCTGCCCTGTCCTTCAAACCACACATCCAAACTCTCGCCATCTCCTGCTGCCTCCAACTCAAAAATATTTCCAGAATCCGTCCTTTCCTCAGCCCTCAATGTACTAAAATTCTTGTACATGCCCTCATTATCTCCCACCTCGACTACTGCGACATCCTCTTCTGTGGCCTCCCTGCTAACACTCTTGCACCTCTCTAATCTGTCCTCCACTCTGCTGCCTAATTAATCCACCTCTCTGCTCGCAACTCCCTTGTTTCCCCTCTCTGCAAATCTCTTCACTGGCTCCCAATTCCTCAACAAATTCAGTTCAAGCTACTAAAGGTACCGTCACACGCGGCAATATGGCTTCCATATCGCCAGCAATTTGACGTGAGCGCGCACGTTTCGGGAACATTTTTGCACGTCGCCCTGTCACACAAAGAGATCTCGCCTGCTGTCTACGATGATCCTGCGTTCCGGAAATCGCCTGCAGAAGACCAGAAGCAATTTCCCTTTTTCACATCGCCGCGTCACACGCCACCATCTTATCTGCAATGTGGGGCGTAGAGTGTGAGTGCGGCGAGGAGACAGGCGTGCCAGAGTGTTTTTCACCACGCTCCTACCACTCCGATTGGCCGACACAACTGCGTAACCATTGGTCAGCCTTGTCAGGATGTGTGTGCACTACATGAAGCATGTGTCCTTTCTACTATATCGCTATTCAAATATGGCGCCTTAGCCATGGCCAGCCAGTGGGAACGCAGGAGCGACCACCAATCGCGGCAGACGGGGCGAACCAAACAGAACGCTCAGGCATGCCTCTGAAATTGCTTCCAGATGGTCTGAGCTCGCTTTCTACATCGCTATTGCCCTGTCACACACCAAGATGCGCAGAAATCGCTTGGTGGTTATCGCCTGATTTCACTGCAGTGCAGGGTGATCAGGCGACGCTCCACTGACAATTTCTCGCCGAAAAATCGCCCAGTCACACGCCACTACACACAGGCGATGTGGTTTCCACATCGCCGGAATACACACATTTACGGCGATATGGAAGCCATATCGCTGCGTGTGACGGTACCTTAACACTGACCTACAAAGCCACCCATAACTTGTCTCCTCCCTATATCTCTGAACTAATCTCCCACTATCTTCCCTCACGTAATCTTCGATCCTACCAAGACCACCTCCACACTTATCCGTTCCTCACACAATCGCCTCCAAGATTTCTCCCGAATATCCCCCATCCTCTGCAAATTCTGCGCCCCAACACGTCTGATTATCCACCACACTCAGATCTTTCAGACGGAACCTGAAAACCCTGGCACGGAGAAAAGAGTTGGCACAAGGGCAGCACACTACAAAAATAAATGTAAATAAAAAACAGCTTTATAGATAACACAGTGAAACCAGATTAAAATACCCACAACTAGTGTTTTTTAGTCAGGGCCCCAGTTCCCCACTTCCCCACTTGGACAATGACCAGATCATTTACATTTCTGTTATGCAAGCAGAGTAATCCCTAAATGTTTAGGGACAAGTGCAGTCATTACAAGGATATAGCAGCAATAATAAACAGTAATGCAGTACCGAGGTGAAACAAAACCTGCTAAACTGTTTAAACAGGTAGAGAACCCCAAGTGGAAACTACAACAACAATGATGTTATATATTAGACAATGCCCACAATGTGTTTAAAACAGATCACAGAAATAGAATGAATTGCCCAATAGGTCAGACAAGGTTTTAGAGACTAATAAATAAGCCATGTATCCCTATTAACCTGTGGGGTTCTGGAGGGAGCCAGACACAGGGAATCAGATTAGACAGAAAACCTTTTAGCCTGTTAAAGACCTAAAACGGCTGACCAGGGGGACTGAAGGACAGAGGGACCCGCCCCAACACGTATTGCTGCTGTGGCAGCTTCGTCAGGGAGGCGTGGCTGAACTAGACACTGTTACCTTATACAGTCATGGCCAAAAGTATTGACACCCCTGCAATTCTGTGAGATAATACTCTGTTTCTTCCTGAAAATGATTGCAATCACAAATTCTTTGGTATTATCTTCATTTAATTTGTCTTCAATGAAAAAACACAAAAGAGAATGAAGCAAAAAGCAAAACATTGATCATTTCACTCAAAACTCCAAAAATGGGCCAGACAAAAGTATTGGCACCCTCAGCCTAATACTTGATTTCAGACCATACTTCTTTGGCAAACTGCTCCAGGTCCCTGATATTTGAAGGGTGCCTTCTCCAAACTGCCATTTTTAGATCTCTCCACAGGTGTTCTATTGGATTCAGGTCTGGACTCATTGCTGGCCACCTTAGACGTCTCCAGTGCTTTCTCTCAAACCATTTTCTAGTGCTTTTTGAAGTGTGTTTTGGGTCACTGTCCTGCTGGAAGACCCATGACCTCTGAGGGAGACCCAGCTTTCTCACACTGGGCCCTACATTATGCTGCAAAATTTGTTGGTAGTCTCCAGACTTCATAATGCCATGCACACGGATCAAGCAGTCCAGTGCCAGAGACAGCAAAGCAACCCCAAAAGATCAGGGAACCTCTGCCATGTTTGACTGTAGGGACCGTGTTCTTTTCTTTGAATGCCTCTTTTTCTCCTGTATACTCTGTTGAAGCAATTGCCCAAAAAGCTCTACTTTTGTCTAGTCTGACCAGAGAACATTCTTCCAAAATGTTTTAGGCTTTCTCAGGTAAGTTTTAGCAAACTCCAGCCTGGCTATTTTATGTCTCGGGGTAAGAAGTGGGGTCTTCCTGGGTATCCTACCATACAGTCCCTTTTCATTCAGATGCTGACGGATAGTACGGGTTGACACTGTTGTACCCTCGGACTGCAGGGCAGCTTGAACTTGTTTGGATGTTAGTCGAGGTTCTTTATCCACCATCCGCACAGTCTTGCGTTGAAATCTCTTGTCAATTTTTCTTTT
This sequence comes from Allobates femoralis, assembly GCA_033576535.1. NCBI lineage: Eukaryota > Metazoa > Chordata > Amphibia > Anura > Aromobatidae > Allobates > Allobates femoralis. Next base: position 395,319,494 of record JARQOC010000001.1, read on the forward strand.
ACGTCCACATCTAGGGAGGTTAGCCACAGTGCCATGGGCTTTAAACTTCTTGATGACACTGCGCACGGTAGACACAGGAACATTCAGGTCTTTGGAGATGAACTTGTAGCCTTGAGATTGCTCATGCTTCCTCACAATTTGGTTTCTCCAGTCCTCAGACAGTTCTTTGGTCTTCTTTCTTTTCTCCATGCTCAATGTGGTACACACAAGGATACAGGACAGCAGTTGAGTCAACTTTAATCCATGTCAACTGGCAGAAAGTGTGATTTAGTTATTGCCAACAACTGTTAGGTGCCACAGGTAAGTTACAGGTGCTGTTAATTACACAAATTAGGAAGCATCACATGATTTTTCTAAGGTTCCAATACTTTTGTCCACCCCCTTTTTTATGTTTGGTGTGGAATTATATCTAATTTGGCTTTAGGACAATTATTTTTGTGTTTTTTCATTGAAGACAAATTAAATGAAGATAATAATACCAAAGAGTTTGTGATTGCAATCATTTTCAGGAAGAAGCTGAGTATTATCTGACAGAATTGCAGGGGTGTCAATACTTTTGGCCATGACTGTATATGTATAATTCATAAGTCCAAAAAAAACAGGCAGCACATCCAGGAAATCAAAAAAAGTGGACAAATTTTATTTGGCCCTCAGTGGTGCAACGTTTCGGCCTCACCAGAAGCCTTTGTGAAGCACAGTGTATTGGTATAGTGAAGGGCTTTTTATCACACAAGTGCACACTTTTCAATTAATAAACATACATTAAAATCCAGCAGGATTATAGTAAACAGTGCATCAAAATCTACTTCATTAGTGATTATATAGTCATATGAAAAAGTTTGGCCACCCCTCTTAATCTTACTCTTTTTTTTTTTTTTTTTTGTTTTAAAATTGTTTTTTTGCAACAGCTATTTCAGTGTGATATATGTAATAACTGATGGATACAGTAATATTTCAGGATTGAAATGAGGTTTATTGAACTACCCAAAAATGTGAAATATGCATTATTTCAGAAATTGACAGGTGCAAAAGTATGGGCACCTCAACAGAAAAGTGACATTAATATTTAGTAGATCCACCTTTTGCAAAAATAACAGCCTCTAGTCGCTTCCTGTAGCTGTTAATGAGTTCCTGGATCCTGGATGAAGGTATTTTTGACCACTCTTTACAAAATAATTCCAGTTCAGTTAAGTTTGATGGTCGCCGAGCATGGACAGCCCACTTCAAAACATCCCACAGATGTTCAGTGATATTCAGGTGTGGGGACTGGGATTGCCATTCCAGAACATTGTAATTGTTCCTCTGCATGAATGCCTGAGTAGATTTGGAGCGGTGATTTGGATCATTGTCTTGCTGAAAGGTCCATCCCCGCCGTAACTTCAACTTTGACACTGATTCTTGAACATTATTCTCAAAAATCTGCTGATACTGAGTGGAATCCATGCGACCCTCAACTTTAACAAGATTCCCGATGCCGTCATTAGCCACACAGCCCCAAAGCATGATGGACCCTCCCCCAAATTTGACAGTGGGTGGCAAGTATTTTTCTTGGAATGCTGTGTTTTTGTGGCGCCATGTATAACGCCTTGTTGTATGACCAAACAACTCAATCTTTGTTTCATTATTCCACAGGACCTTCTACCAAAATGAAACTGGCTTGTCCAAATGTACTTTTGCATACCTCAGCCGACTCTGTTTGTGGCGTGCATGCAGAAACGGCTTCTTTCGCATCACTCTCCCATACAGCTTCTCCTTGTGCAGTGTGCGCTGTATTGTTGACCGATGCACAATGACACCATCTGCAGCAAGATGCTGCTGCAGGTCTTTGGAGGTGGTCTGTGGATTGTTATTGACTGTTCTCACCATTCTTCTTCTCTGGCTTTTTGATATCTTTGTTGGCCTGCCACTTCTGGCCTTTACAAGAACTGTCCCTGTGGTCTTCCATTTCCTTACTATGTTCCTCACAGTGGAAACTGACAGGTTAAATCTCTGAGACAACTTTTTGTATCCTTCCCCTGAACAACTATGTTGAACAATCTTTTTTCTCAGATCATTTGAGAGCTGTTTTGAGGAGCCCATGATGCCACTCTTCAGAGAAGATGCAACTAGGAGAACAACTTGCAAGTGGACACCTGAAATAGCTTTTCTCATGATTGGATACACCGGGCTATGAAGTACAAAGCTCAATGAGGTTACCAAACCAATTTAGTGCTTCAGTAAGTCAGTAAAAAGTAGTTAGGAATATTCAAATCATGAAAATCAGAAGGGTGCCCATACTTTTGCACCTGTCAATTTTTGAAATAATGCATATTTCACATTTTTGGTTAGTACAATAAACCTCATTTCAATCCTGAAATATTACTGTGTCCATCAGTTATTACATATATCACACTGAAATAGCTGTTGCAAAAAAACGATTTTAAACAGAACAAAAAGAGTAAGATTAAGAGAGGTGCCCAAACTTTTTCATATGATTGTATATGTAAAGTGCTCAAATAGTGCATATTATGAAACTCCATACTCCATAGGAGCTACTACAATCTCTTAATCGGACATAATGTAATCATGTCCCACACCTTTGTGAATATTTAAAAATGTATTATGTGGGGACACATGGATATACTCACCACTATGCTCAATGCTGTACCGCCGATAACAGCGTCTTCCTGCTTCTACTGCGCAGGTCACAATACTCTCGGCGCCACTCATCGCCGGAGCACTACTGCGCATGCCCGGTAAGCAATGTTTCGCACCCCGCCATCTTAGGAGCTGGCAAGCTCCGATATATCTGCCCTCAATACACAACTGCTGATTTCTATATGGTGACATATTGTTCACACATTTCAATGTAAAAGCAGCATGTGGAACCTTAAGACAAATATTTAGGACCTACATGATGTCATGGACCTGACAATGGAAAACCATTGATGGTTCCCAGAATCAGTCTGTGAGTCCACAACCAGAGTCACAATAATTAAACAACGACTCCAGAAGGTGCACACAGTCGTCCAGTCATCACATTGTCCCCATCCAGCTTCAGACATACTGGTTCCCTTGCTTGTAACAAGAGGGTAAAAGTAACAAGGGGTGGAAAATTCATTGCTGAGAAACAATATCCTTTATTAAAATGAAAAAAATTTCTTATGCTCTTAGCAAAGAGTCTTATTAAAGTACAACAGCGCCATAAATCATGCCGGTGAGTTTTATCCATACGTGTCCTCTGAAAAGAGTATAAAAAATTATTATTTTTAAAAACCAAAGTATATGTATTTTACATTATACATTAAGCCTGAAAATTCTTCACACTAAATATAAGATGGAATCCCTATGAAGAACAGATAGTGGTTATCATGGCCTTTTTAAGCTCATACCAAGTTGTGGATTTTAAAGTCCACATTCAACCCATCGGGTTTTAACATATTCAAACGGTATATCCATTCCATTTCTTTTCTTTTTAATAAAGCAATTCTGTCTCCACCCCTTCTCAAGGGGGACACATGATCTATGATCCTAAACTTCAGTCCTTATCCTGATGACCCTTTTCAGTACAGTGTTTAGCTACTGGTAGATCTGACTTCTTCCGTACAAAATATTTGTGTTGGCTGAATCTTGTCTTGAAGTCACATGTCGTCTCCCCAATATACCAGAGATGACATGGATATTCAAGCAAGTACACAATATAGTCTGAGTTACACGTCAGAAAAAAATTGATTTTATACATCTTTTGAGACCGATGGTCAACAAATTGTGAGCCTTTCAGCATCCGCAGAACAGTTAATGCAACTCAGACATGGGAAACAGCCCTTTCTATCAACACCTCTCAAGGAGGTTTGTTTTTGTTTCCGAAAAGATCCCACATCTGAGTGCACCAACTGGTCCTTCAAATTTTTACTACGCTTATAGAAAAAGAGGGGGATTGGAGAATGCCATCACATCAGGTACCCCTTTAGACAGTATATGCCAATGGTTTTTAATAATTTAGCCACCGCGCCACTCTCTTCACAATAAGCAGAGACAAATGGTATCCTATCCACATCAGTTTTTCTGCTTTAATTCATATGGAGCCGGTGTTTGGCGCTGCCGGGCCATGTGCGGAGGCAGTGGGCATGTACCCGGAAGTTCCCAGGTCACGTGTACTGCAACATCATTAAGCTCCACCCATAGTGCGCATGCGCCCCAATCAGAATGTGAAAAGGGCCCACACTGGAGGGAGGAGAGGAGCGAAAAAATATAACTTAAGGGCACAATTATGGATAGAATAGTTGTTATCCATCCCAAGTAATAATGGGGTCAATGAATTTGTAATGTGTGAACATATACAAAGAGTAACGATTAGATAGATAGGGGAGAGTAAAAGACAGGGGAGAAAATGGAGACAGAAAAAGGTTCCATAACGGATTGTACAGCATCAAAAGACCGCAAACTAATATAAAAAGAGCCAAGATGGATTAGTGTGGATCAAACAAATGCTTGGCAAAGTAATAATAGCCCTCACAGATGTTGACAAGAACCAATGGGCATGGGAGAAAATAAATATTCAAATATTCAAAGGACCATGATCACCACCAGAGTATGTGACTTACTGGCGGTAGCCATAGAATGAATATCACAAAGTATCATGTGTTGTTGAAACATATATAGAGTGCACATTCATCACATTCCAACGTACAGCAATTGTAATAAAATATAGATTAGACTAATACCAAATTTCTATGAAGGATCGTCCTGCTGGAGAAAAGTCCCCAATAAAGTTGACGGGTCGGCAGGTTTTACCAAAATAAGTAATAAAAAAGCTAATAATTGTCAGTACTCAATAAGCCGGCCGGCTAATATGTCAAATAGTCGAGGGGGACTTTTATATTCCCATGCCCATTATATTGTCCAAAAAGAGCAAGATGTTATTTGATACAGAGTAAACATTTGAATCCCCCATATCTTAGGATCTATACAGGTCTACAAGAGAAACATTAATTATTGAAATCACAGAAAAAAGGGAAGGGTAAGGGAAAAAGATGGGAAAAGGAAATATTTCAAGTAAACACACGCCCCAGTAAACTGAGCGTACGACAGAGCGAACTGGGCTGGAGACATGAAAGTCAGAGCTTAATCCTATGCAGGTGAAAAATATCCCAATAGAGCAAAGAGAGCAATCAAATTACATTAGAGACAAGAAATTGTGACAGATGGAGTACCATCAAAAAAATTAGCCGACAAGATGTAATCATGACCAGAGTCCATAGTGAGACTACCGTAAGATAGTCCCGTTGGTGAATGATGCAGCTTAATGGAGATGTAAGATGAAATCTTCACAGGTGTATATAGAATCCATAACAGAATGTTATCTCATGAAGGATCTGTTGGAAACCAGTTAATGGCCTGCTGACTGTTGTCCTATGGAAGAAATACTGTGGAAAAAGGAAAAAAAATCAATATCCTAATATAGGACAATGAAAGGCATCCTTGAGTATCCAACTACTGGGCTATTCACCCAAAAACCCAGAAAAGAGGAGCTCCTCTTTGATGCCGTTGGGTGTGACAGAAGTTAGAGAAAAAAATCCATCATGGTTCCAATCTCAGTAGAGGTTTGCACCAATTGTCCCCTCTGATATTAGAATGTATTTTGTCCAGGCCCACCACCCAAATCCCCTGGGTTCATCCTTAAAGGTGAGTGAGAAAATGGGCCAGATCACTACCCGCCACAAGAACAGTGGACAAGTGTTTTTGGATCCGCTTTCACAATTCCTGCTCACATACACTTTGTTGCAAGGGCAAATGATTCCATAGATTACCCTGGTGGTCTTGCAATTGATATAGTGTTTAAGTCGGTGGCTGGAATTATGTGGGTTAGCGAAGCAGTCTCGTGTTGGATGCATGAAGCGATAAATGTTGCAAGAACCACACGGGAAAGAGCCCTTAAGTACCACTCCCTGGCCTCGTCTTGTGGACAGTTTCTTAAAGTGGCTTCTGACTAAATGGTCCAGTAGATTGGGCGCTCTCCTAGCTGTTGGTTGAGGAGAGCCCCCAATAAGGGGCTTCAAGCTCCTCAAGGAGTCCTAACAATAGGGCCCACCTTCGACCATTGATTGTCATAGTCCATCACCAGCCTCAAAGAGCCATCGTGTGGTCAAGGGTGTAGCTCGAGTAGGGAGTTCTGTGAGCATGCTTGTGACCTACGAAAGGCACACACAACACCTCTGGGGTAATGTCGGGCTGAGAAACAGGTGGTCAATGCTCGGGCCTGCGTGCAGAAGTTATAGTCAGTGGTATAGTTTCGTCTTACCCGTTGGAATTGTCCAATTGGGATCCCCTTTCTTAGATTAGCCGGGTGAAAACTGGAATAATGTAGAAGACTGTTTGTTGCTGTTGGTTTCCTATATAAAGCTGTAAACAGCCATTCATCCCAACAAGAGATCTTTTGGTCCAAGAAAGTTGCATCTGTTGAAGATAAATCAAACGTGAGGAAGATGTTAAAATTGTTACGATTCAATTCCTCAATAAAAGCCCCGCACGAGGTCTCGTCACCATCCCATAGAAACATCACGTCATCAATGTAATAATGCCAAGCCCGAACCTGGGTCTTGAATGATGGCATCTCATACACCACCTTTTCCTCCCACCAACCTAAATAAAAGTTTGCAAACACTGGCGCGCACCGTGCACCCATGGCCCTCCGGAGACCTGATGGTAGAAGGTCCGGTCAAACACAAAGTAGCCATGGGTTAAAACAAAATCCAAGAGATCGGTTAGAAATGAATCATGGAGTCGGTGTGTCCCTTCTTGGTGATCAATGAAATAAGTAACTGCTGTCATTCCATGTTCGTGCGCAATGTTTGAATAAAGGGACTCCACGTCACATGTTACTAGTAAATTAGATGTTGGAATATGTAGATCCAAAGTGCGTCTGATAAAATCCGTGGAGTCCTTAATGTATGAATCCAAATTCTGCACGATTGGTTGGAGGTAGTAATCAATGTAGGAGTCGGTCTTTTCACAAATACTCCCAATACAGGACTCAGTAGGCCACCCCGGAGGTTGCTGATACACCTGTGTACCTTCAGGAGAAGATAGAAAATTGATATGACTGGAACAGGTACCCAAAGGTAGTCTCTCTCCTTTTTCGTAATTGCTCCAAATGTCAATGCGGAGTCTAGGAGTTTGCGAAACTTGGTCTGAAAGACTATCGTGCGGTCTGATGGTAATTTGTGATAAAACCTAGTGTTCCCCAGTTGTTTCATAGCCTTCTCCATATACATGTTCGCTGGCCACAACACTACATTGCTCCCTTTGTCTGCCTCCTTAATTATTAAGGAGCTGTTGTTTTTTAGTTCAAAGAGGGCCCTCTTTTCACTCGGTTTTAAATTGTTTCCCCATCCAGAGTTGTCCGGGAGCCATGATATATCCCTCTTTTGTCAGATCATAAAACAATTGTACTGATGGAAGTATGGACAAAGGCAGGGCAGTCAAACATTTATTACGCAGTGGACATGGTCGCCTACCTGTACTAAGTTCCGCATCTTCCAAGAGATCCTGGAGGTCACGTAAGGTTCGTTCCTCCACATGCGCTGCATTTTCCAAAATAGTGGGTTGCCTGTGAATTGCACGAAGCACAAGTTTGCGACAAAATAAGTAAAGGTCCTTAACCAGTGAAAACTTGTCCATCTGTCACAATTTTTTTGTCTCTAATGTAATTTGATTGCTCTCTTTGCTCTATTGGAATATTTTTCACCCGCATAGGATTAAGCTCCGACTTCCATGTCTCCAGCCCAGTTCGCTCAGTTTGCTGGGCGTGTGTTTACTTGAAATATTTCCTTTTCCCATCTTTTTCCCTTACCCTTCCTTTTTACTGCGATTTCAATAAGTAATGTTTCTCTTGTGGACCTGTATAGATCCTGAGATATGGGGGATTAAAATGTATATTCTTCGTCAAATATCATCTTGCCCTTTTTGGTTGTTTGGACAATATAATGGGAATATAAAAATTGGCCTTTTTTGTCCTCAATAGATTATTGTGGGATGGTTGATATATGTGTATTCATTTTGTTGTGTGGACTACGCAATAATAACATTTTCTCCAGTATCATGCTTAGATAGTTTGGGAAGCAGAACTAATATAGGTGTTGGTCCATAAGATGTTCTTGGGAGTCAATACTTGAAAAAAAATATACATTTGATATAACTTATTTGACTCTGGTATAATACCCTTGAACAAAACCTCCACCCCCCACCCCCCTCGACTATTTGACTGACATATTAGCCGGCCGGCTTATTGACTACTGACAATTATTAGCTTTTTTATTAATTATTTTGGTAAAACCTGCCGATCCGTCAACTTTATTGAGGACTTTTCTCCAGCAGGGTGATCCTTCATAGAAATTTGGTATTGGCCTAATCTATATTTTATTCCAATTGCTGCTTGTTGTATTGTATGTGATGAATGTGTACTCTATATATGTTTCAACAACACATGATACTTTGTTATATTCATTCTATGGCTACCGCCAGTAATTCACAAACTCTGGTGGTGATCATGGTCCTTTGAATATTTATTTTCTCCCATGCCCATTGGTTTTTGTCAACATCTGTGAGGGCTATTATTACTTTGCCAGGCATTTGTTTGATCCACACTAATCCATCTTGGCTCTTTTTATATTAGGTTGTTGTCTTTTGATGCTGTATCATCCTTCATGGAACCTTTTTCTGGCTCTATTTTTCTCCCCTCTCTTTTTCTGCCCCCTGTCTATCTAATCTTCTTTACCCTTTGTATCTTCACACATTACAAATTCATTGACGCCATTATTACTTGGGATGGATATCAACTATTCATAATTGTGCCCTTAAGTTGTATTTTTTCGCTCCTCTCCTCCCTCCAGTGTGGCTGTGTGGGCCCTTTTCACATTCTGATTGGGGCGCATGCGCACACTGATTGGCGGAGTAAGCATGACATCACGCAGTCTATGGGCGGAGCTTGATGACGTTCCAGTACACGTGACATGAGAACTTCTGAGTACATGCCCCCTGCCTCTACACACTGCCCGGTGGCACAGAACACTGGCTCCATATGAATTAAAGCATATATAGGGTAATACAGTGTCTAGTTCAGCCACGCCTCCCTGACGAAGCCACCACAGCAGCGATACGTGTTGGAGCAGGCCCCTCTATCCTCCGGTCCCCTTGGTCAGCCGTTTTAGGTCTTTAACAGGCTAACAGGTCTTCTGTCTAATCTGATTCGCTGTGTCTGGTTCCCACCAGAACCCCACAGGTTAATAGGGATACATGGCTTATTTATTGGTCTCAAACCCTGTCTGACCTATTGGGCAATTCATTCTATTTGTGATCTGTTTTAAGCACATTGTGGGCATTGTCTAATATATAACATCATTGTTGCTTTAGTTTGCACTTGGAGTTCTTTACCTGTTTAATCAGTTTAGCAGATTTTGTTTCACCTTGGTACTACATCACTGTTTATTATTACTGCTATGTCCTTGAAATGACTTTACTTGTCCCCATACATTGTGGGATTACTCTGCTTGCAAAACAGAAATGTAAAAGATCTGGTTATTGTCCAAGTGGGGAACTGGGGCCCTGACTAACAACTACTGGTTGTGGGTAATTTAATTGGTTTTAATCTTGTTTCACTGTTATCAATAAAGCTGATTTTATTTACACTTATTTTTATGGTGTGCTGCCCTTGTGCCAACTCTTTTCTCCTTGCCAGAATTTAACCTTGTTGGCATGTAGCACCCCTTGTTTTACTTTTCCAGTATTGGTGGTGCACCCCATAATGTTCAATTAAAGGAACCTGAAAACCCATCTCTTCAGGAAAGCCTACAGCCTGCAATGACTGAGCTGCTGCCCCATTGCCACCGTTGCTGCTGCCCCACCGCCACCTGATCTGCTTCACCCCTGACCTACTGTCTCCTACCCGATATCCTGTAGAATGTAAGCCAGCAAGGACAGGGTCCTCTCCCCTCTGTACCAGTCTGTCATTGTTAATTTGTTTACTGTGAACTATATCTATAATTTTGTATGTAACCCCTTCTCATGTACAGCACCATGGAATTATTGGTGCTATATAAATAAATAATCATATTAGTTGTCTCCATTACACACAAGAAGAAATGCAGTACAGACACACACATACATGGACTCGAAATGAAGTCCAGATAAATCTAAATAGATCCTGCTATCACAAAGGTCACTCTGATTTTTGCACCCAGTACTGCATGCTGCTTTAGCTCTAGCAAGAGAGGGTTTGAATACTGGAATCCTGTTGTTGAAGTTACAGTGCTGTGCAAATTAATTGGGACAAAGCAAGTCTTTACTTATTTTTCTTGCATTAGTTTTACTATTGCTGATAAGTGTTTTATCAGTTCTTGGTGTCGTCTTCCTTTTTCTTCCACATTTCCCTTTTCGTTTTGGAGAAAACGATCCAGTTTCATTGTGTGTGCAAATTATTCTTGAAACGGTAGATTTTCCAATACCAACGGTGGAAGCAATTTCTCTTACAGTCAGACTTGAATGTTCATTAAGAGTAATAATTCTAGACCTCTTCCGTGGAGTAACATTCATTTTTACAGGCACGAATCACACTGAGAGAAAAAGTACACTAAACCACTCCTCACAGAAACAAGCTCTCAACTGAAGCTGAGGAAGCAGCTAGCTGTTATTTTCTGACTAAAACCAGTCAAACCACATTTTGTTACTCAAGGTTGCACACTCACACCTGTTCAAAGCAGTTAAAATTGGTTTGAATCACTGACTGGTAACCCCAAGTTACCATTTGACTTAAAAAATGCTTTGTCACAATTAATTTGCACAGCACTGTATTTGTGTGCAGCTGATAACCCTGATCCAAAAATGGGTACCCCATATCCCACACAATTTTCACACTGGCTTTTGGACAGGGGAGCATTCAGGAGGCTTAATCCGGGTGTCCTACCCTTCATAAACCTTAAATCTGTGTATGTTCCCTGAAGCACTGTTGCACAGCTTGTACTGTTTAACTCTGTACCTAGCCCTGTTATTGGCCCTATATTTACCAGAATTTAAGCCTCCCTTTGAAATGTATTGGATAACTCCTCTACGCAGGGAAATGCAAATTTGTTATCGAAGTCATCAATGACGTGCCTAACTTTAAAAAGTCGACCAAAGTTGGGGTCATGTTGTATTGGACAACTTAAGAATGGCGTGAAAGTGTGTCCGGGTCATAGTGGGGCATAGCCATGCGGAAAACTAGACCGCTATCAGTAGTGATGAGCGAACTTTGCTCAAACATGTTTGCCAGTTCGTCACAAGTGTGGCTGATTCAGCTCAGGGATTGGGAACCCGAACGCTTTTGCCAAAAGTCGGCGAACTTTGTTTGGGAAAAAGTTTGAAAGTTAAAATGGCCCTAAAACTTTACCTGTTGATTTGGGGCCAATCCGCTGACTGGAAGACCTGGAACAACACCTAACAGAAGGTCTAGTGGCCTGTATCAAGGTGTAGAATTTTTTGGAGCTTTACATTCATTTTTTTCACTTCATGGAGTTTGCCGAGTGTTTTTCGCACCTAGAGGGTGTTAAACAGTGCCAGATGTGGCAGCAGCTAGTAATCCAGGAAGCTTACCATGACTTTAAAACATCCAGTTACTGTGTTCCCCGAAAATAAAGACCTAGGATGGTTTTGTCAGGCTGCTCTATATAAGCCCTCCCCTAAATGGAGCTATGGAGCCCGCCACCACCACTTTGTTTTCCTCTACGTATTAATGTATGTGCTGCATGGCATTCGGGGCGCCTCCCTGCGTACATGTACGGTAGTAAGCCGCTGGCCAATCAGATGTTACATGCTGGCCTTTGATTGGCCAGTATCTGATTGGCCGACGAATTACCGTACATCTACGCTGAGCAGCACCCGGGTACCGTACGCACATACCGGAGGGCCGCAGGGGATCGGTAAGAAAAGGAGGGGGTGTTGCTGGTTTGGTACCATAATGGGGGGATGATATGGGCTGAAAGGAGATGATGGGGATATTGGGTACTTCAGGGGGATGATGAGTGAAAATAAGACCTACTGCATCCTTGGGAACAAAAATTTATATAAGACCGTGTCTTATTTATGGGGAAACGGTAAGGCTAAGGTCAGATTAATGTGTTTTGCCGCGCCCCGGGGGGTCGCACTAAAAACATAGGATCTGCCGGCAATAATGCAGTGCTAACGCCATGTTAGCACCGCGTTAACGCTGCTGATGTTATCCTATAGGGAGGTGGGCCTTACCGCGGCTCCAATGCCGGCATCTGATGGAAATCTGACGTTATTTCTTAACGCGAGCAAAGACGCTTTTGGAAATAACGCGAGATTTCATTCAGATGCCAGCATTGGAGCCACAGTAATGCCCGCCTCCCCATAGGTTAACATTAGCAGCGTTATCACGGTGCTAACATGGCGTTAGCACCGCGCTATTGCAGGCAAAGCCTATGTTTTTTAGCGCAACCCCCCGGGGTGCGGCTAAAAACATTAATCTGACCCTAGCCTTAGAGAGCTTAATATTTTGAGACAATGTTTCATGAATTTTTTTATTCTATTTTATTTTATTTTGGCGAGCAAACTTTTATTATTGCCGAGAGTGTCAGAAGCATGCAAGGCCACCTATTCTACACTAATGTGATGGCAGTTCATGTAAAATTAACATGGCAATTATATGCTTCACATCCATTATCTTATAGGTTTGCTCACACTGATGAAACACCATGTTATGGATATTACTTCTTGAAAATGTGAAATCACTATTTCATGTCATAATACTAATAATAATATTAATTTATATAGCGCTGTTAATTCCATAGAGTTTTGCATACATCTGCAACACTGTCCCTCTTGGAGTTCATATTTCATGCTATACATTTACAATACAGACTTTTTGCAAGTGCATAACTGTGTTATATGTATAATTCATATTACAGTTGTCCTTGCATTCTTGCAGTGCCCACTAGCCTTGTTCCGCATTCCAGATAAATTGATGGTGAATGGTGACATAAACTTATTTGTTTTCATGTTTATTATGTCTACTGCAAAGATAATGACTACACCTAAGTGCAACTCAATTATACCTTATGGCCTGGGGAATTTAATTTGTGACAGAGTGTGCAAACCTTCAACTCTGCTACTGATTGCTCGGGTCTGAATCCTGTCAACCATTGAAAGAGGCAGGCCCATTAATCAAAGCAAACACAAAAACCTGTGAATGTCAGTCAGCATCTTCCCGCCATCTTACCTGTGCATTTCCAGTGCCACTCAGGTACACTGTCTGTTACTAAAGTTCAGCTTGGTACCGTGAAGGCATTACGCAATACTTTCATGATGGATCCTCTGCAAGGCATGGCTGACATGGACTTGGAGATTGTCATATTCCTAACCACCCCAAGGGCAGAAGGTGGGTCATACTCTGCAGACCCAAATGCAGAGTGTAATCATGCAGAGGAGATAGAGACATGTGAGCTGGAGCTCCACCATACTACCCACTTTGTGTTTCAATATTTTTTATTGGGTATAAAGTAGGAGACAAAACATTACATAAAGTCAGAACAGAAATCAAAACCAATGTCGGTATCACAAATACTCTCATAAAGGGAGGAAATCATCGAACCTCAGAGTACATTACCGAGACGAGTTCATTGTAGAGAATAAATGCTAGATCAGACCATTTACCATTTACTATTTACATCAATTTACATCAATTAACCAGGACAAAAATAACTTTGAACGAAGGGGAAAGGAGGGGGAACAAATGACGAAGAGAAGTTGCGAAAAGGTAAAGATAAGGGATAAAAGGGAAAGAAAAGAGAAAAAGTAGAAAGAAAAGGGGAATAGGGATGGGAGTCTTTATCAGGCAACCAAGCAAGTTGAGTGTATTGCTACCATATGGGTGAGGAAAATCTGTCACATTTGGGCTTATCAGTTACTGTAGTATAGTCAGGTAGGCAATCGGACTGTATTATGTGTGGACTGAATCCATGGGTCCCACCAGCAGAGCACCATTGCACGACGGGCAGCATCGTGAGCCAACAGGAGCTCATGTTGCAGATGCAAGTTAAGTGCAGTGGTAAGGTCACGAATAGTCGGCAATCTCACAGATCTCCAGCATCTAGCAATACATAATCTTGCTCCGAGCAAGGTGTTTGCCACAATAGGTCGTAAAGGGGAGGGCCAGTCCTCCAAACCCAAGCCCAGGAGAGCCAGAGCTGGGCCTAACTGGAACTGGACCCCTGTCAATGAAATTAGGAGTTGAGCCACAGAGTGCCAGAACTCGCCCAAGGGCAGGCAATCCCAGCACATATGAAGAGATGACCCCCAGTCGGAGCAACCCCTCCAGCAATTCTGGGCCTTCAGAGCATCATGACGCTTGAAGCGGGCCAGAGAGATTGGTGTTATGTAACACTCCAGCTGAACTTTTTTAATTTGCTCTATGTGGTTAATACAGCTTGTATAAGCCGAGCTGCGAAGCGCAGTGTCCTGCCATTGTTCCAGCGTAACGTCAATTTGCAAAGCAGATTCCCATTTAACCATGTACGGTAATTTTTCAGAGCTTCTCAGCCGAGCTAGTGCCCCATGCATAACAGAGACACCATGATCACCGGAGGGAGCCGATTTAAAGTATCTCTGCAACCACGCCATCAACAGCTTTTAGGTCTACCACAGGCCAAGTTACCGTATTCAAAAAGTGTCGTAATTGAAGGCATGGGTAGAAAGCTGTCCTGGGGATAGAGTACCTATCTGCAAGTTCTGTGAAAGATTTCATGGTGTTACCGTCCAGGACCTGATGAACAAAAAGAACCCCACCGTCTCTCCAAAATATAAGGGTGAGGGATCCCACCAGCACTTCCACAGCCTGGAGCGAGATGTCGCGGAAAAGGAAGGCTAACCAGGAGCGTGCATACTGTCGCCAAACCTTAAATAAAGCTGAGATAGCCCCAAGAAGGCTTGAATCTGCCGACCGTTGTAGAAGGTTAATCTCCAGTAAGAGTTTAGTGGATCCGCGAGGAGCATAATATTTCTCGATTTTCATCCACAAAGGTTGGTGCGCGTCCGCCCACCAGAGACTCGCCACAGAAAGGTGAGTGGCCGCGTAATAAGATGTTAGGCACGGGACCTCCATGCCCCCCAGTCGCAGGGGAAGAGAAAGCACCCTCATACCAACTCTATGCGGTTTGTGGCTCCAAATAAAACAGGTCAGAAGCGATTGCAAAGTTGCAATCAAACGTTTAGGGAACATCAGCGGTAAGCACCTAAGCACATACAAGATTTTTGGAAGGTATGTCATCTTGACTATATTTATTCTGGCGACCCATGAGAGAAACAGCCTTTATGGGAGGCAAGTCCCTCCCTGATGGTGCGTGCCAGAATCTCGAAGTTGTGATGTACTATCTTGCCGGTGTGCGCAATCCAGACCCCCAAGTACGGAATACCTTTAGGAGACCATTGAAAGGGAAATTGCGCTCGCAGCGCAGCCATCTGCCCCGAAGGGATATGAATGGGAAACAGCAGAGATTTGGATGTATTTAATTCTATAGTAGGAGGCTGCCGAGAACTCGTCCAGTAGGGCCATAATCCTCGGGACAGTAGCCGACTAGTTCATACTAATAAAAATCACATCGTCGGCATACAACCCGATTTTGTGTTCTATCTTTCCCACGCAAGGGCCCGAAATCATAGGGTCCTGCCTCACTCTGGCCGCCAAAGGCTCCATCACTAGAGCAAAGATCAGTGGCGACAGAGAAAATCCCTGGCGGGTGCCATTCGTAGTAGTGACTGAACCCGACAGGAAGCCAGAAGCCCTGACCCTTGCTGTGGGGGAAGTATAGAGAGCCAACACTGCCTTTTTAAAACCCCCAATAATCCCAAAGCTGTCCAAGACCGCTTCTAGGTACCCCCAGTGCACCCTATCAAACGCCTTTTCGGCATCAAGCAAAATGAGCGCACTGGGGGCCCCCCTCCTTTCCAAAATTTCCAGTAGGTCAACAATCCGCCTCGTGCCGTCCGAGGCCTGCCGTGATGGGATGAATCCCACTTGCTCCGGACCGACCAAAGAGGGTAGCACCTCCAAGAGTCTTGACGCCAAGAGTTTAGCGTAAATTTTTAAATCTCCATTTAATAGTGAAATGGGACGAAAGTTAGCCGGTACATTGGGAGTTTTCCCATGTTTTTGGTATTGCCGAGATCGTCGCCTCCAGCCCCTCTAGTCGTATCCGTCCCCCTTCCCTCCAGAAGGAGAAAAGAGAGAGTAACTGTGGAAGGATTTGCTTTAAGAAGGTCGTATAATAGCGGTACGAAAAACTGTCTGGACCGGGGGCCGAGTTTTTTCTCATGGAGTTGACCACCAAAGCAATCTCTTCGCCTGTAAAAGGCGTGTTTAAACGAGCTAATTGAGGAGCAGTCATCTTAGAAAGACGGGCCGGAGCAAGAAAGGACCCTATCGCCGCAATTGACGGGTGTGGGATGTCAAAATCCCCTTTCAGATTATAAAGGGTCGAGTAATATTCTCTAAAGTGGCCTGCAATGTCAATAGGATTTCTGATCTTCTCTCCCTTAGGGCCCAGATATGGTCAATCTTAGTAGCTTCTCTTTTTTTTTGGATCCTCCTAGCCAAAAGCCTACCTACTTTATCTCCCATACCATAAAAGCGGGCTTTTAGTTTTTTCAGATGGAATTCTGCCTTGTAGAGGAATAAGGAGCGAAGCTCCCGGCGGGTCTCACCCAATTCATACAGAATCTATGGAGTGGGTCCATTTATATGTTGGCCTTCTAAAACTACTATCTTGTTTGTGAGAGACTCCATCTGCTCATCTCTTTCTCGTTTGGCCCTAGCTGCCATCTGTATGAAGTGACCCCTAATAACCGCTTTATGGGCGTACCATAAAATTTCCGGGTCAGTATCCTGAGAGGTGTTAGTCGAAAAGTAATGTTCAAGTTGAGAGTCAATGTGCGCCACACCAGCAGGAGAGCGCAGGAGGTATTCATTCAAAGTCCACGAAGGAGTTGGGGTCACTTGAAGGGCATCCTCAACCTGCAACACGACGGGGGCATGGTCAGACCACGTAATGTGCCCTATAGAGGCACGTCGACACCTATGGAGAGAGAAAGAGAGTCTCCCACCAGAAAGTAGTCCAATCTGCTATAAGACCGAAATCTGGGAGAGAAGTACGTGTAGTCCCTCTCCTCCCCATGAGTGTATCGCCAGATGTCGTGAAGGTGGTGGGTGTATAACAACCCCCCCCATCTGACCCCGGCATAAGGAGGGCCCCGTGCAGTCCAACCTTCTGTGTACCGGGAGATTGAAATCCCCCGCCATAAGGAGACAACCCTTCGACAATTGAAATCCCCCACCAAAAGGAGACAACCCTTCGACAAAGAGTCCAGCTTTGCGAACAGAGCACGAAAAAATTTCAGTTGGCCTTTATTCGGCCCATATACTGAAACAAGTGTAAACGGCTTTCCATTAATCGGGTCCTGGACCACCAAAAAGCGACCCTGATTGTCGTTCCTATTAGCTGAAAAGCGAGGGATCTATGTATAAAAATCGAAACACCAGATTTTTTGTTAGGGGCATTGGCAAAATATTGCACAGGGAACTGTAGGGATTTCATTCTATGATTATCTTGTGTCAAGAGGTGAGTTTCTTGAATGAAGAGGATCTCAGCCTTCATTTTGATAAGTTGCTGCCACACTAAAGAACGTTTTTTCGGGGAGTTCAACCCGTTAACATTAATTGATACACACTGAAAGCTCATGTCAGCGAAAAACTCAAAACACTACCGAGGCGGGTGCAGAAAGGTTCTCCCCCAGTGATCACAGAGCCTCACGCAAGCAGAAGAGCTATTAATACTCCTCTTAAGTAATGTCCGACAAAGCTCCCAAGTTGTGGGAGAGGGTAGGGACAGAGATCAAGTAGAGAATAAAAAGGTAAAGAAAAGGGCACAGAGTGGGGTCAAACACAATACATCAAATCACTCACTCAACGTATATACAAAACTCCCACAGTAAATGCACAAATTCAACAGTAGACTTAGGAACAATTAAGTTTAGTATCCTGGAAGGCAAAAATGAAGAAGGAGGGTGGGAAAGAGCGGGTTAGCAAGAGGGAGGGAGAAGTGAACGTACAGATGATGAGAGAGAATAGAGAGAGTAGAGGTCTGAGAGCATAGAATATCAGTGTTCGCGAGTCGATAAGGAAGACATCAGCCAGGGAACAGTAGAAGAGAGAAGGGGAGTAAGAAAGAAATATGCAGAGGGAGCGTATAGATGTGAGAAAAAGGTTGCCAAAGAGAAAGAAAGAGAAAGAAAAAAAAAAAAAAACCAGCCAGTGTAGAGAGAAACAGCAAGAAAGAGAACGGAAGCGCAGTAACAGCGCAGTGAGAAAGTAAGGAAAGATTGACAGGATAACAAGCAGGAGAGATAGGAAAAGAAAAGAAATGAAGAGGAGATGTAAGAAATGCAGGAAGAGGTTAACAAATTAGAGGCCAATGACTGGAGAGAGAGGTGAATAGAGGGAGACGAGCACAGAATTATTAGCCGAAAGTGTTAACTAGCAAACGATTATTATGAAAAAAAACTGAAAGTAAGAAGAGACCCCCATAAGGGTACTCTGGGACTTCTCAGTGCCTCCCCACACAAGGTGAGAGAGGAACGCTAGGAGCATTGGGGGTATAAAGCGCTCAAGGGCCTTAGACAGACACTCAGGACTCAAGATGTTTTCAAAAGGTCCTTGAGGCTGTGGAGAGAAAATCAAACAAAGCAAAGTTTCCCCGGTGGCGGCCAACACCCTAGGACATGTATATACTCATCACTGTCCCGAGTCAGGGAGGTGGAGGGGTACATTCTCCCCGGTCATGTCGCGTCGCCGAGACCGCAGGAGGAAAGCCTCTTTTCGCCATAAGGTTCCAGTCCAGCAAAGCGGATTTCATCTTGGATGGGGAAGAAAAGAGATGGCGTGATCCTTTATACCGAAATGAAACACTCACAGGTGAGCCCCATGCATAGGTAATGCCCCGGTCTCTCAGAGCTGAACAGTAAGGGGCAGAGTCCCTCCGCCTCGCGAGGGTGCCAGGAGAAAGGTCCGGAAAGAGGGACCACGTTGTATGCGGAGCTTCGGAGGCAGGGTGTTTTCTTAAAGTATGCAATAGGGGATCTCGCAGTTTAGGAGTAGCCAGGTGGATCATCACATCCCTAGCTACATCATTGGGAGCCTTTTTCGAATGTGGGAGCCTATATACCCGTTCAATCTCCAGGCTCGCTGGAGCAGCTGTGGAGAGTATGCGTTGTAGGAAAGGCATCACCGTGGCAATCAGGTCCTCCTCACCCTCCACCTTCAACAATGCCTCTGACCTTAAGATTGCCCCGACGAAGTTTGTCATCAAGGTCCCACATCTTTGCCCTCATGGTGCTCATATCTTGTGACAGTACATGGTGGCTAGCTGCTAGTTCGTTGTGAGCCACCGCAAAATCAGCCATTTTCTCTTCAATCCGGCCAGTGCGTTCACCCATAGTCGTTAAGTCAGCTCTCATTTCCCCCACAATGTCTCTGATATCAGCTTGTATGGATGAACGAAGGTCCACGAGGAGCTTCCGCAAAGCCCCATAAGTAATGGGGGTAGAGTGTTCTTGTGGCCCCCTAGGAGACCGGCCATTAGCTTCGCCACGCGACCCGCTCACAGATCCATGGGAGTGGGGAGAATTGGGGGAACGAGAGCCAGAAGCCGCTGCAAGCGCCATTTTAGAGTTTCTAGTAGTAGCCAGGCGGCTATCGGTCGCAAAGTAGTCTGACTTTCTGCGGGGCTCTGCGGCTTCTGGAGCTCGCTCTGGGCATCTCAAGAGCGCAGTGAGCAAGAACCTTACCGGTGGTCACTGTAGGTGTATAGATTCAGGCGAAATCCACTCAATAAAGTTTGTAGTGTTGTTTACATGCAGAGCAGTATGCTTTATTTTCATACAAGAATCAGTGTCTTTTGTGTTCTGAGGCTCAATTCCCCGTGCACAATGAGTTACTGTCCTGTTGCTGTGGCTCCACAGGCGGGATATGGATCCGTAGGTGCCATCCACTTAGGTGTTAATGTCTTGTTAGCTGTTAAGCCCACTAATGGACCGAGAAGGAGTGTTAGAAAGAATGAGATTCTGCCGAGAGTTTTATGTCAGGAGGTCAAGGGTTAATGTAGATTCTTTCTCAGTTCTTGTAAACCGTTCAGCTACAGCCAGCTACACATTTAACTCAAGCAGTTATAGTTTCTCCAAAGGAGGGGGGTGCTGCAAGTCTATCTCAGTTGCAGAAGGAGATGGAGCAAATGGCTAATTTTCTGTTATCCCCCATGGGCTCTTATCACCTCTCGCAGTGAATCCCAGATTATCACCTGGTCTCTTTAGTGTGATAAAGTTCAGTCATCCAATTCAGTGCCATAAAGTGTTTGCCTCAGATGTAAATGTCCTGCTCCTGTGCCCCTGCGTTGTTCACCCAGCAGCTGCTGTTCTCCCAGGCAGCAGAGCCACATGCAGGATGGGGGCAGTATAAAATTAGGTTTAGTTTTAGTTCAATCTGCACTTTAGGACTAAAATGGGTCCTGATCTCCGTTCAGGGATGGTGTGACTGTCAGCATGAAGTATTATAGGTGAGGTTTGCAGAGTTATTTAGCCAGGATGTCAAGGATGGTGCAGCTGGCAGCAGGAGCAGCCTCATGGTCAGGCACCATTTTAGAGCCTCCAGAAGCAGTCATGGGGCTTTCAGTCACAGGGAAGTCGGTTGCTTTTTGCAGGGCTCTGCAGCCTTTGGATCCCAATCTGGGCAGCTCAAGAGTCTAGTGAACAGGTACCTCACCAAAACAGCAGGGCAGGGACGTTATTTCGCTGTTAAATCCTGGATAATCAGACACCGCCGGAGGAGCTCTCTCTCTATGCGTCCTCCATGTTCCACATCAGGACACGTTCCCCCATACTACCCACTTTGGACCTCATCTGCAATGAGGTGTGGCTCCAATCCTGGGCTCTGATGCCAGCCGCAGACCTGAGGGGCAAGTCAGAGCAGTCAGGTGACACTTTCTCTATGGCATCTGGGACTGGGTGCACCACATTTCAGACTGCTGATCATCTTGCAGCAATGTCTGGCTAGATTCCATCTCCAGTCAGTGTTACAGCTACTGGATCCCATTCCCCAGTATCCCCAGGACCTTTATGTGGAGGACAATGTCTGGCTAGATTCCATCTCCAGTCAGTGTTACAGCTACTGGACCCCATTCCCCAGTATCACCAGGACCTTTATGTGGAGGACCTAGAAGGCACTGTTTCCCAGCCGTGTGGATCACCCTTACTGCCTCCAGAGGCATTGAACTGGGACAAGGCCATGTGGAGACCCTTACCCCCTCCAAGCAATTATCTGGCAAGGCATGAACCAGCCTGTCTTATGTCTTTCTTGAGGAGATTCGACATGCAGATGTCATCGCCTGGGACTGGTTGCATGGGCCTAAGGCTAATGCCTTCATCAACATATGCACCCAAGGCAAGGTGGTGGCATTCCAGCACAATAAGGGGTATGTGTTCCTAGTGGAACTTGGCACTAAGCATCGGTGCTACATCAACTGTTACACCTTGCTGCGTGACAGTCATCCCCAAAGACTACATCTTTGTCGTAGAAGAGGTCACTTTCATGAAGTTGTAGGGTAGCAAGGGATGGTTTGTAGTTGGCGTATATCGGGTTGCCACCTCTGACCACTTCGAGAAGTTGCAGGAGGAGGCCGACCTGGAGAGACGTTGGCATCGGGTGCGGCCCAGGTGTCTCTTGGTTGGCCAGCCAGATGCACCGGAACCCAGAGGGCCTGTCAGTGTTCCCCAATCAGGTCCTCTCTGTCCTATAGGGCATGGTCGTCCCCTAGTTCCTCCATCATCTTCTGCAGCGGTGACCATGAAGGAGTGTGCTGGGGCAGGTGGTGGCAGAGAATGCCCCTACAGGATTACCCCCTGTGACCACCCCACCCCCAAGACCATTCAGCATTAGAGTACCAGGAACAACTGCAACGGGCATGCTTGATATGGCGAGAACAATGGCTGAGCAATGTCGGTGGACCTTACAAAAAGCATGTTGGTGGGTGGGTTGGTGAGATAATTGGCATTTTGGCTAGAGAAGGACTTGTTGGAGATGTTGTTTTTTTCCGTTTCTTCCTTGACCAAGGCCTGTGTTTTTGTTAAAGTTATAATTCCCCTTCCAAAATGCAGCGCAGTTTGCGCTTCTTCCTACTGGGAATACACGCAGCCTTAGGGGTCCAACTGAAAGACCTTAATGGACTGTGGTCTCTAGTTAAACAGTCTGGGTGCTGCTGCTGATCCCTGTGTGACTTGTTATATTTATATACAATGTATATTGTTATGTTTTTGTGTGAGTTAGTCTGTGTGTTACAGTAAAGTTTTTTTTCAGTTCACTCCTTGTGTGCTGGACTGTTTCTGCAAACAGGTGCTTAAATAGTGACAGACTGGCAAACAAGCCACAGGCCTCTGTCCTGACATTCTGGATATGAAAATGCAAGGCACTACACATACATCGGTAGAACAGGGTTGGCCATATGAAGGTCTCTAGGACTGTGAAGAGTGTTTTCAGGATTTCCTTAGCATTGCACAAGATGCTGGAATCACCAGCTGTGTGATGAAATTAGCACCTGTGCAATGCTAAGGAAATCCTGAAAACCTGCACTGTTTGCAGGCCTTGAAGACTGTAGTTGGCCATCCCTGTCGCAGAAGTCTCTGGAAGTTGCCAGGGGGCAAGATGAATCCTCCAGCCCTTTGACTACAAATATGGCTCTTCTTGGACCCTATGCCAACAGTGTGTTGTTTGATTTTTTTTTACGCAGATTTTGAGAATCTGCATTAAAATCTGCATTTCTATCCTGAGGCCAGGAAAGTCTATGACAGGTCAAAAGTGCTGTGCTGTACCCACATTGCTTTTTTATTTCCTTGCACATGTGGTTAAGATTTCTTTTTTTCTACCCCAATATCTGCACCAAATCTGCAAGGAAAAAAAAACACAGCTTAGTCCTTCTGAACTCTTAGACTTTGCTGGCTTCAGGATAGACATGCAGATTCTCAATCTTCTTAAAAAAAAAAGCATCACACAATATGCTGGGGCCACAGCGGGATTCTCTGCTGAGTGATGCCCGCTGTGTAACCTGACACAGCCTGAGAGAAGTCATGATGAGGATGTCTGAGGTTCATGAGCGGGCCTGCAAGCATGCTGAGTGTGACAATGGCGTTGAAGCTTGCTAAGTAATAATGTAGGAATATCTGTGCCAAAACAGTGGGGCCCCACTGTTAAACCATTTGAGCTGTGTTTAGCAGTTTTTAGTCCCCCTTTAAGCTGTTTTCTAGGCCATTCATTTTTCCTCCCATTGATTTTAATTGGGTTCAGTGATGACTTTACCAATCAGTGCACAGCTCCCAAAATACACGCACCGAAATGATGCGAGTGTAAAATTTAATAGAGGAAAAATTAGCTTGGGTGCCAATCTGTGATGTACGTCACTGATCAGCGCTCAGCTCACAAAACGCACACATACGAAGTGGTGTGAAAAAAAAAATACTGCATCCTTAAATGGGGAAGTGGAAAAAGGGGAGGTAGGATTTAGGAGATTCTGTGGTAGTCACAAAAATAAATCACACACACGGCAGCAGCTCCACTGGGCCCAGCAGGCAAACAGCAACACAGGGGTAACACAACTGCTCTGCATATTCCTGACTGGAAAGCAGACTTGTCCGGGATTTGCCTAAAATCTGTTTGTGTATCTAGGCTGCAAAACGCTAAAGGCCCTGTTACACCAGCTGACACCGCCGGAGATGTCGGCGGCAACTGGTGGGTGCGCGGACATTTTTGGCGCCCCACCAGTGTCGCCGGCCCCCGTTTACACGAGGAGACATCTCTAGTGATGGTCCGACAAGCTCAGAGGCGGCATCGCCTCCGGGGTTTCTCAAAACCCCAGCGGCGATGCAGGACAATGGGAGCCTATGGCTCCCATCGTCTGTCAGCTCGCTGGCAGCCAGTACATGGGGTGATGTGTACACATCTCCACAGATCGGCCGGCTGGTTTCACATCACTGATATGAAACCA
Organism: Allobates femoralis; assembly: GCA_033576535.1. NCBI lineage: Eukaryota > Metazoa > Chordata > Amphibia > Anura > Aromobatidae > Allobates > Allobates femoralis. The sequence goes on from JARQOC010000001.1 coordinate 395,343,601, forward strand.
GGCGAGCTGTCACAGCCGCCAACATCGCCCCTTTACATTAGGCGACATAGGGGCAATGTGGCCGCCGATAGGCCACGCCCCTACGTCGCCTATGGAATCGGCGGCGATGAGGGCTGGTGTGACGGGGCCTTAGCAGTTTGTAATTTACACTCTGTTAGCATTTTGCATGGTTACCTAGATATCATGATTCAGTGTGTATGGAGGAGCTGCTCACCCCTGTCTAGAAGCATGTTGTTTTGGAGCCTGGCTGTAACGTCAAAACTGGATGTTTACACCCAGTCCCCAGCATGCATGCATGCTCCAGTCCCCAGCCTTCCCGCCCCAGTCTCCAATAGGACCACCCCCATTCACCTATGTAGACGCTGATTGAACCGCATCACTGTGGAGAAGCCACCCCTCTGTGAAGGAGGTGAACCGCTCTGTATCCATGCTGTGGTGTGTGCGCAGTCCTCTTCTTCACCATGCCCGGGCTGTCACTGAAGCGATCCTCTCTGCATCACTGCCACTTTGAAACAGATGACACACCGCAGCAGTTTCACACAGCGGTTCATCTCCTTCACATAGGGGCGGCTTCAGCACAGTGATGCATAGAGAAAGAGATGACAGTCAGTCAGTGCAATATGGTTCTATCGGCTTCTACATAGGTGAATGGGGGTGGTCCTATTGGAGACTGGGGCAGGTTTGCTGGAGACTGGATGTAAATGTCCATTTGTGACATTACAGCCAGGCTCCAAAACATGCCTCTAGTCAGGGGGTGAGCTGCTCCTCCACACACACACTGATTTGTGATATCTAAGTAACCATGCAAAATGCTTACATGTTGTAAATTACAAACTGTTAGCATTTTGCAGCCTTTTAATTTTTAATGCTTTACTGAGAACTCTGGTGCGGGGGAGATGTCAAAACACTCCAGGGCATTGAGGCAGGATGGCCTGCTTTCGGGAACAGTAACCAGCTTCATTCGATTAACAACTTCTTTTGACACTCTTGATTGTTCTCCTGCAGGACATGACAGTGTGTCCTTTGCGGAAAATCACTTCAAACTTCGTATGGCTGGCTAATGTTTGGATGGGATTAATATTTTATTAAAAATGAACTTTTATTTGATATGCAAAAGGAAGTGGTTTGGTGCATCCTAGGCATGGACTATGTCTTGGTGCCATGTCACACCCTCCTATTTGCATAAAAATGGCAGTACATTACATTGGTTAACTTGTGTCTGAGGCCCAGAGTGAGCACTGGATTTTTTTTTTTTTTTTTTTAAATCAGATAATTTTTATTCATTTTTTCCACACAGATTAATACATACCAATATCAAAATAACCCCATACCACCCCTGTTCATAACCAGCTATTACAACACATATGACCTATGTAGCATATCTTCCACCAATGTTGTTCTATGTATTCAGACAACGCATCATAGTTGTAGACCTTCAACTACAGTCCAGCTGTCAGGTCCGGATAGCATGTGCATTCCCGTCTCACCTAGGCCTACTACCTCCCCACAGCCATGCCGTCCAGATTTTATCGAATACCCCGGTCTTGTTCCTTTTCTGGTATATGCTCTCTTCCATGCATATTATATAATCCACTTGTTGAATATACTCCTTCCTAGAAGGGGGCTCGGCCCTGATCCAGCATCGAGCAATCACTTTTCTAGCTAAATATAATACCTCTATCCAAGCACACACACCAGGGGGAGCCCTGTATTTTAAAACTGCACTAAGCAGCCCAGTAAGTGACACATCACTGGAATCAGGGTTTCTCTATATCAGCTCTTAGATTAGGTGTCAAAAATATAATGACAGATTCCCTTTAATATTTGCAATTTATCCTCTAAGAACAAGCTCTCATATCTGTATATGAATAAAAAAGTGTTGTGACTCTCAGACTGCAGACATACAAAGATGAGGGAAATAGCTACAATCTAATTGGGTAAACATGCCCATAACATGTTTTAATTCTTACTCATATTTTTCTGTACAGGTGGACTTTGCAAGCCAGTGATTTCAAGGACTCCCCTCTGTTTGTTCCCTTGATACTCGGCAGCAGTGATGCAAAGGAGGCACCCCAAAACACAGGAAATATCTCATGAATGTGGTTTCTACAGGTTTTGTCAGGGTTCAATGTTTACGATTGTATTTCCTGCATCCAACTGTGATTTTTAAGCTGCCAGTTTAAAAGCCTCTTCAGTGATTGTAGGAGCACCTAACGAGAGGCGGATATACTGTACACCCAGAAGAACACTTGGGAAAACAGACTTCTAATGGCCATGGCTGACACTGGCCTCTAAACACTACAACCAGGCCATGATTATACTGCATTTCACTTTCTGCAGTGTACTTGTGTTAAAGTTTAAAAAGGACATTTTTCAAGAAAGGTTGATGGTTTCACAACAAATGTGTGTCACTTGAACCAGTTACAGTCTTATCTAACTATAAATATAGTTGTTTAAAATATTCTATTTTACAAAATGTTTGATTTATATTCAGGATAAAGCATCTCATTTATGAACAGATTCTATTTATAAGTTTTAATGAAAAGAATCCCAGATTTCATTTTTTGAGTACATATTTTTGAGGAATTTTAAATGGTATTTAAAATAGATAAACGTTGCATTAAGTGCTTTTTATGCCATGCATTTTTAAAACTGGAAAATAATATTGGGATGGTGTCTAAACAATAGCTTTAATTAAATTAATCAGTTCTTTAGGATGCAGGTTCACAGGAGCATATTTTTGTTTAATATTTTATTAATAGTTTGGACAATATGCATCGATTTCATGATCGATTATCAATATCCAATATGATTGTGTTGTAGTTGAGGGTATCAATATATTCTTCAATATCAGGACAAGGCTATATCATCAACCATGCAATGTAATTTGTAAAATAAAGTTGCCACCTCCAAATATGGGTGACCTCATTCCTCAGGAACATGTAATGACAACCATATTCCAGCATTTTACCTTAAGTTAAATATGGCCAACCATGAAACTGTTTATCTAAAATTTTAAAAGCTAAATAACCTGATTTATTTTTGCTTTTACAATGCACTTAATCATTTTATGGTGTCAATTAAAATCATACGGTGAATATCCTTAATAAAATTATTTGTATATACAAGCAAATCTTTTTTCTACTACTTTATTGCCAATCAATACACTGCAGAGAAGTATATACTTGATGTGGAAGGCAGAATAACCTTTTGGGAGAAATGTTCGGACAGTGCTTTTACCACCACCTTGTCCTTCACTATTAATAGGCGGGATCATTTGCAGGAAAGGTCACTGTAGATGGCCTAAAGGAGAGAGACACATTGCAAACATATATATAATATTGTGAGGTTAGCACATGCCCAATGCACCCGGAGGACTCGCAGCGTAATTTATACCAAACAACCGTGTGTTAAAGTAAAAGTCCAGCAGTTTATAAAAGTGCTTCATAAACTGCATGTAGTGCATAGTTCATACATATGTGGGAAATATACATCATCTCTGACTGTCCCAATGGCTGGTATAATACACATATATACTGATCAGCACATAGGAGGAAATCACTGACCTTAGGCCCAGGTGAGAGACCTCCTGCTCCTGGAGGTTCACAGACTCTTGTCTGCCCGGACTCTGACCGGGATTTGGCTCTCTGAGCTCCGGGATGAACCTGGCTTCCCAAGGTCTCTTCACCTGTCATATGATGTGGTAAAACATCTCATTCTGATCATAAAGCTCTCCACATCTTGTGTGAAGGAACTGTTCTGATGTCACAGCCCATGTGACCAGGAAGGAGTCTGCTTAAGTCTGGTGTGTCACGCCAACAGGCGGAGACAGGTTTCAGACACTCCCCGGGCTTTCAAACCTGCATCATAGCACATGTAATGCCTTACCCTCTACGCCCGAGTTAATAACTGCTGTTAGCTATAACAAAATAGTATTTGAATATGTCATATTAATGACCTGTAGGAAAATAGAAGCTGAGCTGTGATTGGTTGCTATAGGAATATATAGTGCCCTTCAGCAGAGGTATTCAGGGCCCCTCAGCAGGAGTATATAAGGCCCCTCAGCAGAGGTATATAAGGCCCCCCAGCAGGGGTATACAGAGCCCTCCAGCATTGGTATACAGGGCCCCCCAGCAATGGTATACAGGCCCCCTCCCTAGTATCTGGCCCTCATGCTGCGGCACATGTTAAAATAACAAACATTTTATACATTACCTTTCTGGCAACTCCTTGCTTGCAGCGCCGCGTCCTCCGGTCTCCCGGCTTCTTCCTGCTTGTGCCGGTGTCATGTGACCATCGCAGCAGCAATGATAGTGCAGCCTCCTCTCTCCAGATAGTGCAGCCTCTATATAGTGCATCCTCCTCACTCCATATAGTGCAGCTTAATCTCTCTATATAGTGCAGCCTCATGTTGTGCAGCCTCCTCTCTCCATATAGTGCAGCCTCTTCTCCATATAGTGCAGCCTCATCTCTCTATATAGTGCAGCCTCCTCTCACTATATAGTGGAGCCTTCTTTCTATATAGTGCAGCCTCCTCTCTCCATATGATGCAGCCTCCTCTCCATATAGCACAGCCTCATATTGTGCAGCCTCCTCTCTCCATATAGTGCAACCTATTTCTTCATATAGTGCAGCATCCTCTCTCCATATAGGGCAGCCTCATCTCTCCATATAGTGCAGTGTCCTCACTCCATGTAGTGCAGCTTAATCTCTCCATATAGTGCAGCCTCCTCTCTCCATATAGTGCAGCCCCATAACTCTCCATACTGTATAATGCACCTCTCTCTCTCATATGGTGCAGCCCCATCTTTCCATATAGTGCGACCTCATATAGTGCAGCCTCCTCTCTCCTCTCATATAGTGCAGCCTCATGTCTCCATATACTGCAGCCTCATATGGTGCAGCCTCATCTCTCTATATAGTGTGGTCTCATAGTGCATCCTCCTCCATATAGTGCAGCCTCATAACTCTCCATACTGTATAATGCACCTCTCTCCTCTCATATGGTGCAGCCTCATCTCTCCATTTAGTGCAGCCTCCTCTCTCCATATAGTGCAGCCCCATAACTTTCCATACTGTATAATGCACCTCCCTCCTCCTTTCATATGGTGCAGCTCATCTCCCCATATAGTGCAGCTCATCTCTCCATATATGCACTCATAACTCTCCTTACTGTATAATGCACTCTCTCTCTCATATGGTGCAGCCATCCTCCATAGAGTGCATCCTCATCTCTCCTATATGCAGCTCCTTTCCATATAGGGCAGCCTCATATAGTTCAGCCTCATCTCTATATAGTGTGGTCTCATAGTGCATCCTCCTCTATATAGTGCAGCCTCATCTCTCCATATAGTGCAGCCTCCTGTCTCTATATTGTGCTGCCTTCTCTCTCCATATAGTGAAGCCTCAAATACTGCAGCCTTCTCTCTCCATATAGTGCACCTTCATCTCTCCATATAGTGCAGCCTCATATAGTGCAGCCTAATAAAGTGTAGCCTCATCTCTCCATATACTGCAGCCCCATAACTTTCCATACTGTATAATGCACCTCTCTCCTCTCACATATGGTGCAGCCTCATATAGTGCAGCCTCCTCTCTCCATATAATGCAGCCTCAAATAGTGCAGCTTCATCTATCCATATATTGCAGCCTCCTCTCCATATAGTGCAGCCTCATAACTCTCCATACTTTATAATGCACCTCTCTCCTCCCACCATAGTCCTCTGGCCACTATGTAAAAAAATAAATCTGTACTTACCTCTCCTCATTCCCCTGCTGCTCTGGTCTCCTTTGCTGAAAACTCAGGAGGCTGCAATGCTGGTGTGCGTTCCACTGTGGAACACATAAAGCAGCAAGTGCCACCTACTATTGTGGAAGTGTCGGCACCAGCCTGGTGTATGTGTGCCACAGTGGAATGCACAAGGAAACCTGTCTGGTAAGAGGAAGCAGAGAGGAGGTGTGTCCGGCAGTAGTTGGAAGCAGGAGGGTCCCCCTCCCCTCCTCTCCCTGACACACGGGCCCCAAAGTGGCGTGTGCTGCCACAGCTGGTGGCGCGAACCCCGTCGCAGCCGCGACCGCGATCATTACGCCCCTGCCTGCAGTGCACTTTCTACATTATCATGTATACTACATTGGAGGATGCACATGAAAAGAAATTCATTCTTTTATAGTCCTGATTTGTGTTTGGCATGTGGACTGTACCTGTTGGTAAAATGTGGGTACAGATCCTGCATTTCTTATTGTTACAGGGGAATGTGCCGTCTGTGATGGTGATGTGAGGACACTTCTGACGAGGAGATTCCTTAAGTTGGAGAGCAGTGGCAGTTCTGGAAATATTGTTTTCAGTGTATGGTCTTTGTGGAATATGGTTTGAAGATCAGCACCAATTTTCCTTAGGATGTTCATGTGAAGGTTATATGTTACCACAAGAAGCACCGTTATCCTCCCTGTTTGTAATCCAGGAGTCTGCTTCTTGGGTTCCTTGTTGCTCTGTGGATCTGTTCATCTATTACCAGTGGATGGTACTTGTAGGAATGTTTTCCTCAGTCATAGCAGGTGTAGTTTTCTGGTGTAGTTTTGTATCCTCATTGTCTGAACAGATTTGAAAGTACTTCAGAGCTTGACTGTAGATTATTGATCTTTTTGTGTGTCTTGGATGAAAGCTGTGAAAAGAAATGGTGCACGGCATATACTGTAGATACTAGGTGCTCACCATGGCATGAATCAACAAATTAAATTAAGAAAAAGACACGGCATATACATGGGAGCTCACCACTACTGTATAAAAGTGAATAAAATATTTAATTTTTATTATGCACTTCTGCGTAAAAGTGTTAATAACATTTAAAATGCACAAACATGTATAGGGTTTTCAAGGTCAACATAATGTACAATACATAAAAACAGTAAGCTCTTAAAAATAGTAAGCTCTGGTTACAAATACATCTACACCGCCATATGGTATTCGTTGTACAGATAATAGCCAAATAAATAATTAGCTGTAAAGCAGTGTATACCAATCTATAACACAATTCCCATCTATACCTGGCCAGGTTCAGATGCAATCAGTTATTGATTACCACTATCAAATAGCCTCAACTTTAATATAGGTTATACAGAATAACAGATCATATTCATTAATGGAGGAAAGTACAATCCGCACTATTAGACGCCCCAAATGGATGTTATTTATTCCACTAAATGAGGCATGTACACATCAGCAGGGCTGCCACTAGGAATTTCGGGGCCCTTTAAGCCCCCGTCACAAGTAGGAGCGTGGCCTATCGGCGGCGACATCGTCCCTATGTCGCCTCATGTAAAGGGGCGATGTCGGCGCCAGCGGGCGGTCGCCTGGTTTCAGAGCAGTGCTCTGGAACCAGGCGACCATCATGGGGCGATGTGCACACATCGCCCCATGTAACCATCCGCTGGCGACCTGTCAGGCGATGGGAGTCGTAGGCTCCCATCTGTCCTGCATCGCCGCTGGGGTTTTCAGACACCCTGGCAGCGATGCCGCCTGTCAGCTTGCCGGGGCGGGGCTGGAGATGTTGGCCCGTGTAAATGGGAGACGGCGACGCTGGCGGGGCGCCCAAAACGTGTGCTCACCCACCAGTCGCCGCCAACATCCCCAGCCTCGTCGCCAGGTATGACGGGGCCTTTACTAGCAAGATTTCTTATACACCGTCCACGACAGCATTGGAGGATGTCGTCCAAGTCCTGTTGGGAGACAGGAACACAGAGAGGTTAAAAGCCACTCCCCACCGCCAGTTCACTAGTGTTTTTCTGTCCCCCTCGGGGCAGGAAGAGGTCCTGCACTGCTGCCAGGGCTGGCAGGAGCAGCATTGTTTTTTGATACTTGCTGGGCCTAGGCTGGGCCACGGGTCCATCTCCTCCTACTTCCTGGGCAGACCCAGTCTTCCTGCGCTCTCAGGGGCAAAGCAGGCAGGGTACTGGAGTGCCGGAGGCCTGCTACAGCTCTCCGGCATCTCCCTCCTCCAGATGGTGCGGTCCCTAGGCGTGCGCAGTGTAAGTAACGTCGGACACGTCACTTCGGTAGCGGGGGCAGCGTGGGGCTAGCGATGGCGCTGGCTCCAGCAGGTGCCTGGGGTCTGGACTGCACGAAATGCACGCCGATTGGCCTGCTCTGACCTTGGAGGAGGGAGGGAACATCCTGTTCATTGCTGGGGACACGGTCCTTTCCTTAAAGGCCCCGCCAGAAGCACGATCAGGTAAGGCTGATCCCAATAGAGGGTGGAAAAGCTTCAGCTGCATCTGCAGACCCCAGCGCACCCCCGGCTCATGTAAGTGCTTAGGGGGTTGGTCATTTGTGGGTAACCTGATATAGGACCCCTTTAGTTACCCTGGCTCCCCTCTGACAAGGGCCAAGTAGCAAAGAGGTTAAGCCCCCACCATCCAGGAAGTGCGGTGTATGTGCCACCAAACTGGCCCCTTCCTATAAGAATACACTGTGAAAGAGGGAGAAATGGCGCACATAGGGTCTTATCTGTGTAGTGAAGGATGTAGCTCGGTGTGTGATACACTCACCTTTGAAGGTTGTGCCAGTTCACAACACCTATTAATCACAAAGAGCCAGGCTTCTGCACCTCCTAAAGGATCCAAGGTGTGTAAAAAAGAAAAGGAGTTTCCACGTGCGCTTCATCTCCTGATGAAGTGAGGAGAACCTCACGAAACGCGTTGAGATTTTACAAATAAAGATTCTTGGATCAAGCTTTCAAGTCCAATCAATACCCGGGGCAGCGCACGTGGAAACTCCTTTTCTTTTTTACACACCTTTGGTCCCTTTCTATAAGAAGACGTTGTGCCAACCATGTACCTACAGCGTGGTCAGGGAGGAACAACCCTCCTTGCTGGACGAGCTGAAGCCTATGGTTAGGCATGAAGTTCAGGCAGTCAGGCAGAAGGTCCAGGCATCCATCTCTGCTCTGCCCCTTTACTTCGCCACTTCCAGGCCTTCCCCTCCTAAGAAAAGGAAGCTCCAGGAAGATGAGTCAGATGAGGCCCTTGAGAATGCCCAGAGTTTTTTGTCTGGAGAAGACGAGGACATGGTCTCCGTCTCCTCTGTTAAACCGAGAGAGCCTGGGAGATATTACTTTGAGCACATGGATGAATTGCTGTCCTCCGTTAGAAGTACAATGGGTGTTGAGGAAGTGGAAACCCCTTGTTCTGTTCAGGATGAGATGTTCCGGGGTCTGAAATCTCCCAGACAGCTGGGCTTCCTGGTTCATGATCCGGAAGCTCATCCACGGAGAGTGGGAGTCTCCTGAAAACCCTTGATCACTCCCTCTGAATAAAAACACTGTTTCCCCTTGGAGGGAATTAGTCCCTACCAGTAATTCCTTTTCTTGGAGCCTTCCACAACAGCATCTATTACCCTCCCTGTGTGCTGTTAGATTCCAATTTGTCTTGTCAGGTAAACCATTACTAAGGTGATCTTGGTAAACACTGGTGAACTGGCAGGGGGGAGGGGCTTTTACCTCTCTGTGTTTCTGTCCCCCAACAGGGCATGGACGACATCCTCCAATGCTGTCGTGGAAGGTTCCAAGAAAAGAAATTACCGGTAAGGACTAATTCAGTTTTTGAGGCCCCCCTGAGACTCTACCCCTATCTCCGCCTCCACCAAGCTCCACCTCCACCCAGGCTCCGCCTCCACCCCTCGAATCTCCCATAGTTTCACCGCATACTATTGGAAAAACTCCACGTCTGCACCACATCCTCAACAATCACACATTAATCTTGTTCTATACATTGTTCTTTATTAGCGCTGAGGAGGGATGTGAACAATAAATGCCACATGAGGCAGAAAAAAATCTTTTGGTGTTATTCATTACCTTGTACAGGGGTGGGGAACCTTTTTCCTGCTAGGGGGAGGACATTTGGAAATTTCCACTATCATTCAGGGGCTGCACATCACCATGAAAATTACCCAGCTACATTTAATTAATTAACTCACCTAATTTGATGGCTGCAGCTGCTTCTCTGTGCACCTGCGATGTTTGATATCTGATCTTCCAGGTTTGCTTTGGTCTGGAGCGCAGTCGACTTTGTGACAATAAGTTTTGTGAGTCAAATACATCACGTAGGAGACTGCTAATATACATCATACAGGAGACACTTAGGCTGCCTTCACATTTGCAGATGCCTCCACAGCGTTCTGTGGAGGCATCTGCAAGCATCTGCATGCAGACCGCAGCCCCTATCTTTATAATGGAGCGCACGGTGTCTGCAGATGCTTGCAGATGCCTCCGCAGAACGCTGCGGAGGCATCTGCAAATGTGAAGGCAGCCTTAGGGCATATACAACACTGCAGAGGGCTAGGGGGCCCACAGGTGAGCTGAGCTCTGCGGGAGCCACAGGAATGTATGATCTCTCCCAGGGCCCCCACCCATTGAGGGGGTGTGCTGAGCTCTGGAGGCAGGAGCCACAAGCTTCCAGAAAATGGCAGCGGATCTCGATTATTTATTATCATTTGAATATTTTGGGCTAAAAATGTTTGTAATTGGGTTTCAGCAAAAGTTTTACTTCCTTACAGCCTGTGTGTGACACTGATTTAACTAAAATCCAAGGAGAGAAAATGCCTAATGAAGTGGCGGTTTTATGCCACGAAACACATAGGCTAATAAAGAAGACTTGAGACCATTCTTCTGTGGATGCATGTCAGCGCGGTTTGACAAGCCCGACTCCATTTTCTCTCCTTTCATTTTCAGTGTGTTCCAGTGGGGCACCAGCAGCGGCCATACATTACAAGTTTATTCCCAGTTTGTTGTGACTCACACAACTGTTCCAGGTGAGTCATACTGATTGGGGGTATTGGGATTTTACATTAAACCTTCTTTCATAGTTTTTAAAGTTGAAGGAAGACTTTAAGTCCATCTAGTTCAACCCATAGCCTAACTTGTTGATCCAGAGGAAGGCAAAAAAAAAACCATGTGGCAACACTAGCTCCACATTGGGGGAAAAAATTCCTTCCTGACTCCAGATATGGCAATCAGACTAATTCCTTGGATCAACGCCCTATCAAAGGATCTAGTATATATAACTGGTAATATTATAGTTTTCAAGAAAGGCATCCAGGCCCTTCTTAAATGTTAGTAGTGAGTCACTCATTACAACATCATGTGGCAGAGAGTTCCATAGTCTCACTGCTCTTACAGTAAAGAAACCACGTCTGTGATTATGATTAAACCTTCTTTCCTCCAGACGTAGAGGATGCCCCCTTGTCCCCGTATCAGGCCTAAGAGTAAAGAGATCATTAAAAAGGTCTCTGTACTGTCCCCTCATATATTTATACATTATTATAAGATCACCCCTAAGCCTTCGTTTTTCCAAGCTAAATAACCCCAAGTTTAATAACCTGTCTTGGTATTGCAGACCCCTCAGTCCTCTAATAACCTTGGTCGCTCTTCTCTGGACCCGCTCTAGTTCAGCTATGTCTTTCTTATACACCGGAGACCAGAATTGTACACAGTATTCTAAGTGTGGTCGCACTAGTGATTTGTATAGAGGTAAAATTATGTTCTCCTCATGAGCTTCTATGCCTCTTTTAATGCATTGCATTATTTTATTTGCCTTTGCAGCAGCTGCCTGACACTGGCCACTAAATGTGAGTTTGTCATCTACCCATACACCCCCAGGTCTTTTTCCGTGACAGTTTTGCCCAGTGTTTTACAATTAAGCACATAATTATACCTTTTGTTTCCTCTGCCCAAGTGCATGACCTTACATTTATCCCCACTAAAGCTCATTTGCCATTTATCAGCCCAAGCTTCTAGTTTACATAAATCCTCCTGTAATATAAAATTGTCCTCCTCTGTATTGATTACCCTGTAGAGTTTAGTGTCATCTGCAAATATTGAGATTCTACTCTGTATGCCCCCTACAAGGTAATTAATAAATATATTAAAAAGTAGTGGGCCCAACACTGACCCCTGTGGTACCCCACTGTTAACTGTGACCCATTCAGAGTGTGTTCCATTAATAACCACCATTTGTTTCCTATTGCTAAGCCAGTTTTTAACCCACTTACACATATTTTCCCCTATCCCCATTGCTCTCATTTTATGTATCAACCTTTTGTGTGGCACCGTATCAAAAGCTTTGGAAAAGTCCATATACACCACATCCACTGCATTTCTTTGGTCCAGTCCAGAACATACTTCTTCATAGAAGCTTATCAGATTAGTTTGACAGGAACGGTCCCTCGTAAAACCATGTTGATATTGGGTCATGAGGTTATTTTTCTTCAGATACTCCAGTATAGCATCTCTTAGAAAACGCTCTAGGATTTTACCCACAGTAGAGGTTAAGCTTACTGGCCTATAATTTCCAAGTTCAGTTTTTGTTCCCTTTTTGAATATTGGCACCACATTTGCTATATGCCAGTCCCGTGGTACAGACCCTGTTATTATGGAATCTTTAAAGATTAAAAATAATGGTCTATCTATGACAGTACTTAATTCCTGCAGTACTCTGGGGTGTATCCCATCCGGGCCCGGGGATTTGTCAATTTTAGTGATTTTTAGACGATGCCGTACTTCCTGCTGGGTTAAGCAGGTGACATTTAATTGACAGTTTGTGTTATCACTGATCATATTGTCTGTCATGGGATTTTCTTGTGTAAATACTGTTGAAAAAAAGTCATTTAGCATATTGGCTTTTTCCTCATCCTCATCCACCATTTTACCCAGATTATTTTTAAAGGGGCCAACACAATCATTTTTTAGTTTCTTACTATTTATGTAGTTTAAAAAATATTTTAGGATTATTTTTACTTTCTCTGGCAATGAGTCTCTCTGTCTCTCTTTGCTGCCTTGTTATTTAATTTTCTGTATTTATTTAATGCCTCATCACTACCTACTTGCTTTAATTCCCTAAATGCTTTCTTTTTGTCACTTATTGCGCCCCTTACAGCCTTACTTAGCCATAGTGGTTTCCTCCTATTTCTAGCATGCTTATTGCCATAGAGTATATATTGTGCACAGGCCCTACTCAGGATGCTAATAAACGTCTCCCACTTGCTTTGTGTACTTTTATGTCTCAGGATATCATCCCAGTTTATTGCACTAAGATCATCTCTCAACCGTTGGAAATTTGCCTTCCTGAAGTTTAGTGTCCTTGTAGCCCCTCTACTACAAATCTTATTACAGGATACTTGATAACTTATTATTTTATGATCACTATTACCCAAGTGATCTCCAACCCGTATATTTGATATGCGGTCTGGCCTGTTGGTTAATATTAGGTCCAGCAGTGCCCCCCTTCTTGTTGGTTCCTGAACCAGTTGTGAAAGGTAATTGTCTCTCATAGTTGTCAAAAACCTATTACCTTTGCCGGAACTGCAGGTTTCTGATCCCCAATGTATTTCAGGGTAGTTGAAGTCCCCCATAATAATGACTTCTCCCTGAGTCGCTGCTTCATCTATTTGCTTTATGAGGATATTCTCCTCCACCTCCATTATTGTTGGGGACTTATAACAAACCCCTATCAGTAATTTATTATTTTTCCCCCCTCCCCTTATCTCCACCCACAGAGACTCTACATTTCCATTAGATTCACCTATATTATCACGCAGCATGGGTTTTAAGGATGATTTTACGTATAAACATACACCTCCTCCTCGCTTATTTGTACGGTCATTTCTGAACAGACTATAGCCCTGTAAATTAACAGCCCAGTCATGGCGCTCATCCAGCCATGTCTCCGAAATCCCCACCATGTCAATTATTTTCCAACAAAATCAATTCTAATTCCTCCATTTTGTTGGTGAGGCTCCTGGCATTAGTGTACAAGCACTTTACGCATCTCTCTTTAACTCTATTCCTCCCTACTATATTGACTGTTCTAACCCCACCCCCCATGCCACCCCCAATTTCATTAATTGTGCCCAGGTTACTATTTACACTATCTTCCCCTCCTGTACAATGAATACCCTCCCCCCCCAATCCCTAGTTTAAACACTCCTCCAACCTTATAGCCATTTTCTCCCCTAGCACAGCTGCACCCTCCCCATTGAGGTGCAGCCCGTCCCTAGCATAGAACCTGTAGCCAACAGAGAAGTCGGCCCAGTTCTCCAAGAACCCAAACCCCTCCTTCCTACACCAATTCCTGAGCCACGTATTTATCTCCCTAATCTCCCGTTGCCTCTCTGGTGTGGCGCGTGGTACAGGCAGTATTTCAGAGAATACTACCTTGGAGGTCCTTGCCTTAAGCTTGCAGCCTAATTCCCTGAAATCATCTTTAAGGACCTTCCACCTACCTCTAACTTTGTCATTTGTGCCAATGTGCACCATGACCGCTGGGTCCTCACCAGCCCCTCCCAGTAATCTGTCAACCCGATCAGCGATGTGCCGGACTCGAGCGCCAGGTAGGCAGCACACTGTTCGACAATCCCTGTCTTTGTGACAGATTGTCCTATCTGTTCCCCTAATAATTGAGTCCCCCACTACCAGCACCTGTCTTTCCTGCCCTGCTCTCCTGTCTTCCCCCTCACTGGAGCAGACACTCCTCTGGCTTTCAGAGGTCATGCCCTGCTGCAGCAGTGCTGTACCTGAACTCACATCCCCCTCATCTGCCAACATAGCAAATTTATTGGGGTGTGCCAGATCAGGGCTAGCCTCCCTGGCACTCTTCGCTCTACCCCGCCTTCTAACTGTCACCCAGCTGGCTACCTCACTGTCCTGCAGCTCCATACTACTATCCTCCCCCACATCTATCCCATTGAGCAGCTGTTCAGTGAGCAGCAGACTCCTTTCCATATTGTCTATGGATCTCAGCGTTGTCAGTTGTTCATTTAGATCCAGTATCTGGCTTCCAAATGCACAACATACTCACATCTCACACAGCAGTATGCACCCTTGACCGGCTGTTCAAGGAATGCATACATGTGGCAAGATGTACACTGGATGGCATTGCCAATCATGGAGCTCATTTCCTAATGGGGATTGCACCAGACAGAAATGATAAGTATAAAGAAATGCAAACTATTAATAAAATACAAGCAGCAATTCAATAAGTCCTCCCTTCCAAACTCCCTGAATCCAAAGTCACTGAATCACAAGTCACACACTTACTTCCGTCCGCACTTACGCTCCCGGTTACACTAAGCTCGCGGTCACATTCGCTAAGAACTAAGATTTCATTTTTTTTTTTTCTTAGCAGAAAACTCAGCCTACAGCTCAGTTTACTTCCAAAGGACTGAAGCCCCAACAAGCTGCTACTTATAAACCCTTAATTATGCACACCCACCCTTAATTAACCCCTTGTAAGTATAGCTACACCACAGGTTTTAAGTGTAAAGTAGTTAACCCTTTAACTTACAGGCAGTAAAATAAGAGACTATAAACTTGTAGACAGAAAAGAAAGTTAAGAAAGCCCAATAAAATTAAAAAGATTAAAAAAAAGCAGTCAGCAATTCACACTGGTATTTGTTGCAGGATTCCCAAATACCTCCTCACTGAATCACAAGTCACACACACTTACTTCCGTCCGCACTTACGCTCCCGGTCACACTAAGCTCGCGGTCACACTCGCTAAGAACTAAGATTTAAATTTTTTTTTTCCTTAGCAGAAAATCAGCCTATAGCTCAGTATACTTCAATTGAACGATAAAACCCTATGTGCGCTCCCCCTTCTTTTATGTTCTACTGATTTAACTAACAATCTGTCAGTGAGCTCCTCCAAGCGGATTTATGACCACTTCAAAGTTGAATGAGCAGAAAACAATGAGTAAAATGGTGAAATATTTTAATGATATCCAATTGCAAAAATGATTCAGCCAAATCTGATTAAATTTTTTCCATCAAGAACAAAGTTGCTGAAATCATTCCTGTGATTCGGTGCAGAGGACCCCAAAAGACCTTTTTGCCCATAGAAAAAGACTAATTCAAGATTTGCAATAATTGGGGGCCCCATTGGAGCTTTTGCATCGGGGCCCATGAGCTTCAAGTTATGCCACTGATATTAAGGGTATGCACACATGATGCAGTTGCCATGCAGATTTTGCATAGAACCCTCCTTAAAAACACTAGAGGGATTGAACAGAATGCACAGTGATGTCACAGGAGCTATCTGTATAGATTATGTCTTTTGTCACTTCTTTTCACCTCTTTGGGCTTCGAAATCTATGAAGCGGCTAAAAGAAGAGTCCAGTCTGAACTCCTGGCGGCTTCTGTGTGGAGGCCGCAACCATGTTATATATAGAGTGTAAAAAGAAAATGACGGGGAAAATCCCGCCAGAATGATTCTGAACCATGTTCCAATAATCAAATCGATGTGAGTCTTACAGCCGCCAAGTGCTGATACCCATAGTATGACCGTCCCATTCCATAGGAAAATCTCGCATCCTGCACTATTCTTTCCCATATTTCAGATAAGACTCGTCTATTCTAAGCAAAAAAAACTGGGATGTTATGCAGATCATCAACGTTGTATTCGATTTTTACAGATACGTTGTAGCGCTGAACATTAGCCATATTTGATCTTCCCAATTTTAATTCGCTGATGACCAAATACAAATCAAAGTCGCCCGATTTTTTTTTTTTTTTTCTGGATGGAAAATTGGCCAGTTTTTCTTACTCATCTGATCCCCAACTGGACATAATATTGTTTACCATATGGAACAAGAAGCATTATGCCGATTCTTCAGGGGTTTGTGTTTAGGGAAAAAGAAAATCTCCATATTTCACCACCGATGGTTGGTGCCGGAATAAAATGTCACCCTGCACTTTTTCTTTTTATGCAGTTTTCAGATGTTGACTTTTGTGTTAGAAAATTCACATAAAGTTGCTCTAAGGGGGTCCTGATGGCACAATCCATAAATGATGGGAGTAGTAATCTCATCTGTGATTGGGGAGGATGGATCTTGAAATAATGGGAGTAATAATCAACTCAGCTCACTAAGTATTTAGATTGACTGTACTGCAGCCAGCCTGTCGTCTAGTAGTGATGTCTGCAGCTGCTCTCTCTGACCATTGGTGACCGCTGCTGCTGCGCCCTGTGCTCTCATCCTATTAAGTGCAGACGGTGAGTTCAGAGTTTACAGTGCACCTTGCTCTCGTCTGCAGCCCTGCTGTATCCCCACCTCCAGGGCCGGACTGGAACCAAAAATCAGCCCTGGAAAATAAGCCCCACCAGCTCATATACTATATCACCCATCAGCCCCGATCAGTCAAATTTCCTTTTACGTTGTCATGGCCTCATCACTTTCTCAAAGGAGTTATCTGAAAGAGCCACATGTGAATGGTTCAGCAGAGGCAAATAACCACAGCTCCATTCACGTTACTCTTCAAAGCCACATTTTTCAGGATTGTGAGGTCCCAGCGGTCAGATACATAGCGAAGGGAAAGTCATCACCTGTACAGAAGAGAAGTGATGACTTCCATATTGGGGATAATTAATTTAAACAACAGTTAAATGCTGAAAATCAAAGTCCAATACCGCCTCTCTGATAACAGGACAGGAGAATAATACAGATACTGAGGGTTACAGCCAGTATACAGGACAGGAGAAGTGGTACTGTGCAGTGTATATATATATATATAGAATAATACAGATAATGAGGATTACACCCAGTATACAGAAGTGGTACTGTGCAGTGTATATATACACAATAATACAGATACTGAGGATTACACTCAGTAGACAGGAGAATTATACCCAGCATACCCAGGAGGATGTGCTATATAGATAGGAGGCTGTGGTATATACATAGCCAAAACTCAGCCAGATCCTAAACATAGGGAAAGATGAAAGGTGGCAGCAGAGAGTCCAGTGCTGGCCGCAGAGAGGAACAGAATCCATGGAGGCACTGGGAAGAACAAAGAGCGAACTCTGCCCGCAGGAAAACTTTCTGGTGCTGCACATTACAAACTGCAGGCCGTATACACAACACAGACTGCCTGCTGTATACAGATTAGAGAATGTCCGCTGTATACACATTAGAAACTGCGGGCTATATACACATTACAGACTGCGGGCAGTATACACATTGAATACTGCCCGCTGTATACACATTACAGACTGCCCATTCTATGCACATTAAACACTGCAGGCTCTATGCACATTACAGACTGCGGGCTGTATGCACATTACAGACTGCAAGCTCTATGCACATTACAGAATGCGGGCTCTATGCACATTACAGACTGCCCATTCTATGCATGTTAAACACTGCGGGCTCTATGTAAATTATAGACTGCGGGCTGTATGTACATTACAGGCTGCAAGCTCTATGCACATTACAGACTGCAAGCTCTATGCACATTACAGACTGCGGGCTCTATGCACATTACAGACTGCAGGCTCTATGCACATTACAGACTGCGGGCTCTATGCACATTACAGACTGCGAGCTCTATGCACATTACACACTGCTGGCTCTATGCACATTACAGACTACAATTCAATGCACATTAAACACTGTGGGCTCTGCACATTAAACTGCAGGCTCTGTGCGCATTACACAGTACGGGCTCTATATGACACATTTACAACTGCAGGTTCATGCAACATTATAAGATTTGCGGGGCTCTATGACATTAAACACTTGCAAGCTGTATGCACATTACAGACTGCAAGCTCTATGCACATTACAGACTGCAAGCTGTATGCACATTACAGACTGCAGGCTCTATGCACATTACACACTGCAGGCTCTATGCACATTACACACTGTGAGCTCTACACTGTGTGCAGAATTATTAGGCAAATGAGTATTTAGATCACATGATACTTTTTATACATGTTGTCCTACTCCAAGCTGTATAGGCTTGAGAGCCAACTAGTAATTAAGTAAATCAGGTGATGTGCATCTCTATGAGGAGGGGTGTGGTGTAATGACATCAACACCCTATATAAGGTCTGCTTAATTATTAGGCAAATGCCTTTCCTTAGACAACATGGGTCAGAAGAGAGATTTGACGGGCTCTGAAAAGTCCAAAATTGTGAATGTCTTGCAGAGGGATGCAGCAGTCTTGAAATTGCCAAACATTTGAAGCGGGATCACTGCACAATCAAGTGTTTCATGGCAAATAGCCAACAGGATCGCAAGAAGTGTGTTGGGCAAAAAAGGTGCAACATAACTGCCCATGAATTGAGTAAAATCAAGCGTGAAGCTGCCAAGATGCCGTTTGCCACCAGTTTTCCCATATTTCAGAGCTGCAACATTACTAAAATATCAAAAAGCACAAGGTGTGCTATACTCATGGACATGGCCAAGGTAAGAAAGGCTGAAAAACGACCACCTTTGAACAAGAAACATAAGATAAAATGTCAAGACTGGGCCAAGAAATATCTTAAGACTGATTTTTCAAAGGTTTTATGGACTGATGAAATGAGTGACTCTTGATGGGCCCGATGGATGTTCCAGAGGCTGGATCAATACAGGTCAGAGAGCTCCACTCCAACTCAGATGCCAGCAAGGTGAAGGTGGGGTACTGTATGGGCTGGTGTCATCAAAGATGAACTTGTGGGACCTTTTCGGGTTGAGGATGGAGTGAAGCTCAACTCCCGGACCTACTGCCAGTTTCTGGAAGACAACATTTTCAAGCAGTGGTACAAGAAGTCAGTATTGTTCAAGGAAAACATGATTTTCATGCAGTACCCTGCTCCATCACATGCATCCAACTAATTCACAGCGTAGCTGGCCAGTAAAGGTCTAAAAGAAGAAAAAATAATGACATGGCCCCCTTTGTTCACCTGATCTGAACCCCATAGAGAACCTGTGGTCCCTCCTAAAATGTGAGATCTGCAGGGAGGGAAAACAGTACACCTCTCGGAACAGTGTCTGGGAGACTGTGGTGGCTGCTGCATGCAATGTTAGATCGTAAACAGATCAAGCAACTGACAGAATATATGGACGGAAGACTGTTGAGTGTCATCATAAAGAAAGGTGGCTATATTGGTCACTAATTTTTTCTGTGTTTTGTTTTTGCATGTCAGAAATGTTTTTTTCTAAACTTTATGCAGTTATGTTAGTTTACATGGTGAAAATAAACAAATGAGATGGGAATATATTTGGTTTTTATTAAGTTACCTAATAATTCTGTATAGTAATAGTTACCTACACAAACACATATCCTCCTAAGATAGCCAAATCTAAAAAGAAAAACACTCCAACTTCCAAAAATATTAAGCTTTGATATTTATGAGTCTTTTGGGTTGATGACCAGAACCTGGTCTTCTAGATTATGCTAATCTCTTCATGGCCACCTTTGAGTTCATACATATCTATGGTAGTGTTTTTGTGAATAACATCATATTGTACAAATGCTACATAGATGACCTTTTTATGATATATGATAACAGCAGGAATGATCTTGACCAGTTTAATAAATACTGTACATACAAAGTAATCTGTGGGGTTTGACATTCACTCCAATAGTCAATTCCACTAGCATTGATTTTTTTAGGATTTAACAATTTTCCATCAGGGTTCCCAATTGTATATAAACACCTATTTTAAGGCATGTGATGCCAACAGTTATTTAGAGTACAACAGTGGTAATTTTAGTAAATGGATTGTAGGCATCCCTAGGAACCAATATATGTGAATAAGAAAGAACTGTTGTCGAACATCAGACTTTGTGGAACAATCATTGCTTCTAAACGATAGATTTTTGGAGAAGTATCCTAAAAAATTATTGAAAAGAGCATATAGTGAAAGTGTTGGTCTATCACAAAAATCTCTTGTTTGTCCCAAAAAAACTATACAGGGACATCAAAGTCGGCCTTACTTAAATAATTTTATCACAATTTTTTCCAGGCAACATGCAAAAATTCGATCCGTCTTGAAGGATCATTGGCAGATCCTTCTAAATGACTCAGTGTTGGGGAAGCACCTTCCTAATGTTCTGGGTATCACATTTAGGAGGGCTCCTACCTTTAGAAATTTTGTAGCCCCCTGCCTCTTAAGGGATAAACCTACAATGGTTCCAACTATAAAGAATAATAAATTTGGTGCATACAAATGTGGTACAGCTAAATGTCTGTGCTGTAGAATAATTACTGATAATACGGTGTCCTTTAAATCTTCTGTCACAGATGAGACATTTTCTATTAGTTTTCATCTAACATGCCGTTCTACGGTAGTTACGTGAGCTATCTGATCAGTTGTATTCGTGGGAAACTACATAGGAAGAACAACACAAGGTTTACATTGCTGCATAAACTCCCACAGGTACAATATAAGGAGGGCCTTTTGACCCAGGGACTCTCTCATCATTGTACTCTGAAACATGGCAAAGTGATGTCATTGAGGATGACCCCTATAGATCATATCTTGTCCTTCACTCTCAATCGTGAGATAGTGTGATCCCATAGGGAGACGTATTGGATCTATAAAATGAACTCTCTATTCCCTAGAGGGTTGAATAATATATCAAATCTGTTTAAATAGGTTTCTGACTGGATTAGTTGCAGGCTTGGTGAATGTAACATCAAAGGTGAGCTTGTGTACTAATCATGTCTAATTTGTTAAACACAAAAGAAACCCCTGTTTAGTGAGTGTTTCACTGGTTTTAGGGTGACTAATATCCAGGTGATTTGATCCCTCTTGCCAGTGGGGTGTGCCTTGGTGAATGAGAGATATACACTGTGTTTTTTTCCCCGTCACCATGGTGACTGCTGGTTTCTTGATGAATGAATGATTTAGTACCCAAAGCCTCCCAACACAAAGTACTCAAAGCCAGCCTGACCAAGCCACCAACCTATATGGCATGACAAAAGGCGAAATCCGGAAGATGGTGCACAAAGGCAAAGAGGAATATCTCAGCCTCTGGAGGAACGACGTAAATAAATCACAGAAAATGACAATACACCAGAACCTACAGAAGGAGTACAAACTGGGCCCATATCTAGAGAAACTGGAAAAGACCAAAGAGTGACAGATCCTAAGCCGGTACAGACTGAGCGCCCACAGCCTACTCGTCAAATCTGGGCGGCACCAACAGAACTACAAGCCCCGTTGTTTCTAAATGAGTTGCATATACAGTATCACCATCAGATGTAATATTTGTTTATTCTGCTTGGCTAGTCGTATGTCTGTTGTGTCATGAAACACCCATAGTTGTACGTCCAGTGGTAGTTCGCTGTCCATCAAATCGTTTATTCAGTTTCTCACCTCCCCCCAGCGAGACCGGACACGCCCGCATTCCCACAGTCCATGAAGTAAGTCTGTTTTGGGGGTTTTACATTTCGAGCAAGCCTGTCGTCTATCTTGGTGTGCTGTTGTAATTGGTAAATTGAATCCCAGCACAGCATTATGCATCACTCCAAAATGTGTATCTCTCAGCCTTTCGTTCTGTATATGCTTGCACAGATTGTTCCATCCAGATGTGACTACCTCTCCTATGTCTTCATCTTGTAGTCATTGTTCCCATCCTTTGAACAGTGTCCGAGGCCCTAAGGGTAGCAGCGTCCATCTCATGGCTGTATAGATGTTGGATATTGTTACGTCGGATATATCTCCAGATAGGAGTGTGTCAAGGTCTGATGGGGAACATGCTTTGCATATGTCGTGTAATTTGTCAAATACATGGTGTCATAGTTGGGCGTACTGTAGGGCATGAGAATGGTTGAGTCTCCATTTAGCAAACACCTCATCTCTCGTCATCCACCTATGCTCCTGGACCTGCATTAGGTCACCCAAGACTCCCAGGGCCTGCACCATCCCGATTCCATAGCGTAGTTCGAGTATTTCACTTCCAGTTTAGAAAAAGAGCAGGGCTGCACACAGGATAAAAGTGCTCATTCCATTTTAATGCATCACAGGGGTGTTACAGGTGGGGGTGCAAAGGAAGGAGGACCAGGTAGCCCCGATGGTACAACGAACGTTTCGCGCTCAGCTGGCGCTTCTGCGCTTACAATCCACTTTTATCCTGTGTGCAGCCCTGCTCTTTTTCAAAACTAGAGGTGACATATCGCTGTGTGGAGGAAGTGTGCACCAGGAATAGAGGCTCACAGTGTGTGGGACCTGCATGAGAGGTCCCAGGGGATCCTGGAGGGCTGCTGGAACTGACAGAGACGCACGGAGGGAGCAGGGGTGCTGGCCTTAACCTGCAAACTGTAAGTGTCTTATGAACGTAGTTCGAGTATTTACTCACTCGCCTCAGCCAGTCAACAATGGGCCGAGTGATACAAGCTAGGTTGTAGCCTCTGATGTTTGACAGCGCTAGTCTTCCCTCCCTCCGTGGAAACATTAGTTTCCATTTGTTGATCCTGCATCTCCTTCCCTTCCAAAGGAAATCGGAAAAGGCTCTGTTGCGTTTGTTGACATCTACGTGGCGTAAAAGAAGGGGAAGAGTTTGAATGGGGTATTGTAGCCTTGGGAAGCTTAACATTTTTATTAGGTGGTTTCTCCCAAGAGTGACAAACGCAGGTCTTTCCATCTATTTAGTTCCTGTAATATCTTTTGGATAATGGGTGCATAATTAAACCGATATATATCCCTTGTGTCTTTTCCTAGATAGATTCCCAAATATTTGATCGCTGCATGCTTCAGTATTCCATGAACAGTATCGAGGCCTCCACCCCGTTACCCATAGCCTATGGATTTGTGGGTTAGGAACATAGCCTCGCATTTGGCTTTATTCAATTTGAACCCCGATATTTCTCCAAATGCGTCTAGTGCTTTCAGCAGCTCTGGGAGATCTCTTTTTGGATTTGCCATATAGAGGATGATGTCATCCGCAAAAAGACTTGATTTGATCTCTCTATCGCCCACCCTGGTTCCCTGATAAGTAGATCCACAATTAAGAAATCTGGCAAGAGGCTCTAAGGCAAGGTTAAACAACAGAGGCGATAGGGGGCATCCTTGCCTCGTTCCTCTCCCCAATATGATCATGTCAGACAGAAAATGAGAAGTATGAACCCTGGCCCTGGGATTGGCATTTATCAAGGTCAGAAAGGTCCTAAAGTCCCCCTTCATGCCAAACCTATCCAATACTAGCTCCAGCCATGGCCACCCACACTGTCAATGCCTTTTCTGCATCTAGCATGACCATGGCCGAAGCTTCCCCCTCGTTCCTCCCAACCTCACCGCCTCTAAAACCATCATAGACCTCCGTATGTTCCCCACTGCCGACTTCCCTTTCACAAATCCCGCCTGCTCTGGGCCCAGCAGTTTAGGAATGATCCTTGCAAGTCTATCAGCTAAGATTTTTCCCATTATTTTCAGATCCTGGTTGATCAAGGAGATGGGATGGAAATTGGCGGATCATCTGTCAGTTTGTCACCCTTGGGGATCAGTTTAATATATGCCACATTCATGTGCTCAGGGATGGCCTTGCGCCTCCAGAAGTCATTGTATATATTCTTTAAGTAGGGGACGATTTGGTTTTTTAGAATTTTGTAAAGACAAGCTCCAAACCCGTCCGGGCCAGGGGCCTTGTGTACACTAAGACCACCAATCACCCCCAGGATCTCCTCCTCAGATATAGGTCTGTTTAAGTCCTCCAAGTCGCCCTCAGAGATCATCGGTAGGTTAGTTCCTGCAGCCACCTTTGAGTCTGGACAGGATCAAAACGACGAGGTTTATATAGTGATGCATAAAATCCTCTCAGAATATAATTTATTTCTCTCGGGTCAGTTGTAATGGAAGTGTCATGTCGTTTGAAGACTGCTATGTGGGTCACCTTATGTTTGCCAGTAGTCGCCCTGCCTTGTCGCCATGTTTGAAAAAGTCAGTGTCTCTCAATGACTTCCCCATCTGTTCCTTCTGTCTTGCCCAGTTGTCGAAGTCGGACTTTGCTTCCAGCCATGCCTGTTTGTTGCTAACTGTTGGTTTTTCCTGGAATCTAGTGTATGCCTGCCGGACTATATTACTCATTTTGTGGAATTGAGTGGTCACTCTCTTTTTGATCATTGAGGTGTGTACTATAATTTTGCCCTGTATCACCACCTTGGACGTTCACCATAACAGTGTATCTATAGTAGAATGTCGATTGTTTTCCAAGAATTCTGTCCACCATTCTATCATCAGCTTGGCGAAGTCTTTGTCAGTTTGTAAAAAGTGAGGCAACCTCCAAATGACATCAGTCCCCTCATGTGGGTGTCGTGTAATGTCAGGGTGATGGGCGCGTGATCCAAAATGACCAAGTCAGCAACCTCAGTTCCCGCTACCCTCGAGGTCAAGCCCTCACCGGCCAGAAACAAGTCTATGCGTGACCATGTATTATGCGGATGGGAGTAGTGGGTATATTGTCTTTCAATCGGATGGTGGAGTCTCCACACGTCCTGAGTCGCTAGATCATTTGCAAAGTCCCATAGTGGTCAGAGGCAACTCCGCCCCTCCCAAATTTTGATCTATCTTCGAGATCCGACATAATGTCGTTCATGTCTCCCCCAATTATCACATTATGGGTGCCATTCGTTAGTATGGAGGTGCTTAAGGATTGAAAAAATTGACACTCATGTTGACACGAGATCAGCTTGTGCAGCAGTGATTTGTTGATTAGGAGGGGTACTCCTGCCTACCGTCCCTTCGCAACCGAACCGTAGACCCCTCCCACCCACAATCAATGCATACAAAACAGGTCTCGCTGTAGTAGATGCATCTCCTGCAACAATACTATGTCTCCCCGCAATCGTTTAAGGTGTCTGAGCACCATCGTCCATTTTTCCGGGGTCTTATGGCCCCTTACATTCCACTACACAACCTTAACCATACCTAGTGTTATTTCTGTTCATGGTCGTAGGGTCTGGCTGGGTCCATAACAACATGTGAGACGACCAGTATTTTTTATGAGCCATAGCTTCAGGGTGTGTTTCAATTTGTCAAAAATGTCTAAAGCCCAATCAAGTTCATCAAATATGAAAAGACTAAGCCAACAAGTGAACATCCCAACATAGGAGAAAACTAGAACAAGAACAATCCCTTCCCCTATCCGTCAATCCCCCACCCCCCTCAGCGTGAAAAAAGCGAGCACTCCCATTTTTTCCAGTGTAGTTGACTCCCTTATCGTCACCGGCCCGGCTCATAAAGCGCGTTCATTTTCTGTTTGTGAGGAGAGATGCCCGTAACGTTCAGCAGGTGGGATAAAAACATGTCAATAAATTAGCATAGTTACGTGCTCGCAGTCGCAGGGTGGAGTGTGACTAGTCCCACATAGCTGCAGCGTATATGTCCCTGTGCAGCCTTGTCCAGTAGGTATCAGCATCACTGTATCCTAAAAGAGAGAAAAAAAACAAAAAAAAAGAAGGGCAGGTCTCTGGCTGTCCCACTAAAAGCAACTGAAGTCACCTGGCTGGTGTCATCCAGCTAATGCCGACCAGTAGGAACTTCCGTCATTGTCATCTTCGCCATGGAGTACGAGGTTTATGTCTGTTGTAGAGTAGGCTCTACAGCGGCACCTTCATTCTCCCTCAATTCCATACTTCGTCCACCAGGGGACCTCGCAGAGGGCGTCGTGAAAGCATTCAGAGCATCTGTGGGGTCCCTCCAGAGTTTAAAGGAGATTTCTTGTCTTGAGGGTGGCCGGGTATAGTAGTTGAAACTGGATACCCCTTTTAAAAAGCATACTGCAGATTTAGCTATAGGCCTTATGGTTTCTGGTGACCTCTGGTGAGAAGTCCTCAAAGACAAAAACTTTGTGGCCTCGGATCATGAGCGGTTGGCGCCTAGCTCTAAAAAGACACAGAATCTTGTCTTTGTCCTTGAAGTCTAAGGGCCTCTTTACACACACCAACTTCTGTGTCCAACTTCTGAACAACTTGCTGGTTGCAGTGAAATCATGGACACATTGTTCCATTTGTACACAGCCACAAAATGGAGCAATGTGTCCATGATTTTACTGCAACCAGTAAGTTGTTCAGAAGTTGGACAGATAAGTTGGTGTGTATAAAGTGGCCCTTAGTACCTCACTATTGCCTGTCTGGGCTTTTGGAGATGTTGACCAGTACGGACAGTGTCCGTTATACTTGGGCCTCGCGCGGGGATGCCTCCAGGTGGCTCCACCCTGTGCACCCTTTCCACCTTACACTTGTCCGAGATTCCCAAGACTTGTGGCAGGTCTTATTCAAAAACATCATTTAGTTGCTGGTAGGCCACAGATTCTGGGAGCCCTACAATCCTAAGGTTGTTCCTACGGGATCTGTTCTCTAAATCCTCCATCTTTTTCCTCATCCAGGCCCCCTGCTTCTGGGAGGTCTCCAATTCTTGTTCCAGCTTGGTTATTTTATCCTCCAAATCAGATAGCCTTTGTTCCACATAATGCAGCCTGCTGGCATGCAGGGCTGTAATTTCATGCACCTCCTCCAGGGCATCCCTAACCACTTCTTTCACTGCAGATTTAATATCTCTTTTGCCAGTTGTTTGTGGTCCGCCTGCAGTACACTGTCTGCCTCAGCTCTCCCTGCTTTATCTGTGCCTGCGCTGGTTGTAATAGTGGGGCTTATGTGTGTCTCTCCCACAGCCTCCCGCTCTGACCTGTTCTGGCGTGGGGTGCTGGGCATCCCTTTGTTCTTGAAGCACGCACTCTCCGCCGCTGCCACCGCCATCTTACTGGTCTCCGCAGTCTCCTTTGATGTGTCCGTGGCTCTCCTGACGCCGCCTGAGCTGCGAAGCCAGCGATCCATGGTGCTCAGTTGTGGGGCTGTGTTGTCGGGCACCTCGGATGCGTGCTGGGGCTGCCGGTGGTCTATGATAAGTCGGTGTATGCTGGGCCGGTGTGCGGAGCTCCTTCACCCCACTGCAGCCACGCCAGCGCCGGAACTGGAAGTGCCCAAGTCTATTAATTTTAACAGTGAGAGATAGAATAAAAAAAAAATCTAGAAAATCACATTGTCTAAATTATTTAAATGTATTTGCATTTTGAAGAGAGAAGTAAGTATTTGATCCCTCTGGAAATAAGATTTAATATTTGGCAAGCACAGCAGACTTTTTTGTAGTTGATGAGGTTTGTGCATATATCAGGAGGAATTTTGGTCCACTCTTCTTTGCAGATCATCTCTAAATCTTTAAAGTTCCCGTCACACACAACATCGCACCAGCGATCCTGACAACAATAACGATCCTGTAGGGATTGTTGGTGCATTGTTACCTGGTCGTTGGGGAGCTGTAAAACAAGCTGATCTCCCCAGCAACCATGGAGCCACCTCCACATCGCTGGTAACTATGATAAACAGAGGGTATCTAGGCAGCGCGTGCTGCCTCGATACCCAGTGGTTATCATAGTTACCAGCGTCCTCCCTGCTTACAGGCAGCGCTAAGCAAGGAGGGCGCTGGTAACTATGATAAACAGCGAGTATCCAGGCAGCGCTCACTGCCTAAATACCTGGTGTTTACCTTGGTTTCCAGCCTGAGATCGCTGATCGCTGGTCTCTCGCTGTCACACACAGTGATGCATTCTGACCAGCGGGAGACCAACGATCAAAAAATGATCCAGAGCACTTTGTAACGATCAGCGATCTCACAGCAGGGGCCTGATCACAAAAGCTGTGACGCTTAGAAACTATCTTGCTAATGATCTCGTTATGTGTGCTGGGGGCTTAAGATTGTAAGTCTGTCACTTGGCAACTTGGAGCTTCAGCTCCCTCCATACGTTTTCTATGGGACTAAGGTCTGGAGACTGGCTAGGCCACTCCATTACCTTAATGCACTTCTTTTTGAGCCACTCCTCTGTTGCCTTGGCTGTAGGTTTTGGATCATTGTCATGGCTGGAAGACCCAGCAATGACCCATTTGTAAATATCCTGGTGGAAGGAAGGAGGTTGTCAGTTAGGATTTTATGGCACATGGCTCCATCCATTGTCCCATTGATGCAGCGGAGTAGTCTCGTGCCCTTATCACAGAAACACCCCCAAAACAAGTTTCCACTGTCATACGTGACTTTGGGGAAGGTGTTCTTTGGGTCATAGACAGCATTACTCTTCCTCCAAACACAGTTGAGTTAATGCCAAACAGCTCAATTTTTGTTTCATCTCACCACAGCACCTTCTTCAAATTACTCTCACAATCACCATAGTGTTCATTGGCAAACGTCAGACAGGCCTGCATGTGTGCTTTCTTGAGCAGTGGGACTTTGCAGGTACTGCAGGATTTTTATTAATTACGGCATAATGTGTTACCAATGGTTTTCTTGGTGACAGTAGTCCCATCTGCCTTAAGATTATTAACAAGTTTTCCTGTGTAGTTTTAGGCTGATCTCTTACCTTGCTCATGATCCTTGATACCCCACGAGGTGACATTTTGCATGAATCCCCAGATCAATGTCGATTGACATTTGTCATTTTGTATTTTTTCCATTTTCTTACAGATGTCTCCTTCTCACCGAGTGTCTTACCTTTGGTTTTGTAGCCCATTCCAGCCTTGAGCAGGTCTAGGATCTTTCTCCTGACATTCTTCAAAAGCTCTTTGGTCTTGGCCATGTTGTAGAGATTAAAGTCTGACTGATCAATTGAGTGAGTGGATAGGAGTCTTTTTTACCAGTGATAATTTAAGACAGCTATCTTTAGTACAAGTAGCGAGTTGATTAGGAGGATTTAACTGGTCTGTAGGAGCCAAAACGTTTACGTAAGGTAATGAAGAAAGGATAGAGTATGTGGTAAGCGCTAGGGAATAATTACAGCTCCACGGCCAGTAGTAAATTACCTTTAGGCTTTAATAAAAATGTGTACAACACGCGGGTCCGTTAACCACGATGCATTTCAACGCAGTATGCGTCTTTCTCAAGTGAATCACAGGACCCAATTTAAACACTTATATACTTTCAATGTCGTTCATGATTGGGGGAAGACAGATCAAAACAAGGCTTCGACTAAAACCCGTCCTAGACTGGTAGGACGGATTACAAGGATACAAATTTATACAACATAAAAGAAAGCCTTCCATTATTTATTAAAATCGTGAAAATAAAATAAAACTGCTATGCATAATAAAACTATATTTACACACACGAGTATATAAATTTATGTAAGTATGTATAACTTTATACTCTATTCTCTCCTTAAAATAGCCCTAGCTAATTGTACCATTCTCTTTTCCCTGTAAACACAAACTAACCTCGCTCCAATGCCGTCATCCCTCCCCCCTCCGGACCGCCCCCAGGCTCAATGAAGTAGTATTCATGTGCATAATGAGCGGCACCAGAAGCGAGAGGAACCATCGGCGTCCGATCGAGGCAACACCAAATTCTTTTATTTTCTCTCTTCCTTCTTTTCTTTTTCGTTCTTTTATATATATCTATATGTACCTAATATCTAAAAAAGACTTGATATAAAAATAAAAAAACAACTTTTTAAAAAATACAGTGAATAAATATACTACATTGAGTCTGTCATATGTTATTTTCAAGTGTAATATTGAGGCCTTCTGGAGATAAAGTACCAACCCTGAATATCCAATAGGATTCTCTTCTATTGAGACTACTTGTCCTATCAACAACATTCTCTCCTATTTGATCGATTATTATACAAAAAGATGGAAGCGTGGTGTATGTTTGGGCGCTGAGGTAAGGAAGATCTCTGATGCTGGCTTCATTTCCGGACTTTATTAAAATAATTGCAAGCTTAAGGCTCTCAAAACCCACGATGCATTCCGACGTGCATACACGTCTTTCTCACTTGAGAAAGACGTGTATGCACGTCGGAATGCATCGTGGGTTTTGAGAGCCTTAAGCTTGCAATTATTTTAATAAAGTCCGGAAAAGAAGCCAGCATCAGAGATCTTCCTTCCCTCAGCGCCCAAACATACACCACGCTTCCATCTTTTTGTATCATTCTGACTCCCTATGGGGAGAGTGGTGGAGTGAGCTGCAGAGGAGGGAGAGGACCTGAGAAGACGTCAGCTGGATCGGCCCCTTTACTAGACACATGACGCCGCCCGGCACTAGTGTTTCCCCGGAGAAGACCTCGTAGGAAGCACGAGGACGGAACCGGAGGATTCCGCTGCTTCATATTAATAAGCTTATCTACGGGCTGTGGTTTACAACCAGACCATGTGAGTTTAAACGCGAAAGAAACGCCCGTTAACAGCCCCATGTGTACAGGCGCACTACAAGCTGTTGTTGTTTTTTCTTTACATTTGATCGATTATTGTTAGTTTTAGTTTTGAAGGATCTCTATTGTGTGCCAGATCAAAATGTTTGGAAACACTGTGTTTTAAATAACCGGTGCTGATATTATGTCTGTGCTTGTTCAATCTCGATCTCATACATTGGATGGTTCTTCCGATATACTGCTGCCCACATGGGCATTCCAACAAATAAACAACATACCTGGAAGAACAATCAAGTCTATGTTGGATCTCAAATGTCTCATTTGTGGTGTTGGATCTAAAGCTCAAAGAGCCCTGAACCACACTCATACAGCACTTGCATCTTTTTATTCCACAACTATAACATCCCCTCATCCTCCTGCACAATGTGGTTTTGGGGGGTTTTGTTGTTCCTGATCCTACTGTTCTAATTTTGCTAGGGGCTAATAAATTATGTACATTTCTTCCCCTCCTATAAACAAGCCTCGGATTTTTCCGGATAAGTTTCGCTAGAATGGGATCACCCTGTAATATGAACCAGTGTTTCTTCATCAATTTGTGGATGTTTTTATAAGATTTATTAAATGTAGTAACCAAGTCACAAGTAAAGGAGGATTTAATTTGTCCATTATTTTCTTTCTCCCTGTTTCTTACTTCTAATTTCTCCAAATATTGTTTTTGAGTAATTCCTCTACATTTTTTATAGGCATCCTTCAATAATTCATCAGGATACCCTTTTGCTTTAAATCTCCTCTTTAGTTCTTCCGCTTCTATTTTAAAATCCTCATTGAGTGTGCAATTCTTCCTAATTCTTAAATATTGCCCATAAGGTATATTCCGTATCCATGAAGGTAGATGACTACTATTGAACCCTAGATAACTATTGACATCTACGTTCTTGAAGAACGTAGATGTACTAAGTTCACCTGTCTGATTAATTTTAATCAGGAGATCTAGAAATTGAATTTGGGTATTAGAATAGTTCAACGTGAATTTTAGTCCCCATTGGTTGATGTTTAGTGTATTCACAAACTCAATGGCTTCCTCCTCACTTCCTGTCCATATTATTAGTAAATCGTCAATGAATCTTTTATAGAATTGTATGTACTTACTTGCCAGGGGGGACTGCGCGATGGTCACAGACTCAAAAGCACCCATATATAAACCTGCATAACTGGGTGCGAATCTCGTGCCCATCGCGCAGCCCCTCACCTGTCTGTACATCAACGCCTGATAACTGAAGACATTATTATATAAAATTAATTCAATTGCTGTCTTCAAAAACTGCTTTTGTGCCTCTAAGATCAGAGGATCCTTAGAAATGAAATAGTCAATTATCTTTAACCCTTTATTGTGTGGGATGTTTGAGTATAGTGCACTCACATCAAGAGTTATTAGTAGGGCTCCTGGTAATGGGGAAGTCTAGTAATCAATCCTATTAATTGAGAGGAATCTTTCAAATAGGAGTCTAGTTCAATATTATATCTCTGTAGAAACAAATCAATATAATGGGATAAATTGCTAGTTAAAGAGTTAATACCCGATATAATAGGGCGTCCAGGGGGATTAGTGGTGAATTTATACATTTTGGGGAGGAAATAGAAGTGTGGAGTTTTGTATCTATCAATACTTAGGAATCTAAATTCGTTCTTATTTAATAATCCCACTTTTCTAGCATTTTTAATCATTATTTTATATTGTAAAAATAAATCTTCTAGGGATTCTTTTCTCATTTTTCATAGTAATCTTTATCATCTAAAATGTCTCTGCTTTTATTATTATACCACCCCTCATTCATAATAACAACCCCTCCCCCCTTATCAGCTTGTTTTATTATTAAGTTCTTATTTTCTTTAATCCTCTTTAAAGCTGTTCTTTCCCCCGTTGTTAGATTATCTCTCTGTTTAATATCCCCCATACTTCTTATCTCTTTTAGAGTTAGTTGTTGGAATGTCTCCAAATGAGATCCCTTGTGATGTATGGGATAAAAATTACTTTTATTTTTCGGATTTACATGAATGAATTTATCCTCTATTTCTTTGATATTGGTTTCTCCCTCCTCCTTCTTATCATTTTTTGTTCTTACTCCTTCAGTGCCTATTTTTCCCTTCATTTTTTCTATTATAAAATGTCTCTGTATCGTTAATTTTCTTATAAACTCATTGAAGTCAATGTATAGAGTGAGTGGATTTAGTTTAGATTTTGGGCAGAACGACAATCCTCTCCCCAAGAGTTTGATTTCATCCAGTGACAATTGTTCCCCCGAAATATTAAAGATCCCATTCAAACCAAAACTATCTTTTATATTTTCCTCCTCTGTATTAATTCTATGTTCCTTTAATCCAGTTTGGTCTTTTTTAATTTTTTCGGTGAGTCTGGGGATCGTGGATTGGGGCCCATATCCTTTTCCCCTGCATCCTCTCCTCCTCTTTTCTTTTTGTTTTGCGGAATGTAGCCGGTTGAAAAAAATGTGTGATTTTCATTGATTTATTGTCTGAATTTTTTTCAGTATGTTCCTCATTTTTCTCCGTGTTTCTTGGTGTATTTTGTGTATTCATATTAGTATTTGTGTGCTGGTTATCACCCTGTAAATCCCAAATTAAATTGATATTTTGTGATTCCTGTCTAGTATCAACCTCTAATGAGGAATTAAGTGTCCGATTTTTACTAATGTTTTGTGTATCATCCAGAATATTAATCTGATTAGGTGTTGGTGATTGTGAACAATTGTGCAAAGTAAACAATTCAAATGAGTTATTTGTTATTCTCTTATTAATAACTAGCTGTGAGCCCGATGCGATTGCATCGGGATTCTAGAATCGGTGTATAGTTTATTAAATTAGAGTTTTAACTAATAATCCTATAATTCCATGATAGATGGCGGCCCAATGTTAAAGAATCGGGAGTGTAGCATGCATATATACATTATTCATTCAAATTTGACAATAATGCACATAAAACATGATATCTATCTATCTATCAACTACCAATGTTTGTATGATATATGTCAGTGTAGTACATGTCATGATTCTAAGGCAAGGCTTTTCGTACAGATACTGGCACTGATGTTTTGTACAGATTACATATATTCAATTTATATATGAATATTAATAATCTATGATTGAGCCAGTACGTTTCCCCACCAACCACGGGAAGGTAGCCTTACAGCTGGTGGGACCTACTCTACTCTATCCCTAATAATTAATAGTTATACTCCTTTTAAAGCAGATATTTTTTGGCTATTTGAGAAGGTATGGAATAACCAAATACAATTTCTGAACTTGGCACCAAAGGGACTACCTACAGCTCACTTTCAGCAAGTCACATGTAATAAATATGGAACTTGCACTTAGCTTGCAGTAAATACGGCAAGCAGAGCTTTAACAGGTTGACTAAATGCAACCACTAAAAATGAGAGCTAACTGATTTTGGCGATTGAAACTGTCGAAAGCACATGTGCCGCAACTACCGCAAGTAAACGACAAATTCCATAAACATTTCATGCAACTTACATTAAGAGTACTGTAGGTCACCATTAGGCAGCAAGTTGCAAAATTTTTTTTTTCCAACTAAAAATTCAACAAATAGTAGAATAATTCAGATGTAAAATCAAAATGTCTATTCTTTCCCTATGTGTCTAAATATGTACCTATGTGTCTAAATATGTACCTATGTGAATATATGTATTTATATGTACAGAACACACTTCAAGATAGAGATGTGTGTGAACAGCCGTCCCACCCATCTCTTAGGCTGCCTTCAGACTTGCAGATGCATCTGCAGCGTTTTGCAGATGCATCTGCAAGCATGTGCATGCAGACAGCAGTCCTATCTTTATAATGGGACACACGTTGTCTGCAGATTCTTGCAGACAGCCGTGCGCACCCATTCACTCCTATATGTGATCTGTGTGCAGGCGGATGCCTTCGTACAAATCACAGACTCTCCTCCGCACCAGGGACGCGACATGTTGCATCCCTGGTGCGGGCGGGATTGTGTGATTTGTATGCAGGCATGCGCTTGTGCAGAGATCACATATAGGAGTAAATGGGTGCGCACGGCTGTCTGCAAGCATCTGCAGACACCGTACGTCTCATTATAAAGATAGGGGCTGCTGTTTGCATGCACATGCTTGCAGATGCATATTCAAAATGCTGCAGATGCATCTGCAAGTCTGAAGGCAGCCTTAGCTGTTCACAAAAACCTCACCCTGTGTAAAAAGAAAATGAAATCTTGCAGCAGCTATACTGCTGAAGCTTCAGGTTCTTATCACTAAATGCAAGCATTTAGATGATACACATCTACAATCTATCAAAAAAAAGTGTGTTTACATACATATACAATGAAAAGTAAAAATAAATTTTCTAAGCTAAAAAAGTAATTACTATATATTTTAAATAACTATTTTATATCTAAAAACTAATAATAATATCTTTATAACAAAACTAATATTTTTGGTATTTTTGTATATTTCTATTCCTATACATCTATAGCTAAATTAATTTATTGTAATATTTGTGTTTAATTAGAAAGTAACTATGTATCTAAATGTAATATGTATGTAAAGAATTGAAAGTAAAATATTTTTATACACTATATTTTTAGTGAAAAGTGAAAATAACGACTATATATCTTAAATAACTTTTATATCTAATAACTAATTATAATGTATTTATCTATAACTAAACTAAGTTTTTAGGTATTTTGATTTATTTATATTGATATACATCTATTGCTAAACTAATTTTATATAGTAATATTTGTGTCTAATTTAAAAATAAGTATGTATCAAAATGTAACATGTATCTAAAGAATTTTAAGTAAAATATTTTTATACACTATATTGTTATTGAAAATGAACACTAACGACTATTTTTTAAATAACTATTTTATATCTAATAACTAATTATAATATCTTTTTCTATAACTAAAATAATTTTTTGAGTATTTTTTTTTTCTATTCTTATCCATTTATGGCTAAACTAATTTATTGTAATATTTGTGTTTAATTAGAAAGTAACTATGTATCTAAATCTAATATGTATCTAAAGAATTTAAAATAAAATATTAGAGATTATTTTGAGTCAAGAGTATTTCACTACTGGGCAGCAATTTGACTTGAATGGGTGTATCCAGCACTTTCACCTTAACATTGCATCGTGTTTTTACTCGTGAAAAAGCCACATATAACTGTCCATGTCCAAAAACTGTTTGACAAAAAAATCCCGACTTTCTCCAGTGTTTGGCCTTGGGATTTGTTGATGGTCATGGCAAAAGTAGACTTCACGGTAAATTGTCGACGTCTTAACTTGAAAGGTAAGGCAGTCTCTGATGGAGATAAATAAATCCTTGGAATAAACACCACATTTCCTTCTGCAGACCCAGTAATGACTTTTGCTTGAATCAGATTGTCAAACAAAGTGATGACAATGAAGCGATTCCCATTGCAAAGACCTTTTATGCTGTTAAAGGTGCGCAAAAGCATGACAATGGTACCGATTTGTAATTTGAGGCGATGATAAGGCATTCCCATTGGTGTGAGTGAATTTAAAAATTCCACTGGATATTGGTCTGAATCTTCAGTCTCAATGGAATCATCACTAATGTACTCAGTGTATTCACCAGCAATGCAATCCATAACCTTAGAGTTCACCATTTCCACATGGACATTTTTAGGGCAAAGAATAGCATGTGATGCAGCAATCTGAATGCTTTCATTGTTATATCCATCATGTATGTAAATGTAATATATATCTAAAGAATTTAAGATAAAATATTCTTATAGACAATATTTTTAGTAAAGACTTTTTCAGAATTAGGCAGCAACTTTCCTTGAATGGGTGTATCCAGCACTTTCACCTTAACATTGCATCGTCTTTTCACTCGTGAAAAAGCCACATATAACTGTCCATGTCCAAAAACGGGTTCTGGCAAAAATAACCCTACTTTCTCCAGTGTTTGGCCTTGGGCTTTGTTGATGGTCATGGCAAAAGCAGCCTTCACGGGAAATTGTCGACGTCTTAACTTGAAAGGTAAGCCAGTCTCTGATGGAGATAAATCAATCCTTGGAATAAACACCACATTTCCTTCTGCAGACCCAGTAATTACTTTTGCTTGAATCAGATTGTCAAACAAAGCGATGACAATCAAGCGAGTCCCATTGCAAAGACCTTTTCTGCTGTTAAAGTTGCGCAAAAGCATGACAATGGTGCCTATTTTTAATTTGAGGCGATGAGAAGGCATTCCCGTTGGTGTGAGTGAATTTAAAAATTCCACAGGATATTGATCTGGATCTTCAGTCTCATCAGGATCAATGGAATCATCACTAATGTATTGAGTGTATTCACCAGCAATGCAATCCATGACCTTAGAGTTCACCATATCCACATGGTCATTTTTAGGGCAAAGAATGGCATGTGATGCAGCAATTCGAATGCTTTCATTGTTATGTACATCAATGAGAATGTTTTCACCAAATATAGCAAGTATGAGTGAGCCAGTGCAGATCATGTCTTGTGGGATTTCAATGATATCATCTCCAAGGTTGAAATCATTGGACAATTCACCATTTCCCAGTTGAAGTAACCAACTGCTATAATCAGGATCAATGGAGCGCATGTTGTTGAAGAGTGGCTATTGAGTGAAAAGCTGCCATTGTCGTGAGTATTTAATACAACTCTCTATAATGTCAGTTCTTGTACCATGAGGGATGATAGGCAGACACTGTCGAAAGTCTCCTCCCAGAACAATGACTTTTCCTCCAAAAGGTGTTGTATTTTTCTTGGAAATATCTGTTGTCATGACATCCCGTAAAAGTTGATCTATGACATGCAATGCATATTTAGATAACAGAGTGGACTCGTCAATAATGAAAAGTTTGGTATTTTTCAAATGTTGTGCAGCATCTGTATCATTTTTAATTCTGGAAACGGATGTTTTATTAATTGGAATTGATATGCCATAAAGCGAATGGATGGTTCTTCCTCCTTGCAGTAAGTTAGCTGCAATCCCTGTACTGGCTGCAGGTGATACAATTTCTCCTTCTCCTCTTAGTTCATGAACTAATAAATCATACAGATATGTTTTCCCACTGCCACCTGGACCGTCAATGAAAAAGCACTTAGGTTGTCCACTTCTATCGTGTAAAGCTTGATTGATCGCATCATAGGCCAAAAGTTGTTGGTCATTTAAAGTAGCTTTCATTTGCTGAGCTCTTCTTAACTCATCATCCTTGTTGTATATTGGAGCGATGTGTGGCTTTCTTTTTGGTCGTGGTAGATTAAAATCAGTAAAAGTTTTGCCATGAAATTTTAGAACATTTTGGACATCTGTCATTGCATATCCTTCACGATTCTCACACTCCTCACTGTTGGAGTGATATGCATGGCAGTAGTCTTGGATAAAGTCTTGTTTAAATTCTTGCCACAACTCCAATGGATGAGCTGGAGGACCAAAAATACATATATATGGAAACATATCACGAAGCTGTGCAGGCATGTTGAGAACACAGGCATCCAATAAAGTATTTTTCCAAACAGTGTCATCGAAGAGCAATCCAAGAGCTAATGCTGCCTCTTTAAAAGTTGAGTATGTGACTTCATTAACAGTCTTAATGTTGTCAAAACTTGTTGCTCCTTTGACATGCAGTAACAACAACCTCAAATAGTACCGTTCTTGATCTTTCATACTGACAGTATACATTCTTCCAATCACTGAAGAACCTCCTCGCTTTCTAATTTCCCATGCATCTTCTTTCCAAACATAGTGCTCTGGAATTTGGCGGTAGAAGTAATCCTGAGCATGTGGGTCATTCTCATTCAGCTCAAAGTAGGCCATAAGAGTGGATTTTCTGTGCATTGTGTAACTGATGTTTTCAACAGAGTCATCCTCATGAAAATAAAGTGGTTGAGAATGTGGGAGATGTACAGCCAGGCGAATAATGGAGTGCGATTGTCTATGCATCGGGTAAGCAAATATTCGCCAAGCTGCCTCCGGTGCACTCACGTATCTTGAATCCATGAATTGATGTGTTTCATCATGGTGAATATTGGTTTGGCAAATTTCAAGATTGGCTTTATCATGTCCTTTGTAGACATATTTGAAGAGGTATTTGACACTTTGAATGGAAGCACATACCTCAACATTAATATGACACTTGTATTTTAATAGTAGATAAGGGTTATAGGGAACAACCCAAGAATTATCAATCATCTTTGAATAGTGTTGAAAGGATGGTCCTTCCTTTCTTTGATAAGTAGGGTATGCATCCTTAGCTAAGACTGTTCTTGTTTGAAAATCTTTAGGAAAACCTTTCTTACACTTTCCAAGATCCATACATGGAGAATTGGGGTTGTGTTGTCCACAGGGTCCATGAATCATGTGTTGCATCACAATTTCATGGAGCACAGGGTAATCTTCTGGATCAGGGATTTCAGCCCAAACTATATTATCCACTTCAACCTCAGTTCTTAGTTTGGATTTGCTATCCAGAATGATCAAAATGTGAGCGTGTGGTAGGCCACGCTTTTGGAATTCAATAACATGAACCATTGCACAAACTTTGCCAAATAATCCAGTGTTAATGTCTTTTAATAGGGCTTCCAGTTTAATTCTGAAGACACGGGCGACTAAATCAGGTCTATGTTCCACACGCTGTCATGGCTCTAAATTGTTTGTAATCTCCCTCCATTTAGGATTACAGGTCATGGTTACAAAAAGATCCGGTCGTCCAAATTTAGTCACAATAGCCATGGCATCCTGATAGCGTTGCTGCATGTTTCTGGGACTGCCCTCAAAGGAAGATGGTAAAATGACCGTCTTGCCAATGGGAATACCTTTCTCAACAGATTGTTTCAGGAGATGTTCCTGGAGTACGCAATAATCCTCCACTTTTAAATCCTTTTGGTGTTGACGGATAAAATTTAAGCGATTAGCCTCGATTTTCACATATGCATCCACTAAGTACTGCTGTGTTAGTTTGCCAACATTCAGGACAGGATTGAACCAATTCCGTACAGACAACAAATAGCAGTAATACTGGAGCTGTGTAACCCTGCGTTGACTTTGGCCTTGATGCTTGAGTCCCTCATGCCAACCTTGTTCTCCATGAGGGAAAAATAAGGGATACAGTAATGCATCTAAATTGCTGTGTAGAATACTGACTTGCTGTGTTTTTGGGGCCAAGGGGTTATTTGGATCAGGTTTCAAATGAATTAAAATGTCTCTATTGAATGGTGGCTCTCCATCAGCATTTTCAAAGACCACTGCAACTTCATGGACAGTAGGATTGTTATAGCGTCTAGGGTCTTGCTGTCTGTCTTGTTTAATGGCCATGATAATATTTGGCATGACGGTGCCATGTTCTACTGCCTTCTGTTGTTCTTCTAATTCAACGTCACGTAACATTTTGTAGGCCGAAACAAAGGGATTAATATTATCCAATTGAAGAGCAATGATACTCATTAAAGTAGGATTACATTTCACATTTTCTGGAGACTGTATCCGTTGTTCTACAGCGCTTGCAGTATCTAAAATGTAGAGTTGTGCATATGCTGGAGGTTGATCTTGAGCAGGATGGAGTGTTCTCGTGCGATGATAAATTTGCCCATGAATTTGGAAACAGTAAGGGCCGTGTCCAGGTGGTGGAGAAACATGGGCACCCATGGAGGCAAAAGCAAAAGAACTATTAATGCTCCTGATATTCTGCATCAAATTTTTACTGTACTCACTCTCTCCTTTCAGCAGGCGTTGGAAGACCTCCGGGTATTGAGGTAATGGTACCTTTACTTTTTTTTCCCTTGTGGCAACAAAGAGTAAAGTGTTTATCTGATGGGCGTTCATCAGTAAAATGTCGAGCCTCACAATGTTCACATATTACATTCATGAAACCACAGGTATGTTCTGGAATAGCAAAATCCTGATCAATAAATCCCATTGGATGAGGGAAAAGTGAAGATAAGAAAGGTAGAAGTTTATTGTGTAATCCTACATAGATGAGACGTGGAAGGGACGTAGAATCAAAACATTCCATAAATGAAGAAGTTGAATATATATTCCGTTCTGCCTCTTGGAATGTTGAAGTGGAAAAACTTTGTCGTTCGTCACGACGTGATGCAGCCAAATGGGTCAAGCGGACTGTTCTAGATGTAGGAGACTCTGTATCTTGACGCATCTGTCTTTTCCTTTTAAGCCTCAAAATGTTACACTGTTTGCTGTATGGCGTCTCCTCAGCAGAGTGTTTTCGTTTAGATGTGGCCTTGCGATGTGGTAAACGCTGTTCAGTTGTAGTTAACACAGTAGAAGAAGAGATGGCAGCAGTATGAGATCAGACAAAGAGTGCAGCAGTATGAGGATCAGACAAAGAGGTGGCAGCAGTATGAGGATCAGACGAAGAGGTGGCAGCAGTATGAGGATCAGACGAAGAGGTGGCAGCAGTATGACAGTCAGACGAAGAGGTGGCAGCAGTATGAGGGTCACAGGAAGAGGTGGCAGCAGTACGAGGGTCAGACGGATCTCCTGTAGGCATGAACTCTTGTTGTTTGCGTCTGACGCGCAGGCATGGATTTTTTGCCTAATCCATCCGTCCTTCCTTCCAAAGACTCTTTTGAAACCCGTGTTTTCAAAGCAGCCTTTTCCTTATCCAAGCGAAGTCGTCTTTCTTCAGAACTCTCCTCGGCACGCTTCTTGCGCATACGCACAGACTCCTTTTGAACCTTTGCTTCTTTTTTTTCCATGGAGGTCATGGGAGGTGTTAAAGGCTGTTCACTTGGTAGAATGTCAGTACACGAAGAGGCAGGAGTAGTATCTTTGTCAGACGGTTCTTCAGTGACAGTACGTTGTTGTTTTTTCCGTCTGCCTTGCGCATCCATGGCTCTTTTTGACTTTCGTTGACTTCTTTCTTCAGAAGACAGTTCAGCAATAAGTTTCTTCGAAGCAGCCTTCGCAACATCCAACCGAAAACGTCTCATTGGAGAAGACAGTTTGGCAATGCGTTTCAGTTTAGCAGCCTTAACACGTAAACGAAGACGTCTCTGTTCCGAAGTCTCCTCTGCAATGCGTTTGGCCTGTGCCGCCTTAACACGATCTAAGCGAAGACGTCTATTTTCAGAAGTCTCCTAAGAAGTGCGTTTCGCCTTAGCAGCCTTATCGCTATCTAAGCGAAGACGCCTCTCTTCTGAAGTCTCCTCTGCAGTGCGTTTCGCCTTAGCAGCATTACGAAGATCTAACCGAAGACGTCTCTCTTCCAAAGTCTCCTCTGCAATGCGTTTGGCTTTAGCAGCCTTATCACGATCTAAGCGAAGACGTCTCTGTTCCGAAGTCTCTTCAGCAGTGCGTTTCGCCTTAGCAGCCTTATCACTATCTAAGCGAAGACGCCTCTCTTTTGAAGTCTCCTCTGCAGTGCGTTTCGCTCTAGCAGCCTTATCACGATGTAAGCGAAAACGTCTCTGTTCCGAAGTCTCCTCAGAAGTGCGTTTCGCCTTAGCAGCCTTATCACTATCTAAGCGAAGACGTCTCTCTTCCGAAGTCTCCTCAGCAGTGCGATTCCGCCTTAGCAGCCTTATCACTATCTAAGGGAAGACGTGTCTCTTCCGAAGTGTCCTCAGCAGTGCATGTTGCCTTAGCAGCCTTCTCACGATCTAATGGAAGACGTGTCTCTTCTGAAGTCTCCTCTGCACGCTTCTTCTTAGGCGTAGATGCAGCCTCCTTGGCAAGAGCGATATTTTTTGTTGGAGAGCTCATCTTAGTAAGAATAGTCAGTGAATCAAATCCAAAATGAGCTAGAGTGTGTTAGTTAAGGAAACAATCAATAATAACTATGTCTAAATAGGCAAAAACAATAAAAGGAAAGTGTGTATTTCAATAACCTGTGAAAATGAAATGATGAACTTCTTTAAAGTACGAAAGAAATATTTCACGATGTTTACTGTATGGAGTAGTGAATGGAAATCAGTGTGTTTAAAGCTCTTAAAGAGAGACTTAAAGGCAAGACAAATGGATGTAAGGGCCCTTTGAGAGGCGCGTTGTAAAAGCAAATTTCCAACATTGTAAGAAAAGCGGTTAAAGTACCAATATGACAGGAAGTTCCACATAACCGCCAGCAGGGTTGTAGTTGCAGAAGGTGGTGCAAAAAGGGAGAGGTAGCGTTTTTTGTTACCTTGAACGTAATATTTTGGGATTATAGCGGAAGTAGTGTTTTTTTTTGTTCTTGCTGGAGTTGGTGGAAACAGCGGCATTAGCAGCGAGCGTGAAATGGCACAATGTGACCAAGCATGGTGAAAAT
This sequence comes from Allobates femoralis, assembly GCA_033576535.1. Classification (NCBI taxonomy): domain Eukaryota; kingdom Metazoa; phylum Chordata; class Amphibia; order Anura; family Aromobatidae; genus Allobates; species Allobates femoralis. Next base: position 395,386,862 of record JARQOC010000001.1, read on the forward strand.
AGAAATAAGGCAACTTTTGGAGTACATGGTGAAACAGGCAGGGCAATGTAAAAATCAACGTAAATCCGGCGATATAGTATGACCTTACGCAACTGGACCCCTGGTGACGGGTATGGGGAACTTGCGTTACTAATGGAAATATTTCCACATGTTATGGAATAATGTAAATTGGCATGTACAACGCGCGTGTGAAAGGGGCCCCAGTCGGTCATAGAGTGTAAAATGGCATGTAACCAATATATTTGGTATGTAAAAGTAGTTAATGTCCTACTGTAACGAAAGGCCCTTTCACATTAGCGGTAATTTGAAATAGCATCAGATGCGGTGAAAAAACTGCATCTGCGGTGTTTGGCGCATAGCCGCAGCATAACCGCTGCACTTGCAGGCGGTTGCGTTAATCACCATAGTCAGTATATAGGAACTTGCGTCAGGTGCGGCAATTGGGGTTTTGCACTTGCGTCAGGTGCTGAGGCGATAAAAAACGGTGGGCGACCTTTTTTTTTTTGCGGCAGCACCTGGTGCAAAAGCGCACTTGCAGCATCTGTCGCAAGTCCCTATATACTGACTATGGGGATTACGGGAACCGGACCGCAACTGCAGTAGTTATGCAGCAGCTATACAGCAAACAGAGCAGATGTGATTTATCCACGGCATCTGCCACGATTTAAAATTACGCTGATGTGAAAGGGACAGGTAGCATTACATCCAAACTGTTAAATATAAGACAGGTAGTAGTGCTACAGACTCATTAGTATGAAATAGAATCAAAATGGCATAAAATGTGTTAATGTACTCCTAACAGTGTGACGACACACTCCTAAGTACAAATAAAATATAGAAGAGTCTGTAAGGGGTTAATGGACCACTGGCACGCGTAAAAAATACTGCACGATCAATCAAATTAGAAATAGTATTAAAGAACTTTAGTATTCAAATGCCAGTAGTAGACCACATAGTGACATAGGCAGTGAATAGCCAAGACAAAAGAAGGGTTAATGTACTACTTACACTCCTATAAAACAGTGTGGATGAGAAAATAACTAACAAATGGTATAGAAGAGGTTAAATTTCAAATGTCATGAGTACAGCACATAGGGACACAGGTAATGAATAGCAAACAGAATGCAAGGGGTTAATGTAACAGTTTGTACCCTATAAAACAGTGTGGATGAGAAAATAACTAATAAATGGTATAGAAGAGGTTAATTTTCAAATATAATGAGTACAGCACATAGCGACACAGTAATTGAATAGCAAACAGAATGGAAGGGGTTAATGCAGCAGTTTGAACCATATAAAACAGTGTTGGGGAAAACTAAAATGCAAAAGGCATAGAAGAGGTTAATGTAGAAATAGCCTTAGTACAGCACATAGTGAAATAGCAAGTGGCGCACAAATAGAATAGAAGGGGTTAATTAAGTATGAAAAAAACAGGTCAATATGGTGAAACGTAGCTGATATGAAAATAGTATAAAGAAAGGGTTAATATAAGCATAGGCATCAGGAATATATACTCTGATGTGAGATTGTACTGTGAAAACAGCTTTTTAACTTTTACATAGTTCACAAATTCAAATTTCGCGCTCTAAGATGGCGGACGCGAAAAGTTCATTCATAAAAAGTCGGCAGACGCCAGCCCCAATGTGATTGGAGAGCGGAAACTTCATAAACATGGCGCCATGAATCCGATTGGTCGGCGCTACTGTGTGAAGATGCCGCTGTCCAATCACTACACAGCGGGGCGGAGCTACAGACTTCCACCCTCCCGAACGGCGTGGCCGAAAATCGAACCAGGCGCTCGGCAAGGAAAGCGCCGCTTTCCCCACTGAGCGCCGACCAATCGGAAGCAAACCGCCATATCCAACAACCAATCAGAATCGCGCCTCATTTCTCCATGTATCTCTATGGGAATGAGCCGTCCAATCACAATCGCGGCGCCATTTTTGAAAATCCACAGCGCCCAATCAGAATCGCGGCTCACTTCCCATAGACATACATAGCGGTGTGTCCGCGATTTTATGGCCGCAAAATAGAACCAGGGACCCGGCCATAAAATCGCCGACACTCCGCTATGTATGTCTATGGGAAGTGAGGCGCTCTTCTGATTGGTCGCTGTGTGCTAACGCCGACCAATGACAATAGCGCCTCACTTCCCATAGACATACATTAGCGGTGTGTCGCTAAATATATGGCCGGCCTTCTGGTTCTATTTTCGGCCAGAGGCCTCGGCTAATTCCGGTCAAAAAAATTTTTTTTCTCTATTTATCTATCTTTATTTGTATCTATTTTTCTATCTATTTTCTTATCTATCTATGTCTCTATATCTATCTAAGAATATAGATAGAAAAATAGCTAAAAATAAAGATACATAAATACTGAAAAAAAAAATTTTTTGACCGGAAATAGCCGAGCCCTGTGGCCGAAAATAGAACCAGAAGGGCGGCAATATATTTCGCGATACACCGCTAATGTTTGTCTATGGGAAGTGAGGCGCGATTCTGATTGGTCAGCGGAAGCACACAGCGACCAATCAGAATCGCGCCTCACTTCCCATAGACATACATTAGCGGCGTGTCTCCAAATTTATGGCCGGGTCTCTGGTTCTCTTTTGCGGCCATAAAATCGCGGACACACCGCTATGTATGTCTATGGGAAGTGAGGCTCGATTCCGATTGGTCGCTGTGTGCTTCCGCTGACCAATCAGAATCACGCCTCACTTTTAGCGGTAAATTTGAAACTCCAAAAGCGCCCATTCTATGTCTATGGGAAGTGAGGCGCGATTCTGATTGGTCAGCGGAAGCACACAGCGACCAATCAGAATAGCGCCTCATTTCTCAATGCATCTCTATGGGAAAGCGCCGTCCAATGACAATCGCGGCGGATTTTTGAAAATACACAGCGGCCAATCACAATCGCGCCTCAATTCTCAATGCATCTCTATGGGAAGAGGCGCTGAGAATCCGATTGGTCGGTGGTCACCGGGAAGTTGTATGGGCGGCGCCTGAATGAGTATTCGGGCACAGCGGTCTCATAGACCGCGGAGGCCGCTAGAAGCACCGAAGTTTGCGCTTGTAGCGCAGAAGTCGGCGCTTTTAGCGGCGAAGTATCCGAACTGTGGCGCAGGCTCCATGCAGCGCCGATTGGCGCTGCATGGCGCAAGATAGTAAAAGTGGTGAAAAGAAAAGATAGCAAAAGAGGTGAAAATAAAACGTAGCATCAGGAATATAGCCTCTGATGTGAAAAGGTAGATTTAAAAAGCACACAGCGACCAATCAGAATCGCGCCTCACTTCCCATAGACATATAATGGGCGCTTTTGGAGTTTCAAATTTACCGCTAAAAGTGAGGCGCGATTCTGATTGGTCAGCGGAAGCACACAGCGACCAATCGGAATCGCGCCTCACTTCCCATAGACATACATAGCGGTGTGTCCGCGATTTTATGGCCCAAAAGAGAACCAGGACCCGCCATAAATTAGCCGACACGCCGCTAATGTATGTCTATGGGAAGTGAGGCGCGATTCTGATTGGCTGGCGGCAGTAGACCGCGACCAATCAGAATAGCGCCTCACTTCTCATAGACATAGAATGGAGGATTTTTCGTCCATTCTATGGCAATGAGAACAGAAGAGAAGAGGAGGTCGGAGCGGAAGATTGCGGAAAGAAGAGAGAAGACCCCCGGGGCCGGACAAAGAGGACGCCTGGCCGGACGGAGGACTTGTGGATCGGACGGAGGATGAGATGAAGAAGAAGAAGACATGTAAGTGATCGACGGCGGCGGTGGGTTAGGGGACGGCGGGGGCTTAGGGTGTAGCGCCTTAGGGGATAGCAACAGCGGTGGGGGACAGGGGCAGGAGCTTAGAAGTCGGCGGGGCTTAGGGGGTAGGGGCTTAGGAGGCGGCGGGGCTTAGGGTGTATCGGCGCTTAGGGGGTAGGGGCTTAGGGTATCGGCGCTTAGGATGCGGCGGGGCTTAGGGGGTAGGGCTTAGGGGCGGCGGGGCTTAGGGGGTATCGGCGCTTAGGATGCGTCGGGGCTTAGGGGGTAGGGCTTAGGGTATCGGCGCTTAGGATGCGGCGGGGCTTAGGGGGTAGGGGCTTAGGGTACCGGCGCTTAGGATGCGGCGGGGCTTAGGGGGTAGGGGCTTAGGGTATCGGCGCTTAGGATGCGGCGGGGCTTAGGGGGTAGGGGCTTAGAGGCGGCGGTGCTTAGGGGGTAGGGGCTTAGGGGCGGCGGTGCTTAGGGGGTAGGGGCTTAGGGCGGCGGGGCTTAGGGGGTATCGGTGCTTAGGATGCGTCGGGGCTTAGGGGTAGGGGCTTAGGGTATCGGGGCTTAGGATGCGGCGGGGCTTAGGGGGTAGGGGCTTAGGGTATCGGCGCTTAGGATGCGACGGGGCTTAGGGGGTAGGGGCTTAGGGCGGCGGTGCTTAGGGGGTAGGGGCTTAGGGGCGGCGGTGCTTAGGGGGTAGGGGCTTAGGGTGTATGGGCGCTTAGGATGCGTCGAGGCTTAGGGGGTAGGGGCTTAGGGTATTGGCGCTTAGGATGCGGCGGGGCTTAGGGGGTAGGGGATTAGGGTATCGGCGCTTAGGATGCGGCGGGGCTTAGGGGTAGGGGCTTAGCGCTTAGGATGCGATGCGGCGGGGCTTAGGGGTAGTGGTTTAGGGGCGGCGGAGGCTTAGGAGGCAGCGGGGCTTAGGGGGTAGGGGCTTAGGGGCGGCGGGTGCTTAGGGGCGGCGGGGGCTTAGGGGGTAGTGGCTTAGGGGCGGCGGAGGCTTAGGAGGCGGCGGGGCTTAGGAGGTAGGGGCTTAGGGGCGGCGGGTGCTTAGGAGGCGGCGGGGCTTAGGGGGTAGGGGCTTAGGGGCGGCGGAGGCTTAGGGCTTAGGGGCGGCGGGTGCTTAGGGGGTAGGGGCTTAGGAGCGGCGTGGGCTTAGGGGGTAGGGGCTTAGCGCTTAGGATGCGATGCGGCGGGTCTTAGGGGGTAGTGGCTAAGGGGCGGCGGAGGCTTAGGAGGTGGCGGGGCTTAGGGGGTAGGGGCTTAGGGCGGCGGGGCTTAGGGTGTATCGGCGCTTAGGATGCGTGGAGGCTTAGGGGGTAGGGGCTTAGGGTATTGGCGCTTAGGATGCGTCGGGGCTTAGGGGGTAGGGGCTTAGGGTATCGGCGCTTAGGATGCGGCGGGGCTTAGGGGGTAGGGGCTTAGCGCTTAGGATGCGATGCGGCGGGGCTTAGGGGTAGTGGCTTAGGGGCGGCGGAGGCTTAGGAGGCGGCGGGGCTTAGGGGGTAGGGGCTTAGGGGCGGCGGTGCTTATGGGCGGCGGGGGCTTAGGGGGTAGTGGCTTAGGGGCGGCGGAGGCTTAGGAGGCGGCGGGGCTTAGGAGGTAGGGGCTTAGGGGCGGCGGTGCTTAGGAGGCGGCGGGGCTTAGGGGGTAGGGGCTTAGGGCGGCGGAGGCTTAGGGGCTTAGGGGCGGCGGGTGCTTAGGGGGTAGGGCTTAGGAGCGGCGTGGGCTTAGGGGGTAGGGGCTTAGCGCTTAGGATGCGATGCGGCGGGTCTTAGGGGGTAGTGGCTAAGGGGCGGCGGAGGCTTAGGAGGCGGCGGGGCTTAGGGGGTAGGGCTTAGGGGCGGCGGGTGCTTAGGGGCGGCGGAGGCTTAGGAGGCGGCGGGGCTTAGGAGGTAGGGGCTTAGGGCGGCGGGGGGTGGGGGTAGCAAGAGCAGGAGCTTAGGAAGCGGCGGGGCTTACGGGCGGACAGGCGGCGGGGCTTAGGGGGTAGTGGCTTAGGGGCGGCGGAGGTTAGGAGGCGGCGGGGCTTAGGGGGTAGGGGCTTAGGGGCGGCGGGTGCTTATGGGCGGCGGGGGCTTAGGGGGTAGTGGCTTAGGGCGGCGGAGGCTTAGGAGGCGGCGGGGCTTAGGAGGTAGGGGCTTAGGGCGGCGGGTGCTTAGGAGGCGGCGGGGCTTAGGGGGTAGGGGCTTAGGGGCGGCAGAGGCTTAGGGGCGGCGGGTGCTTAGGGGGTAGGGGCTTAGGAGCGGCGTGGGCTTAGGGGGTAGGGGCTTAGCGCTTAGGATGCGATGCGGCGGGTCTTAGGGGGTAGTGGCTAAGGGGCGGCGGAGGCTTAGGAGGCGGCGGGGCTTAGGGGGTAGGGGCTTAGGAGCGGCGGGTGCTTAGGGCGGCGGAGGCTTAGGAGGCGGCGGGGCTTAGGAGGTAGGGGCTTAGGGGCGGCGGGGGGTGGGGGTAGCAAGAGCAGGAGCTTAGGAAGCGGCGGGGCTTACGGGCGGACAGGCGGCGGGGCTTAGGGGGTAGTGGCTAAGGGGCGGCGGAGGCTTAGGAGGCGGCGGGGCTTAGGGGGTAGGGGCTTAGGGGCGGCGGGTGCTTAGGGGCGGCGGAGGCTTAGGAGGCGGCGGGGCTTAGGAGGTAGGGGCTTAGGGGCGGTGGGGGGTGGGGGGTAGCGAGAGCAGGAGCTTAGGAAGCGGCGGGGCTTACGGGCGGACAGGCGTATGGGCATGGGGCTGTAGTATACCATAGCGATGTACACTACAGCCTCATGCAGTGGCTTTCTTGGCGGGGCATGGGGCTGTAGTATACCATAGCGGTGTACACTACAGCCCCATGCTGTGGGTTTGTTCGCGGGGCAACGACTCGCAATGCCCGCTTTGCGGGCATTGCTTCGCGAGTCGCGTGTCCACTACGCGGCCCCGACAGAGTTCTGGAGAAAGTTCCCAGCTACGCGAACAAAGCCACAGGAAGTAGCGCCGGTCTGACGGAAGTCAGCTACGGCAATTATATAATAGATAATAATAGTGTCCTCAAAAAATTCAATCAATGGTGTTTATTCAATTGTAATGTCCTCGACATCAATGATTTTTTTACCATTCATTTCCTTCAAGTTGGATTTGTTTATCTCTCCTTTTTTTTTCATTTTTATCAATGGAATTTTTTGTAAGCTTATTTCCTTCATCCTTCTTGTTGTGGTCCTTATTATTTTCTAATTTTTCCCTTGATTTCTTTCTATCATGACTTCTCCCATTTTTTTTCTCAGTCTTTTTATTATTTTTATTTTTATTTATTTATTTATTTTTAATATTTTTATTGAGTTTTAATTTTAAACAAGGAAAATAAGAAAAACAATCCAACCCCCATACCCCCCCAACCATCAATAGTTACAGCGAAAATACATCCAACAATCTCCCAAGACATACAAGGTCGGACATTGATTATAATCAATATTCAATACCAAAAACTACACCATAGTCACATCTCCTAACAGTCATAAGAAATGAAATAGAAAAAGTGTTATGCCTGCCCCGAGTCGCCTGGAGCAGGGGATACCCGTAGCCTTCCAAGGACCCTTGTAACTCCTCCAGCAGATACCAGGACGATTGCACAAATGGTAGGACTACTGAGTGCAGTTCTGCTGACGATAGCTTAGTGGTTATGAACCCTCTCCAAGTCTCAAAAAACTTCCCCGTCAACGCGTCTTTATCCCTTGCCGCTTCCAGGCATTCCACGTGCATTACTGCCTTCAATTCGTTGAGTATACCAGTCATGCCAGGGTTGTGCCCAGATAGCCAGTCCCTCAGGATTAGCCTTTTAGTAACCATTGCCAGCATATGGAGTATTCTAGCAGGTTTGCCTTCCCACACTCCAGATACCGGGAAATGAAACAACAGGCAAGCATATCCAATGTAACGGTTTTGCCGTCACCTCCCTCGCTAAGGCTTCCACCCGCTTCCATAGTTTCTGCACCTCCCCACACAGCCATATACCATGCACCATATCTGTTTTTGGTTGTCCGCATTTCGGGCATTGTTGTCGTCTATTAGGGAACCTAGCATTCGGGGATAGGGTGAATCCGTACATTGCCCTGTGTATGATCCTATATTGTACATCCCTCCATTTTTCGCTGATTATATTTTTCCTCAGTACCTCCCAGCCCCTCAGAATCGTGTCGCTATATCAGTCCGAGGTATGTACTTTAGCCACCCACGAAAGATGTTATCCTCCCTTAAGGCCAGAGTCGTGTCTTGTAAACTACCATAAAGGTAAGATACGTTGACAGTCAGAGGGTCCGCTCCCAACCAGGTATCCCAGATAGTCAATCTGCATTCCTGTGATACATTTTGAAGGTGTCGAAGGACGTGATGGTGTAGCTGCCTGTACTGGATGATATGGTACGGGCTCAATTGGAACTTTTCCAAGGCTTCTGACTCCGTTAACCACCTTCTGTCAGGTTTGTGTAACAAATCCCCCAATGTGTAAATCCCCTTTTCTTGCCATGGTGCAAATAAGGCGTTCTCACGCCCTAATCTGAATCCTGCGTGGGCCCAAGGATTAAGGTATTTCGACGTTTTCCAGGTCATCATTAACTTCTTTCGAACCGCTTTCCAGCACATAGCCATATCCCTATAGATGATCATGTTTTTCAGGTGTTTAGGCATGGCTGGCCATGGCGAGTGCAGTAAACTGGCCGGTTCCCAGGGTCTGCATAGCGACGCTTCTATGGTATAATTAGAGTATCTGCTGGACTTTTTGAGCCAGTCTATAACATGACGTAATAAGCACGCCAAATTATATCCCCTGATGTCCGGAGATTTAGCCCCCCTCCAAGTTTTGGGAGCATTAAGGTGCGACTGGCTATTCTGGCCTTCCGTCCCCTCCAAAGAAAGCTGGAGAAAGCTGTGTTGAGTCTATGTACATCCGCCCTTAGCAGTGGTATGGTCTGCAGCGGATATAGTAACCTGGCGTAGCTAACCATCTTAAGTAGATGGCACCTCCCAGAAGAGTCAGCGGCAGGTCCCTCCATCTCTCCAATTCCCGTGTGATTTTGGTAATTAAAGGGCCATAGTTCAGGGGGTAAATTTGCTAGTGTCGCTGCTGAGTATGATGCCCAGGTATTTGATGTGGTGAGTTTTTACTTGTATGCCCTCCATCTCCGCCCCTCCCCTGGCCCCCCCTTCCCCAGGACGGCGACGAGGCTTTCCCAGTTGCAAGATCTCACATTTAGCTTTATTGAGCTTAAAGCCCGAGAATGTGCCAAAAACCGTGAGTTGTTGAAGCAGTTCCCTTAAGTCCCTCTCCGGTCTATTCATATAGATGATGACATCATCAGCAAATAGCGCTGACTTCACCGTCATCCCTCCAATGTTGATGCCCTCGTGTGAATCATTGCTGTTCAAATATCTGGCAAGAGGTTCGATGGCCAGATTGAAGAGCAATGGCGAGAGAGGGCAGCCTTGCCGCGTTCCCTTTTCCAGAGGGAAAGGGGCGGACAGAAAACCGGGGTGCATATTCTAGCGCTCGGGTTCTCGTATAATGTTTTTAGGAATGTCCTGAAAGGGCCTTGTAGGCCTATCTTGTCCAATACTAAGTTCAACCAGGACAGATTGACATTGTCGAACGCCTTTTCGGCGTCCAACAAGACCAATGCCGGACGATCATCACGTAGATTCTCTCGATGCCCCACTGAATCCAGCACTAACATAGTTTGTCTGATATTACCCACCGCTGATCTACCCCTAACAAATCCCGCCTGTTGTGGGCCCACAAGAGATGGCAGTAGCCCCGCCAAACGGTCCGCCATAATCTTGGCCAGAATTTTCAGGTCTTGATTTATCAGTGAGATGGGGCGATATCCGGCCGGGTCAGTGGAGCTCAAATTCCCCTTTGGCAACAATTTAATGTGTGCCGTGTTAGTGTGGTTCGAGATCTTGCCCCCCGCTAGAATTTCATTGAAAAGAGAGACTAAGCAAGGAGCCACCTTGTCGATAAAGACTTGTAATAGTCGCCGGTAAAACCATCTGGACCCGGAGCTTTATGGGCACTCAGGTTTTTGATAGTCATTTGAACTTCAGCCAAGGAAATTTTAGCGTTCAAGGTGGCCAAGCCGTCCTCAGCTATGGTAGGTAGTGAGACCTTCTCAAGCCAGTCCCCTCCCACCTCCCTTGCATTCTGCACTGTATCCTGTGTATATAGTTTTGCAAAGAATTTGCCTAAATGAGAGTTGATATCTTTTGGTGCATGAAGGATGTTACACTCGGAGTCCACCAAAGAGGCAAACGTCGTGGGCTTAGTTTTACCCCTGGCCAAGTTCGCTAGGATCCTCCCCGCCTTGTCTCCATACTTATAGAGATCTACCTCCCATTGTTCCTTACTCCATTGTTCCCTTCGTTTAGCCCAGACGTCATACTCTCTCTTTGCTCCCACCCATTTCTCCTTTGTTAGCGGTGAAGGGTTGTTTTTAAATTCCTCATATGTGCTTCTTACCTTTGAACTAGCTAGATGGAACTGTTGAAATGTTTTCTTTTTTTGAGTGCTGGTGTATGCCATTATTTTACCCCTCATGACCACCTTACTCGTTTCCCAGTATAACCGGGAGTCCGTCTCATGGTCTGCATTGTGGAAGACGAAGTCAGACCACCACTCCCCCAGGAGTCTGTCAAAATTGGCGTCCCTTCTAAGATGTGATGGAAAGCGCCATATAAAGTCAATGCCCCTAATGTGCACGTCCCTTACTTCCAGGGCCACGGGGCTATGGTCGGAAATTACCATATTTTCAATACCCACTCTGACCACTCTAGCCAATAAGTGGTTGCTGAGTAGAAAGAAATCAATACGAGACCAGGACCCGTGGGCATGGGAGTAATGAGTGAATTCCCGGTCTAGGGGGTGGTGTATCCGCCACACATCATGCAATGCCAGTCCCCTCGTCAGCGTATGTAGCGGGCTCAACGGTCGGTCGTCAGGAGTGGAAGCAGTATTCAACTGGTCGCGTCGCCTATCTTCGCCCCCAAAGAAGACACTATTGAAGTCCCCTCCCACGATCCGGAGATGCTCTGTATCTCCTAGCAGCTCCACCTGCAGGTGGGAGAAGGCATCTTGCGACTGGTTAGGGACATATATATTCGTGATACTAAGACGTCCCGCCGGGCTATCTAAAACCAGCCGCACATACCTTCCCTCATCATCTTTAGTTTCAGAAATAATTGTACAGGGGAAATTTTTATGGATAAGTATCAGTACCCCTGCCTTCCTCCCCACCGATCCAGAGCCGTGTACCGCCCCCACCCATAACCTGTGCATTTCTAAAAAATTCCGTGTCTTGAAGATGCATCTCTTGTAGGAGAGCCACATCTGTTTTCAATCTCTTGAGATGTTTGAGTACCATCGAGCGTTTCTCGGGTGACCTGAGGCCCTTAACATTCCAGGACAACAGATTAACCATGATCAAGAAACAGTCTTATTTTTATTTTTAATATTATCATATTTTACCAATTCCTGATTCCTATTAATAGTCCTATTTTCCTTTCAATTAATTGACTGACTTCTGTCCTTCCTCCATTCATCAAGGTTTTTTTATGTTTCTCATATTGATTTCTTTGTTCAGTGGTTTTGAGTATTTTATTTAAATCCAGATTATCTTTGTTCTTTATTTCAATTTTATCTTCATTTTTATCTTTATCTTTCATAAATTTTTTGTTACGTTGTTGATTTTGCTCTTTTTCTTCATCTTTTTCTGATGCTGGAGTTGTTAGATCTATTGTAGTTAATGTATTTATCTCCATTTTTCTGGATCATCTGTTCCTTTCTGGTTTTTATCTCTCAGATATTTATTAATTTTCTTTTTGATTAGTTCTTCTTCAAATTTAGTTAATCTAATTTTGAGTTTTACATTTATTTCTATGAAATCCTGACTTTGAGAAAACTGATCTATCCCTGAGCAGATGTCAATCATGTCATGGAGGGCTTGTTCAGCTAATTTTAGACGTTTTTGTAGGAGGATTTTTAGCATCCCTATAGAGCATTCAAGAACGTAATCGTTCCATTTATTTGTATAATCTACACCATTAGGATATGTGGATTTTTGGGGAATTTTTAAGCCCTTCGGTATTATTCTCTCCATTATATATTTTTTGAGAAACATGGCATCGATATTATTTGTCATTTCTACTGTACACTTGTTCTCATAATTATTAAAAATTATAATAATTTTCTTCCTATCTTCATCTTTTAATTTATTCCTAAGGATGGACGAGTTGGTAATCTCTAAATTCACATTTTCTCCCAGGGATTCCAAGATCTTGTATTCCCTATGTGATTCCCTGTTATTCACGTAGAAATCCATTATGTATTTATACCACTTGTATAATAAAATAAATCTAGCCCAATCCACGATCCCCAGACTCACCGAAAAAATTAAAAAGACCAAACTGGATTAAAGGAACATAGAATTAATACAGAGGAGGAAAATATAAAAGATAGTTTGGTTTGAATGGGACTTTAATATTTTGGGGGAACATTGTATGGATGAAACAAACTCCTTTGGGAGAGGATTGTCGTTCTGCCCAAAATCTAAACTAAATCCACTCACTCTATACATTGACTTCAATGAGTTTATAAGAAAATTAACGATACAGAGACATTTTATAATAGAAAAAATGAAGGGAAAAATAGGCACTGAAGAGTAAGAACAAAAAATGATAAGAAGGAGGAGGGAGAAACCAATATCAAAGAAATAGAGGATAAATTCATTCATGTAAATCCGAAAAATAAAAGTAATTTTTATCCCATACATCACAAGGGATCTCATTTGGAGACATTCCAACAACTAACTCTAAAAGAGATAAGAAGTATGGGGGATATTAAACAGAGAGATAATCTAACAACGGGGGAAAGAACAGCTTTAACGAGGATTAAAGAAAATAAGAACTTAATAATAAAGCAAGCTGATAAGGGGGGAGGGGTTGTTATTATGAATGAGGGGTGGTATAATAATAAAAGCAGAGACATTTTAGATGATAAAGATTACTATGAAAAATTAGAAAAGAATCCCCTAGAAGATTTATTTTTACAATATAAAATAATGATTAAAAATGCTAGAAAAGTGGGATTATTAAATAAGAACGAATTTAGATTCCTAAGTATTGATAGATACAAAACGCCACACTTCTATTTCCTCCCCAAAATGTATAAATCCACCACTAATCCCCCTGGATGCCCCATTATATCGGGTATTAACTCTTTAACTAGCAATTTATCCCATTATATTGATTTGTTTCTACAGAGATACTGTATAATATTGAACTAGACTTCTATTTGAAAGATTCCTCTCAATTAATAGGATTGATTACTAGACTTCCCCCATTACCAGGAGCCCTACTAATAACTCTTGATGTGAGTGCACTATACTCAAACATCCCACACAATAAAGGGTTAAAGATAATTGATTATTTCATTTGTAAGGATCCTCTGATCTTAGAGGCACAAAAGCAGTTTTTGAAGACAGGAATTGAATTAATTTTATATAATAACTAGCTGTGAGCCCGATGCAAATGCATCGGGATTCTAGAACGTGCGTTAATTAGATTATAGTAGCTATATTATTTATTTTTTTTATTTACATTTTTTTTGAATAACTTAATGTTATGAATATTTTATTTATTTGTTTTATTTTATTAGAATTAGTTAATGTTATGAATTTTTATATGGAATATTTTTTTTATTATTTATTATTTTATTATTGTAATTATTTATTATTTAATATTTTTATAATATTATTTTTTTTTTATTTTAATTGAATTTTTTTTTATTTGAGTAATTTGATTTTCTTAGAATGAGTTAATGTTATTAATATTTTAATTATATATATTTTTATTTTATTTATTTATTTTTTAAATTTTGATTTATTTTATTATTTATTATTTTTATTATTTGTATATTAATTTTTTATTTTAATTAAATTTATTTGTATTAGATTCATTTTTTTATTTTAATTAGTTAATGTAATTAATATATTAATTTAATATATTAATTTTATTTTTATTTTTTTATTATTTTTTATTTTATTATTTATATTATTTATTTATTTTTTTAGTATTTATATTATTATTAAATTTATTTATTATTTGTTATTTTAAGTGAATTTATTTGTATTTTTAAATATTTTTATGTGTATTTATTTATTTATTTTTATTGTCTTTAAATGTAGTGAATTGTTCCCATTGAGAAAAATGGATGAATGAGGCGCGAATCTGATTGGCCGTAGTGGAATAGTAAAAGTGTTTTTTCCCATTGATAAAAATGTATGAATGAGCCTTGAATGTGATTGGTTGGTGTGTATTTGAATGTGATTGGTGCGATTTGGATCCGTGGGTGGGGCTTCCAGAAACTCGCGGCGGCCATCTTTATTCCTCAGTCAGCGGAGCGGACCGAAGAGGGAACATCGAGGACCCGGAGCTCGCTGGAGGAAGAAAGAAGACCGCCGGATGGAAGACTCGTGGCCCGGGCTGAAGGAAGAGGATGCCTGGGCCGGAGGGAGGACTGGACCTGGACCTGACGAAGCAGATGTCATGAAGACAGGTAAGTGATCTACGGCGTCGGGGTTGGGGGGGGGGTGCGGACATATTGTGGGGGGGTGTGAGGACATATTGGGGGGGTTTGGGGGTGTGTGGACATATTGTGGGGGGGTGTGAGGACATATTGGGGGGGTTTGGGGGGGAGAGGACATATTGTGGGGGGGTGTGAGGACATATTGGGGGGGTTTGGGGGGTGAGGACATATGGGGGGTGTGCGGACATATTGTGGGGGGTGTGAGGACATATTGGGGTGGTTTGGGGGTGTGCGGACATATTGTGGGGAGGTGTGAGGACATATTGGGGGGGTTTGGGGGTGTGAGGACATATTGTGGGGGGGGGTGAGGACATATTGGGGGGGTTTGGGGGGGAGAGGACATATTGTGGGGAGGTGTGAGGACATATTGGGGGGGTTTGGGGGTGTGAGGACATATTGTGGGGGGGGTGTGAGGACATATTGTGGGGGTGTGGGGGTGTGAGGACATATGGGGAGGGTGTGGACATATTGTGGGGGTGTGTGAGGAGATATTGGGGTGGGTTGGGGGGGTGAGGACATATGGGGGGGGTGCGGACATATTGTGGGGGTTTGGGGGTCTGCGGACATAATGGGGAGGTATGCGGACATAATGTGGGGGTGTGCGGACATTATGGGGGGGGGTGCGGACATATGGGGCGGGGGTGCGGACATTGCGGGGCTGGGGAGCAGTGCCGGGGGGCGGTGCTAGGCTGTGGATGGGGGCTGGCAGCGGAGGTGTGCGGGCAGTGAGGGGGGGTCTGTGCGGCGTTGGGGGTGTGCGGTGCTGGGGGGCGGTGCTGGGGGGTGGTGCGGGGCTGGGGAGCGGTGCTGGGCTGTGGATCGGGGCTGGGGGGGAGGCACAGGGGGCAGCTCCATAGTCGCAGGTGGGCTGTGGGTAGCGGGCTCCATGGTCCCCGGGCGAGATGTGGGTAGCGGGGAGCGGAGGCAGCGTGGGCGGCATCGGCGGGGTGTGCGGACATATTGTGGAAGGGTGTGAGGACATATTGGGGGTGTTTGGGGGGGAGAGGACATATTGTGGGGGGGTGTGAGGACATATTGGGGGGGTTTGGGGGGTGAGGACATATGGGGGGTGTGCGGACATATTGTGGGGGGTGTGAGGACATATTGGGGTGGTTTGGGGGTGTGCGGACATATTGTGGGGAGGTGTGAGGACATATTGGGGGGGTTTGGGGTGTGAGGACATATTGTGGGGAGGTGTGAGGACATATTGGGGGGGTTTGGGGGGGAGAGGACATATTGTGGGGAGGTGTGAGGACATATTGGGGGGGTTTGGGGGTGTGAGGACATATTGTGGGGGGGTGTGAGGACATATTGTGGGGGTGTGGGGGTGTGAGGACATATGGGGGGTGTGTGGACATATTGTGGGGGGGGTGAGGAGATATTGGGGTGGGTTGGGGGGGTGAGGACATATGGGGGGGGTGCGGACATATTGTGGGGGTTTGGGGGGGTGCGGACATATGGGGGGTGCGCGGACATATTGTGGGGGGGTGTGAGGACATATGGGGGGGACGTTTGTGAGCACATATGGGAGGGGTCTGCGGACATAATGGGGAGGTATGCGGACATAATGTGGGGGTGTGCGGACATAATGGTGGGGGGTGCGGACATATGGGGCGGGGTGCGGACATTGCGGGGCTGGGGAGCAGTGCTGGGGGGCGGTGCTAGGCTGTGGATGGGGGCTGGTGGCGGAGGTGTGCGGGCAGTGAGAGGGGGTCTGTGCGGCGTTGGGGGTGTGCGGTGCTGGGGGGCGGTGCTGGGGGGCGGTGCGGGGCTGGGGAGCGGTGCTGGGCTGTGGATCGGGGCTGGGGGGGAGGCACAGGGGGCAGCTCCATAGTCGCAGGTGGGCTGTGGGTAGCGGGCTCCATGGTCTCCGGGCGAGATGTGGGTAGCGGGGAGCGGAGGCAGCGCGGGGCGGCATCGGCGGGGGTGTGAGCGGGCAATGCTTCGCCGTGTGCCTGAGACTCGCAATGGCCGCTCAGCGGCCATTGCGAGTCGAGTTAGATCGGCTCGCAATGGCTGCTTCGGGGCCAATGCTTCGCGCGTATCCACATGACCACGCCGGAAGTAGCGCCGGAAGGGGCAAAAAAGCTATTCGCGATTATATAATAGATGTCTTCAGTTATGAGGAGTTGATGTACAGACAGGTGAGGAGCTGCGCGATGGGCACGAGATTCGCACCCAGTTCTGCAGGTTTATATATGAGTGCTTTTGAGTCTGTGACCATCGCGCAGTCCCCCCTGGCAAGTAAGTACATACAATTCTATAAAAGATTCATTGACTATTTACTAATAATATGGACAGGAAGTGAGGAGGAAGCCATTGAGTTTGTGAATACACTAAACATCAACCAATGAGGACTAAAATTCACGTTGAACTATTCTAATACCCAAATTCAATTTCTAGATCTCCTGATTAAAATTAATCAGACAGGTGAACTTAGTACATCTACGGTCTTCAAGAACGTAGATGTCAATAGTTATCTAGGGTTCAATAGTAGTCATCTACCTTCATGGATACAGAATATACCTTTGGGCAATATTTAAGAATTAGGAAGAATTGCACACTCAATGAGGATTTTAAAATAGAAGCGGAAGAACTAAAGAGGAGATTTAAAGCAAAAGGGTATCCTGATGAATTATTGAAGGATGCCTATAAAAAAATGTAGAGGAATTACTCAAAAACAATATTTGGAGAAATTAGAAGTAAGAAACAGGGAGAAAGAAAATAATGGGCAAATTAAATCCTCCTTTACTTGTGACTTGGTTACTACATTTAATAAATCTTATAAAAACATCCGCAAATTGATGAAGAAACACTGGTTCATATTACAGGGTGATCCCATTCTAGCGAAACCTATCCGGAAAAATCCGAGGGTTGTTTATAGGAGGGGAATAAATGTACATAATTTATTAGCCCCTAGAAAAATTAGAACAGTAGGATTAGGAACAACAAAACCCCCCAAAACCACATTGTGCAGGAGGATGAGGGGTTGTTATAGTTGTGGAATAAAAAGATGCAAGTGCTGTATGAGTGTGGTTCAGGGCTCTTTGAGCTTTAGATCCAACACCACAAATGAGACATTTGAGATCCAACATAGACTTGATTGTTCTTCCAGGTATGTTGTTTATTTGTTGGAATGCTCATGTGGGCAGCAGTATATCGGAAGAACCATCCAATGTATGAGATCGAGATTGAACAAGCACAGACATAATATCAGCACCGGTTATTTAAAACACAGTGTTTCCAAACATTTTGATCTGGCACACAATAGAAATCCTTCAAAACTAAAACTAACAATAATCGATCAAATAGGAGAGAATGTTGTTGATAGGACAAGTAGTCTCAATAGAAGAGAATCCTATTGGATATTCAGGGTTGGTACTTTATCTCCAGAAGGCCTCAATATTACACTTGAAAATAACATATGACAGACTCAATGTAGTATATTTATTCACTGTATTTTTTAAAAAGTTATTTTTTTTTTTTTTTATATCAAGTCTTTTTAGATATTAGGTACATATAGATATACCGTATATACTCGCGTATAAGCCGAGTTTTTCAGCCCAAAAATTGGGCTGAAAAGTACCCCCCTCGGCTTATACGCGAGTCAGTGCTGTATACCGATGTATACATCGGTACATACCGATGTATACATCGGTATACAGCAGCCCCCGTAATCCAGGGCCCCCCCAGCCTCTCTCCGGTCACCTGGAAAGGAAACTATACTTATCAGTGTCCGCTGTCCGCGCCCGCTCGCATCTGCCGACATCGCGATCCTCCATCTTCATGCGGCGTCTTCCTGTTTCTGTGCTCGTCGCAGCAATGACGTCATTCCTTGCGACGCGCACAGGAAACAGGAAGACGCCGCATGAAGATGGAGGAGCGCGATGTCGGCAGATGCGAGCGGGCACGGACAGCGGGACAGTGATAAGTATAGTTTCCTTTCCAGGTGACCGGAGAGAGGCTGGGGGGGCCCTGGATTACGGGGGCTGCTGTATACTACCGCGGGGGCTGCAATATACTACCACTGGGGCTGTATACACTGCTGGGGCTGCCTGTATACTGCTGGGGCTGCCTGTATACTGCTGGGGCTTCCTGTATACTGCTGGGGCTGCCTGTATACTGCTGGGGCTGCCTGTATACTGCTGGGGCTTCCTGTATACTGCTGGGGCTGCCTGTATACTGCTGGGGCTTCCTGTATACTGCTGGGGCTGCCTGTATACTGCTGGGGCTGCCTGTATACTGCTGGGGCTGCCTGTATACTGCTGGGGCTGCCTGTATACTGCTGGGGCTGCCTGTATACTGCTGGGGCTTCCTGTATACTGCTGGGGCTGCCTGTATACTGCTGGGGCTGCCTGTATACTGCTGGGGCTGCCTGTATACTGCTGGGGCTGCCTGTATACTGCTGGGGCTGCCTGTATACTGCTGGGGCTTCCTGTATACTGCTGGGGCTGCCTGTATACTGCTGGGGCTTCCTGTATACTGCTGGGGCTGCCTGTATACTGCTGGGGCTGCCTGTATACTGCTGGGGCTGCCTGTATACTGCTGGGGCTGCCTGTATACTGCTGGGGCTGCCTGTATACTGCTGGGGCTGCCTGTATACTGCTGGGGCTGCCTGTATACTGCTGGGGCTGCCTGTATACTGCTGGGGCTGCCTGTATACTGCTGGGGCTCCTATATACTACCACTGGGGCTGCTGGGGCTCCTATGTACTACCACTGGGGCTGCTGGGGCTCCCATGTACTACCACTGGGGCTGCTGGGGCTCCTATGTACTACCACTGGGGTGGCCTGTATACCACACTGCTGGGGGCTATATACCTGTGCTGAGGTCCACCCTCGGCTTATACACGAGTCAATAGGTTTTTCCAGATTTTTGGGGCAAAAGTAGGGGGGTCGGCTTATACACGGGTCGGCTTATACACGAGTATATACGGTATATAAAAGAACAAAAAAGAAAAGAAGGAAGAGAGAAAATAAAAGAATTTGGTGTTGCCTCGATCGGACGCCGATGGTTCCTCTCGCTTCTGGTGCCGCTCATTATGCACATGAATACTACTTCATTGAGCCTGGGGGCGGTCCAGAGGGGGGAGGGACGACGGCGCTGGAGCGAGGTTAGTTTGTGTTTACAGGGAAAAGGGAAAAGGGAATGGTACAATTAGCTAGGGCTATTTTAAGGAAAGAATAGAGTATAAAGTTATACATACATAAATTTATATACTCGTGTGTGTAAATATAGTTTTATTATGCATAGCGGTTTTATTTTATTTTCACGATTTTAATAAGTAATGGAAGGTTTTCTTTTATTTTGTATAAATTTGTATCCTTGTAATCCGTCCTACCAGTCTAGGACGGGTTTTAGTCGAAGCTTTGTTTTGATCTGTCTTCCCCCAATCATGAACGACATTGAAAGTATATAAGTGTTTTAATTGGGTCCTGTGATTCACTTGAGAAAGACGCATACTGCGTTGAAATGCATCGTGGTTAACGGACGCGCGTGTTGTACACATTTTTATTAAAGCCTAAAGGTAATTTACTACTGGCCGTGGAGCTGTAATTATTCCCTAGCGCTTACCACATACTCTATCCTTTCTTCACTACCTTACATATCCTCCCTGCGGGGAGTGGGATGTGGAGCTGCTCTGGGCTATAGGACCTGGCTTACATCATTCAGATAATCCTCCTGAGCTGTCACGTGATCCTGGGCAACCGAGGACGCCATTATTCATACCATACCAGAAGAGTGAAATTCATTATATCAAAGACCTTGCAAGTGTGCAGGTTAATCCAGTTGTGCGGACGGCACAACTGGTTAAGGTGAGCAATACAAAAATATACAGAGGGTAAATTATTGTAAACAGTATGGCGCAAATTGGATTTTATTTTTTATAAAACTTTTACGTGGCCTTTACACGTAGCGATATCGTTAGCGACCTCGCCAACGATATAGCTGTGTGTGACACGCACCAGCGATCGGCCCACTGCTGGGAGATCGCTGACCAGTAACAAATGGCCTGGACCATTTTTCGATCGGCGATCTCCCGCTGGCCAGGCTGCATCACTGTGTGTGACAGGGGCAGCAACCAGTGATCGCCAGTCTGCGCCCAAGACCCTGAACGATCCCAACAACCGTCGGGTATCGGCGCATCGCTGGGTGATCGCTGGTAAGTCTGCCTGTCTGGCATCTCACCAGCAATCACACAGTGATGTTCCAGCGATCCCGACCAAGTCAGATCGTTGGTGGGATCACTGGAACATCGCTATGTGTAACTGGGCCTTAAGGCTATATACCCACTGTGCTTTGTTTGTATGTACAGTGTTGGCCAAAAGTATTGACACCCCTGCAATTCTGTCAGATAATACTCAGTTTCTTCCTGAAAATGATTGCAATCACAAATTCTTTGGTATTATTATCTTCATTTAATTTGTCTTCAATGAAAAAACACAAAAGAGAATGAAGCAAAAAGCAAAATATTGATCATTTCACACAAAACTCCAAAAATGGGCCGGACAAAAGTATTGGCACCCTCAGCCTAATACTTGGTTGCACAACCTTTAGTCAAAATAACTGCGATCAACCACTTCCGGTAACCATCAATGAGTTTCTTACAATGCTCTGCTGGAATTTTAGACCATTCTTCTTTGGCAAACTGCTCCAGGTCCCTGATATTTGAAGGGTGCCTTCTCCAAACTGCCATTTTTAGATCTCTCCACAGGTGTTCTATGGGATTCAGGTCTGGACTCATTGCTGGCCACCTTAGAAGTCTCCAGTGCTTTCTCTCAAACCATTTTCTAGTGCTCTTTGAAGTGTGTTTTGGGTCATTGTCTTGCTGGAAGACCCATGACCTCTGAGGGAGACCCAGCTTTCTCACACTGGGCCCTACATTATGCTGCAAAATTTGTTGGTAGTCTTCAGACTTCATAATGCCATGCACACGGTCAAGCAGTCCAGTGCCAGAGGCAGCAAAGCAACCCCAAAACATCAGGGAACTTCCGCCATGTTAGACTGTAGGGACCGGGTTCTTTTCTTTGAATGCCTCTTTTTTTCTCCTGTAAACTCTATGTTGATGCCTTTGCCCAAAAAGAGAGAACATTCTTCCAAAACTTTTTAGGCTTTCTCACGTAAGTTTTGGCAAATTCCAGCCTGGCTTTTTTATGTCTCGGGGTAAGAAGTGGGGTCTTCCTGGGTATCCTGCCATACAGTCCCTTTTCATTCAGACACCGATGGATAGTACGGGTTGACACTGTTGTACCCTCGGACTGCAGGCAGATTGAACTTGTTTGGATGTTAGTCGAGGTTCTTTATCCACCATCCGCACAATCTTGCGTTGAAATCTCTTGTCAATTTTTCTTTTCCGTCCACATCTAGGGAAGTTAGCCACAGTGCCATGGGCTTTAAACTTCTTGATGACACTGTGCACGGTAGACACAGGAACATTCAGGTCTTTGGAGATGGACTTGTAGCCTTGAGATTGCTCATGCTTCCTCACAATTTGGTTTCTCAAGTCCTCAAACAGTTCTATGGTCTTCTTTCTTTTCTCCATGCTCAATGTGGTACACACAAGGACACAGGATAGAGGTTGAGTCAACTTTAATCCATGTCAACTGGCTGCAAGTGTGATTTAGTTATTGCCAACACCTAGGTGCCACAGGTAAGTTACAGGTGCTGTTAATTACACAAATTAGAGAAGCATCACATGATTTTTCTAAGGGTGCCAATACTTTTGTCCACCCATTTTTTTTATATTTGGTGTGGAATTATATCTAATTTGGCTTTAGGACAATTTTTTTTGTGTTTTTTTCATTGAAGACAAATTAAATGAAGATAATAATACCAAAGAATTTGTGATTGCAATCATTTTCAGGAAGAAACTGAGTATTATCTGACAGAATGGCAGGGGTGTCAATACTTTTGACCAACACTGTACACAAACACAGCCAAAGCAGCACAAACCTATTGTGTTATTGTACGTGTGCACATACAAATGCAGCACAAATAAGGTGACACAAAGACAGACTGACAGGCACACAAAGATTTTCTTACCATCCGGCGAGCCCACAGTGATTCGTGATTTTCATTCTGGGCACAGGGAGAAGTGACTGAAGGACCTGTGGTTTCTGTCCAAACAGAGGCTAGTCATGTGAGTCAACCTGTCACATGGCCAGCCTCTGATAGGACAATACCTGCAGGTCCTTCTGTCAGGGTGTAGGGAGTAAGAATCACCGGAGATCAACGGGGATCACTGTTGGATCGCTGGGGAGGGTGAGAAGAGGTGCATTTATGCTGAAGAAATTGCTTTCAAAAGGCATTCCAAACACACTGTGGAAATACCCATACATTTGAGATGCTTTTTTTTGGGTTTGAATGGAGTGTAATGGGAAAACACAGCCCAAAAACGGCAACTTAATTGCAGACACACAAAAAGGCAGCACCCAAAAATGCGCATGTGGGCACAGCTTTTGTAAAATCACAAAGACTCATTACATAACTGTGGGTGCTGAACTTTTGGTGCAGAAACACATAAAAAATGCATCACAAATGCACAGTTAGCACACAGCCTTAATGGTTGGTAGGGGATCAAATACTTATTTCTCTCTTCAAAATGCAAATACATTTATAAAATTTAGACAATGTGATTTTTTGGATTTTTTAAATATTTTTTTATATTCTATCTCTTAGGGTACCTTTACACGCCGCTACAGCATGGTGGAAACAACCGGGTGCTTCACGTGCACGAGCACGCACCAACGGTTACAAACGGTACCCGATACCGTCTTTACACGCCTCTACAAGGTGCTTTACAGAAGGTTGAATCTATCTCTGGATGCACCGCCGGGTGCCTAAAGTTACCTTCTGCAGAGCACCTTACCCCATTTACACGCCACTACAACAAGGTAATATGGGCGGACCTGGTGCAGCAGGGACAACACATAGGCGTGCCAGAATTGTGGATTACGAGACGTTCGTATGCTGATAGGACAAAGCAATACCATCATGACTAATACATGACGCTCGAGCAATTGTGTAGTGTGACTGGTCAGCTCCTTAAATATGCTGCCCTATGCAGCAACAACCAACCACAACAATGGAGCTTCCACCAATGATCGCTGAAGGGGTGTGGGGTGTGGGTTCACGGAGGCTGTGTCAAGCCCCAGGGAGTTGACTAGGTGCCGAAAAAACCTTACCCTACCTTATTTAGAAGCCACTACCATCGGGTTGAAATCAACCTGTTTTAGAGCACTGCTCTGAAACAGGTGCCACAAGTGACGGGTGGAAACAACCTACTTTACACGCCGCTACCTCGGGTTGATTTGGCGGTGCAAGATACATTTGTCTCATAAGCCCGGTTGTTTCCTCCCGGCTGTAGCGGCGTGTAAAAGTACCCTTACTGCTAAAATTAACCTAACCTTAAAATTATAGACTGTTCATGTCTTTGTCAGTGGGCAAACTTTCAAAATCAGCAAGGGATCAAATAATTATTTACTTCACTGTATATTTTGAAAAAAAATAAAATAAAATGTTTTCAGCGTTATAGTAGCCAAACCTAAATAAAACTATATCAACTTCCTGTTCCGGCGCCGCCATGTGCAGCAGCAGTTAAGGAAGCTCCAATGCCCTCCTCACAATCCACAGCAATCCCCAGACCCCGGGACGCCTAACCCACCGAAATGAGTGGCGGAGGAGGCAGCACACCGGTCTCCATGGATCGGTATGTGACATGAGGAGGTGAGACGGAGACAAGCGGGGTGGCGCAGGGACCGGAGGCAAAGCGCGGGAAGCGCACAATGGCGGCGGAGGGCCAGCTGGCCCAGCCGATCCAGACTGCTCCCACAGCAGCGGGGAGTGAGAGGGCCATGGAGGAGGGGAAGGTACCTGAAGATCTGGAGGGAGAAGTTTCCCCAGAAACAAATACTGAAGGGGCACAGGGGTCCCAGTATCAGGGGGAAGCATGGCTGCAGGGAAGACCAGCTATTACTGCACCAGGGCTGCAAGGGATAGTCTACAAGCTGCTGGCCAAGGAAATGGCAATTCATTTAGCAGAAGAATTCAGACAGACAGTCAAAGACTTGGTGGCAGCAACTACAAAAGATTTGCATACTAAAATCAAGCACTATGACCAACAACTGCAGGAAGCTGAGGACAGGATTGCTGCAGCAGAGGAGAGAGTGTTGGATTTAGAACAACAGGTGCATGATCTACAGAAACAGTCATTATCCACTTTGAACAAACTTGATGATATTGAAATTAGAACTCGCTGTAGCAATCTTAAAATCGTGGGTCTCCCTGAATCCATTTCCCCGGGACAGCTTGTAGAGGTATTTGAGGCTGAACTACCTAAAGAACTGGGTCTTTCCCATAAGTGCAGAACCGAACGTACCCACAGAATAGGACCCCCAAGAGATACCCCCAGGGAAAATGAAAATAACGGCTCCACACGTGATAGAGACTCTGATAAACCGAGACATGCCATTGCCAAATATCTCAACCACAGAGATAAAGAGGAGATACTGCGTGCATATAAGGCTAAAAGACATCCACTCCTGATCCTGGGTCACAGAGTCTTACTATTTGCTGACTATTCAGTTGAGGTGACTAGGAGGAGGAGAGCCTTCAGCGACGCCTGTACAATATTGTTTAAAAGAAACGTCAGGTTCCAACTTAACTACCCGGCCACCCTGTGATTCAGATCACCAGCAGGCGACATGGTGTCTTTCACAGACCCTGCAGAGGCTATGAAGTCAATTAATGAAAAAAACACCACGCCAGACAAAAATGAGTCGAATTCGAGTAGCCCAAGAGGAGTGGGAGAAACTCATGTACCGGAAAGAGGATTAGATAGTGGAACTGTATCATCACGGACATACAGACTGCGGTCAGAATCTTTGCCACAAAGCTCCCAGGAGAAGATGCAGTCTCCTAGACAACAACGCCAACCCGCGTCTAGATGGAGCAGGAGAAAAACGGGTCAACCCACTTGATTGGAATGAGACAGGGACATGAAGATACTTCTTCCTTTGATCAAACCTGAGTGGCTACCACCTGCGTATAATCTGATACGGATCCGCCTTTTCAAGAGGATTGAGAAGGAGATTTATGATGCCGAGACGATCCCCCTTTTTTTTTCTCCCCCCCCCCCCCCCTTTCTTTTTTTTTTTTTCTTTCTTTTTTTCTAGACGATTTGAGGAAGGGGTAGGGGGGGGAGGGGGGGATGGGAAATGTTAAAAGCTGTGTTAGTTACATACCTACTATTTCTGAGAGGTTCTGTGAAGTTTTTCTACCTGCTATGAGTGGGGATAATATTTCACTTTACAACAATGCAGGACGTTAATAACTTCATGTTTATGTTCTTGGGGTCTGGGACTATATTATAGATAGTATTATCGGATATTTAAGTGAAGGAGGAGGGCAGAACTTCTTGCTTCAGCCAGGAGGAAAAAAGCGAAGTCAACAAGACTTAAGGATGGAGATGGAGAGAATGGGATGGGATGAAAAGTTGGGGGGAAGTTTTAATAACAGGGAGAGAAAAAACAGCCTTGCTAACACTGATATGTTTAATGTCCTCTTATGCTACCATCTGCCTAAGTAAATATGTTCAGATGCATTACTACTCTACATTCAAGAAATATACCACACACCTATCATTTGAAATCGCTCCCACACAGCAAAGATGGTGAAATGGGTTTCGTGGAACGTTAAGGGCCTACGATCCCCGGCCAAACGTATGATGGTTCTTCGCCACCTCAAGAGACTTGGAGCTGATGTGGCGTTGCTACAGGAAACACACCTCGCTCCAACCGACTTCTTTAGACTCAAAAAACTATGGGTGGGGGAGGTATACGGCTCAGGGGCTGATGACAGGAAAGCTTGGGTCATGATCCTTATTAGTAAAAACCTTGCCCACAGAATACTATCCTCATCATCAGATGATAAGGGGCGATTATACCATATGTGTATTCAGATCCAAAATGTCACCTATAGTCTGTATAATATTTATGCCCCGAATACATTGCAAAAACCCTTTTTTCAAAACTTGACCGACCAAATCCTGATAGACCAAGAAAGTAACAAAATACTAGTGGGAGATTATAACTGGGTGCTTACTGAGACGGAAGATAGAAAGAGGGAAGATGTGATAGGTTTTTCGGGAGGTGATGATAGACCTTCTTCAAGACCAAGTCTGCTAGAGAATCTGCTCACCAATTGCAGTCTGGTTGATACATGGCGCACATTACATCCCCTTGAAAGGGAGTTTACCCACTTTTCTCATGCTCATAAAACATGGTCGAGACTGGATATGTTTTTCACCTCGACCCTGTTGTTTCAAAGAGTGATGGAGGCGGAGATGGGAGACATGGTCATATCCAACCATAGTCCGATGATACTTGAGACCAAAGATGTCTTCCCCAAGGGAACAGATTATTTGTGGAGGTTCCCTGATACTTTGACAAGAGATGAGAATTTTGGTAAACTGCTTAAAGAATGGTGGTCTGATTTTTATACAAACAATGCAGCTCATGTGTCTACTCCAGGTCTGTTCTGGGAAACTGCAAAGACGGTCTTGCGGGGTCATATCATGGCTCACAGCGCTAAATTGAAAAAGCAAGTCAAAGAAAAATATATTTTAGCCAGCACAAAAGTGAGAGAGATGTATCTTACATATAAAGAGACTATGGGCGAGACAGATAGAGATAATTGGTTATTGGCAAAGAGGTCGTTTGATACTTGGGCAGCTAGAAGGGAAGAATTATATAGAAACCATCTGGAAATAGAATTGAATAGATATGGTGATAAGGCCGGGCGACTACTGGCGAGACTAGCAAGAGGTAGGAGACCAACCACATCTATATTAACAATTGCTGATAAGCGCGGCAAACTTTGGTCTGATCCCCAAAAAATTACCCAGATCCTAGGAAAACATTATGCAACGTTATATAGGGACAGTAACACTAGTAATATGACAGATGTTTCATCGCTGAACTCCATCAATATGCCTAGCCTGACAGAAGATGACAAACTCTATTTAAATAGTCCCGTCTCAACAAATGAAATAAAAATGGCAATTAATCTACTAAACCCTGGTAAAGCACCGGGACCTGATGGCTTCAATGGGGCCTTTTTTAAAGTTCTAAAAGATCAGATTTCTCCTGTTTTGATGGAACTATACAATTCCATATTGAGAGGTTCTCCGATTCCAGAGAGAATGAATATGGCCCATATAAAATTGATTCTTAAGACTGGCAAACCTCCATCGGACCCATCTAGTTACAGACCCATCTCTCTGAAAAACCAAGATTTAAAACTTCTGTCAAAAATTTTAGCTGATAGGTTAGCATCGATTTTACCGAGATTGATTCAACCTCATCAATCTGGTTTTGTAAGCGGTAGGTCGACAATTACCAACATTAGGAGAGCTATGTTACTTATTGATGTAACAAGACATAGTGGGAAAGACGGGGTGGGAGATCCAGCCATGGTCACCCTTGATGCGGAGAAAGCGTTCGACAATGTGAGGTGGCCATGGCTGGATTGGGTCCTGGACGCTATCGGCTTAGAGGGGCACTTTCGCCAATTTTTAAGATCTTTATACAGTAACCCAAAGGCATGTGTTAGCATTCCGGGATTCCTGTCGGAAACGTTTTCACTGGAGAAGGGAACTCGCCAGGGCTGCCCGCTGTCGCCTCTTCTTTTTAACTTAGCGATAGAGCCACTGGCATTATATCTATCCGCTCAGAACACCCATGAAGGCATTAAAGTAGGAGAAAAGGAAGTTAAGTTGTCCCTTTTTGCCGATGATATTATTCTATTTGTGCAACACCCACTAAGAGACCTTAAAACAATCCTAGACACCATAGAAAAAATAGGGACACTATCAGGATTCA